>VXBW01001079.1:428327-446864 GCA_013400375.1 Thinocorus orbignyianus | reverse complement strand
TTTTTTTTTTTTTTTTTTTTTTTTAAATGGATGTGGTTTCTGGATACAATTCTGCTGGAAAAGCTCAACTTATGTAAGAAGTTATTTCATTAACTTTTTTGGAAAAATCAACCGGTTAGTCAATCACAGCTTGATGCACTCCTCAGTATACATAAAGACTGAAGAATTTGGTTCAAAATACTGATAAGCTTTGGGAGAAGTTGAACTGAAATCATATCACACTGTGTCAAAGCAATATTGTTAATTCCTTTATCCCAATAAGGTACGATTTCCTGATATGGTTGAAAATGTCAATGAACAAAGAGCTTCTGAATTTCTTGAGGAGCCTTTTCCTTTTCAGCTGGAAGGTGGCATTGTTAAGTTGTTCTCTGTTTGAAAATTTCATTTTCATACTGAGGAATGAATATGGTCACAAAGCATCGGTGCAAAGCAGTTAAAATTTATTTGTATTCAGAAAATTATTTTGATTCATTTTGAGAGAGAGTTTCTGTTGTGACTTCTCTGATCCTACTTTATTTCTCCCTTACCATCCTATACATCTACGCTATAAGAGCTATTTCATAGGATAGTTTCTGTTGTCAGGGACCTTTAAAAGTCACCTAGTCCAACCCCCACTGCCATTAACAGGGACATCTTCAACTAGATCAAGTTGCTCAGAGCCCTGTCCAACCTGACCTTGAATGTTTCCAGGGGTGGGACATCTACCACCTTGCTTGGCAACCTGTTACTGTGTCTCACCACCCTCACAATAAATAACTTCTTCCAAATAATCAAAATCTACCGTCTTTTGGTTTAAAACTGTTAGGTCTCATCCTGTCATTACACTCCCTGCTAAAGACTCCCTTCTCATCTTTCCTGTAGGCTCCCTTTAAGTACTGAAAGGCTGCTTTAAGGTCTTCCCAGAGCTCTCTCTTCTCCAGGCCGAACAACCCAAACTCTCTCAGTCTGACTTCATAGGAAAGGTGCTCCAGCCCTCTTATCATCTTCATGGTCCTCCTCTGTACTTGCTCCAATGGGTCCATATCCTTCTTACATTGGGGGTCTCAGATTTGGACACAGTACTCTAGATAGTGTCTCACAGGAGTTAGGTGAGGGACAGAATCACCTTCCTTGACCTGCTGGCCATGTTTCCTTTGATGCAACCCAGAATGCAGTTGGCTTTCTGGGCTGTGAACACACATTTTTGGCTCCTGTCCAGCTTTTCATCCACCAGTACCCTCAAGTCCCATTTGATGATTTCTAGGTTCCCTAGAAATTATTATTTGGACAACCCAGCTAGTAATATAAGAGTTTTGTTCAGTGAGGAGAAGAAAAAGTCTTTTTCATGGATAATGGCTAGAGTAAGTACTTCCTGGAAATTTCACACTGTTCTGTAAGAACTGTGATGCTAATGGTAGTCAGGAACAACAGGAGAAGGGGCAGAAGAGAGCTGAATTAATCTTTTGAAAACTGTGAAGAATTGGCAACCATAGAGAATGAAACTGATTGAGCTTTTCCATTCTGCTCTACTGACACATCTCATGCAGTGTGACTCAGACGATTCAGGGTACATACTCAATCTGTTTTGACAGAAATTAGGTTCTTTAGAAACGCATGTATTGTGCATGTATGAGTGAGAATGCGACAGGAAGGGAGAGAGTTTGGGAGCATATATTCATAGTAAATACAACTTCAGCTTCCCATCATTTTTGCAATCTTAGTACATATTGGTCATACAATTAAAATTAGTTTTGTGCAGTTACACAGCCAGTTGCAATGAGCTGGTGTAATGACCAGGGCTGTGGTCAAACAACGCACTGTTCTATTTGGCGATACCGCACATTTTGTGGGCAGTAGCTCTTGGCCCCTCTCTTTGCAAACAATGCAGCCATATTACCTAATAGTTTTGTTTGATGGCCTTTCAAGACTAGAAAGTATAGCTCCGATGCACTGTCTAACCTCAAGTGTGACACAAGACACAGAATAGCCTAAAAAGTGGCAACATCTGGACTGCTATTCCCTACAAAGAGACACAAAAAAGGTATTCTTCCTGATGTTATGAGAGAAAAAACACATGCTTGTTTTCTTCCTTTTAACTCTGAATCTATTTATTATCTGTAATGATTTGACTAGTAAATGCAGTTTAGTGTCTGATTTGTTTGTGAAGTGTACATTCCTTGAATTGCTGAAACTGCTTATTTGTGTTTGGGTGCTTGGTGATTGAAGTCAGAATATGTTTTTTTTTCTGCCTCCAGGTACTGGCTTAAAATTGTACAGTAGAAATAAATATGTCAAACAATGGATTAAGCTGCCTAATTAGTAATATATTTTATCATGGTATTATTAATAATTTAAAAATACTAAAAAGATTTTGGAGATGATTGTTCTTGGTAAGAACCCACTATGTAAAGCAAAATTAATTGCTGCACATTTTCAAAAGTGTAATTTTTCAGTGTTTTCCTACAGGTAGTGTCAATTTATTTTATTTAGGTGAGCAAAATTGCCACTAAATCCTTCCAAGATGTCGTAGCCATGCTTCTATACATGAAGGATGATCTTATTCTTATGTGATACTATCTTTTCAATGTAGTGTCTTATCTACAAGACTGTATCTCTATCAAATATAGAGTGTCTGAAGTTCTGTTGATGGTAAAAGTATAAAATATTTAGATATATACAGTTATTTACTGTATGTACATGGCTACCATGATACATCAATAATCCAGCTTATATGAGTTTTTTGTCTTGATAAAGAAGAGTAAGAACAAAACCAACTGAAAAATATGGTTTTTCCCATTCCTTGAGATCAGTCTGCCAGATTCCTACTTGCAACTACAATTTTTCAAAGGTTTTCATCATCTCCCAAAACAGCTGAAAACACCAGTCCACTTTATTTGGTTTTCGGCATCATATGTTTGCCACACATCTACAAGATTACAACATGTAGCAGAAATTATAAACCTAAGAAGAAAACTGCCCTCAAAATGGTCACGTACAATATATTTTGTATTTCACTAAGATAAGAAATAACTGCACCATTTGCAAGACATGAAAAGCTTAACATAGAATAGAATCATAGAATCATAGAATGGTTAGAGTTGGAAGGGACCTTAAAGATCATCAAGTTCCAACCCCCCTGCCATGGGCAGGGACACCTCTCACTAGAGCAGGTTGCTCAAAGCCCCATCCAGCCTGGCCTTGAACACTTCCAGGGATGGGGCATCCACAACATATGTAACACTTTCTCTGTTGAGATGAGTAATACACATTTTCAGTTTACACACTGAAAAGTACATAGAAGAATAGTAATAGAATGTAACTAATACTTTTAAATGTTCTATATGCAATATCTAAGAGGAGCATTTAATGTGATGATAAATCTTTGGGTTTAGTCATTGATGTTCTTCAAAAAAGGAAAATTACACTCTTATCAGAGCATAGTTTGTAAAGTGCATACTATACTCAGAAATGCAAACCAGTATGTATTTTCATTGATAGCTTCAGACCTTGATATACAGTGAGCATTTTAAAACTCTGGAATTATCATTTTTTATATACTAGGAGATACAACAGAATTCCCAACAAACCAAACCCTTATATAGGGTATAAGAAGGAATACTGACTGATCAAAGGTGATAATACTTGCTTTGCTATTAGGAAAACATCAAGAAATTTCAATACATTCCAGTTTCACATCACAGCCAGTTTCACATAGTCTTGTAATATTTAAGCTAAATAAGTCACCTTTCACTATCATTGAAAGAAACGAAGAAAAGGCTTTGGACTCTTCCGGATCTACTTAGTTGGGTCAGCTGTGTGACTCATGCAAAGGCCACTGCACAGTGAGTGGTACACACAAATACGTGTTCTTCTGCTTTTGTACTCCCTCTTGGGTAGCACATCACATCCTTAGGAGGACTTCTGTATAAAGCCATAGGTCTTGGACATTCTAAAATGTCCAATAATAGTAGAAGAGGTTACTTAGGCTCTTTATTGGCAAAGTAGGCACTTAAATCACATCTCTACTATTAAGAGTGGAGAGTGACTACTCTCAGGTCTAACAACTGGCCCAGCATGGGTCGTCTGTAGACATCTACATTTTTAACTTTTTCTCCAAAGAACAGCATGGCCATACCAAAACTGCTTACTGGATGAGGTGCTTGGAATATACCATTCCCCAGACAATGGCTGGGCATGGTCTGAGAAGTAGGAGTTAGCACAAGCCCAAGCTGTGGAGGAAGTGAGCTAACAGCTTGACACTATGTGTGAGCCTTTTCTAGTACTCAAATGTGGATTTGACCTTTTGTTTTTCCCCTTTATCCAGATGTGACTTAAATTTCCACCTCAGCTGCACTATAAATACTCAAGCGTTAAATTCGTGCTTTTTGTGATGTCCGCTTCTCCAACTGCTCACACTATTTCATGCCATTTCTCAGGACTGAAAAAGTCCTGGGAAAATAGAGGATCTTCGTGGGAAGGGCTGAAGACCAGCATCTGCTATCTTCTAGGCTAGTTGTTCAGGACATCCTGAGGATTTCACCTACTAATTCTTGGGCATCTTACAATGTTCTGCATCTTTATCCCACAAACCTGAAGTTTCTTTTGAAGAAACTAGAGATTGGGGTGGGAAGGCTGACAGGTGTCAGCATCTTACCCTGAAGAAGGATATGACCTAAGTCCATACCCAGACAGAACTCTGAAAATCTTAGTTTACAGGTAGCCTCACTAGCCAAAAAGGAGGAAAATGAGGACTATCATATTAGAAATCTCAGTATAGATTGCACACAAGGTTGGAAGGGGCTGCAAAAAAAAGAATACAGACTGGGAGACAATTATCTGATAATAGATCTCAGGTATGGATACACTCATGCATTCTTCAAAAATGTGTACAAGGGTTCAAATGCAATTTTGAGCCAAAGCTGAGGACTTGTGAATCTGAGCAGGAAAATGATATGTGCAAACTGAGACTGGATATGTAAAAATGTTCACAGAAGTCTATGATTACATTATTTGCTTCTGCTCTTGAATAATAATTTATTTCCTGTTGTTCTTAAGTAGACACATGGGTTTGTTCATTTTCTTGTTACCGTGTACCGGTGCTGTTCAATACGCTTCCTATAAACTGATATACATTTTTAAATATGATTCATAAATCAACTTACTACTCTTAGATATATTCTATGAAGAGAAAATGTGGATTCACATTGAACACATCTGCAGGAAGTGATCAGGAAGGAACATCAGGGAATGCTTATCTTTTAACAAAGTCAACATTCCTGCTTCCAACCAATAGACTATGCTCACTGACTAATTAATAGTAGAAAAACAATTACATTATTTCTTTCAGTGCTGTGTCAATATAGACATGGAGCATTAAAAGTATGGTGGGAAATTTAGTTAACACTGGGAAAATTTTTTGCTGCTTAGAAATTTAAGAACAAAAAGTACACACATTGCTTAGTTTTCCTTCTCATTTAACATTTACTGTGGATAAGAAACCTCTGTAAGCAAGTAAAATTGCATTTGTAATGGGGAAAAAAAAAGAAGTGTTCTACAAAATACAGTAGGCAAAAGCTACTATAAAGAGATAACCACAAGCTGTAGATTACTGATAAAGATTTCACTTTATCACCTAGCAACCTTGCCCATACCTGTCACAACTGCAAAGAAACTGAGATACAAATTTTGTGACTCTGGGACTAATATATTGAAATTAATTATACAACTTAAGCTGCTACTGACACCATAAAAATTTTAAACAATGATACTGAAATGTACTGAAATCAAATCAAACTCTCAGCTAGATTGCTCTTTTTTAGGTGTCAGGTTTTTAATTTTCAGTGCTAAAATTGAATCTAAGTTTCATTTTTTTTATTAAAAACAAGCCTAGGAAGAAGGAAAAAAAGCAGCTGACTGTTGCTTTTCATCCTGTGATAAAGGAAGGGTTGTTCCTAAGCTTTTCAGATATTCTGAATGAATACAAAAAGGATTCTTTTTCTTTTATATATATGTAACCTAGATAGCCAGTAAATACTTCAGAACAAATAAGCGGAAAATACAATGGGAAACAAGCAAACCTCTGTGTACTCAGTCATACAGGTTTTTCATTAACTTTGTAGCTTCGTGTCCAATATATTTTTGCATGATCACATATGAAACTTCTCTGTGTCCAAAAGGCTACTTTAATTCTTATGACAAAGACCATTGCTCAGAAAAGAATAGGCAAGGGAATCTAAAATCAACATGCTTCTTTTGCTTTTATGTTTAGATTGTGATAATAATTGTAATAATCACAGGTCCTGCAGCCGTGGCTACATAGCATAAGATAATAAAAAATTTAATGTGTTCTTCTTAACTCTCTAACGTAGACATCCGTCTTCACTGTTGCAGATTTATCCCCTAGTCTACAGCTGTTGGTCTTTAGGTGTCTTAATGCGTGTTTTAATGCTGTGGATTAGATAAGGTTTTATTTGAAGTGAAGCAGCACCATCTATTGCAACCTGATAGTTTAGCTCTAGATGATATAAAGAGCAGAGCTGGCCTGAACCCAGCTTGAAACTCTTTCTTGCACTTGCTTTCATAAGCTTTTTCCCAGACCAGCTTCAAATGAAGTTAGGATCTCAGTTTGTATATGATAAGGTACAGGGGCAGGTGCATGTGGTATGCATGCATGTGTCCAATAAAAAGGTGCATCTAAGAGACTTAATTGTTTACAAACTAAGAAAAAAATAGCATAAGCTTAGTCATGGCTAACTGTTGTTTTTAAGTGACTTGGCTGGAGTTTTCATTTCTGAAGTGGAAAGGCAGTCAAAAGTTAAGAGTATGTTTTACCCAGGTGATATTCTCTAAAAATTTGCTTTCAGAAGCAGCATTAATATAGGTGTGTAGTACAGTATGTGCTTCTAATAATGACAGTGCTATTGTCATCCATCTATGCCTCTGGTTCTTCTTTTTTCCAGATTGTCTACAAAGCCTGGCTCTGTTCCCAATATTTTGAAGTCACACAGTTTCACTGCAGCAACAGAATTCCTTGCAAGCAATACTGTTTGGAGGTTCAGACGAGGTGTCCCTTTATATTACCAGACAATGATGATGTCATCTATGGAGGACTATCAAGTTTCATCTGTACAGGTACTGTATAGAAAAACTAATTTCACTTGTTTTCATAAGTCTAAATGTGAAAGAAAGCGTGAATCATGTTTCTTCCATTAGGTCTAACTGAGAGAACCTGAAGGTGTTCATCAAAAAGATTTCTTGGAGGTGCTAGAATTTGAGCCCAGATTTACTAATGCACATTCATGCTACAGCTTGCCACAGTCATTAACTTTGCAAAGCAAAATTGCTAGGAGAAATTTGTTCTGGTTATTTTTTATGCTGAATAATTTGGTGGACGGTTTTTGTTGCCCTGTGTCATGCAATGCTCAGGGAAAAGAGACTCTGTGTCATGAAATATTCAGAAGAAAAAAAAGAGAAAGGCAAGATCAATGTTTGGTATATTTACCTTTGTTCACCTTCGTTCTTCTCTCAGATAAACAAGGAATCTGAGCCATAGCATTCTCAACAGTCCAGCAGCTCTTGGAAGGTAAATGTCTAAGAAAAGGTCTTTTGCTAGTGAAAAGTTTTAAGAATTACTTGTTCCCCTTGGAAGAGCTGATCTTTTGGTCTCTTCTGGAGTTTTGTTATATTCTTGTTACGTTATAAAAGGTATTGCTAGTATAGGACAATGCACTGATCGGTGAGATGGTTTGGTTCCTTTTATATTCCATTCTGCTTCAAAGATTACTCAAGAATGATCCAACCAGAGTGGACATAGTAGGCAAGAAATACTTTTAGTAAATCTCAGGTACCTCAGGTACTTTTTTCAGGACTGGTTGGGACTCTCTCACACAAAATTTTGGCTTATATCAATGTTATCTGCAGATTTCTGGTGCCTAGAGAGTCGTCTGAGAACCTTAAGGTATTTAGGCAACTTATTTACACAAAATTAGTAAAAAGACATTTCAACACTTAGATTGTTTGACAGCCTGGTCCAAACATCAAAAATTAGACAAGCTCCACCTTAAATCAGGGCCACACTGGAAAGTTTGATCCTAAATGAGTTGCCCAAGCTGAACTAGTTAAAAACAGTATAAGATATAAAACCCCATAAATGCTCTACACTATCTCAGACACAATACTTGTGAAAACCCACAGCCCATTATACATTGTGTTTGTATTTAGGGGGGTTATGGTGCCAAGATGTTTACTGGATTTCTTCTTGAAGATTAAACCTGTTGCACACAACCAAGCAATACCCATCCATATGTAAAAGACAGTATAATGAAATGTAAGCTGAGTTACAATCTGGTAGTCATCAGAAAGTAATGGTGCTTAGCACTTCAACGCATTTTGTAAATATTAATAGCCTTCCAATATGCATACAGAATAAGCAAATGAGGATTATTTTCCAGTTTAAGATAGGGGAGTAAAAGTTTAAGTGAGAGACAGGCCATTTTTATTTACAATGCATACAATACCTATAGGGGCATGTGTGTGCATGTATATATACACACGTGTGCCCACTTGCACACATACATAACAGCAAAGAACAATAAACAAAGCCATCTTAGAAATTATTTCAGAAAATCTCTTATGAAATACATATCCATCTCTTCATTTTCCTCGTATATCTCCAAGTACAAATTCATTCCTAAAATACAAAACAGAGGACTTTGCAAAGATTACTGACAGTCGGTATCTCTGAGTTTGGGATGAAAAGCAGACTGAGGGAAGGATTAAATTCTTCTTATTGCAAGTATTAGTAGTGTGGGTATTTACACATAAACTCTGTGACTAAGCTCTCACTAGAGTCATTGAAGATCTGATGTAGTCAACAGAGCTGAGAGCTATTTAATTCAGCCTAAGTAGACACCTGTACCCGATGAGCACTCTATAGCCCACTAACATTACTGGCTGCAATCTATTTGCTGTAGCTGCAGTTAGTCACCACGGTCTTATTGCAGACACTTGAAATCAGGGTGACCTGAATATCATCTTAACAACCCGCTAATTAATATTTGGTTGAACTTTGTGTCCACTCAAGTCAAGACCCTCAGCATGAGCAGAGCTTTTATTTACAGACCCGTAGGAGTCAGCATGCTGACTGATACTGGAAAGTTGTGTGCAACAGAATTTGCTCAGAGATACAAGGCTGCAGTGCAAATTTTGTCTGGAACATAGGCCCATTGCCACCTTCTTATTAATCAGCAACTCACTGTATGAGCAATCCATGCCACCAAGCAATGAGAAATTAGACTAATACCTGCTGTGGGACTAAAGAATTGCACTTCTCTGCAACTTAGTAAAATCAAAATGATTTAATGTAAAGCACACCAAGTTCAACAGCAGACAAAATACTGCACCTTAGCATAGCTTCTAGCTTGATGGTTACCTTGAACTCCTTTTGCAGAAAAGTAACTGAAATTAGGATGCCGATGTCTTGAGGGACGTCTTCTCCTGGTGCACTTTCTATGAGCTCCTGTCTAGAAGATATGTTCTGGAATTTCTGGGATAGGTGAAATTCATTGGCCAAACCAAAAAAAATCAGGTCAAAGGTATTTCTTGTTGATATTTAGGTGTTGTAGATGATTGTCTAGTGTCTCCATTTGACCCAAGGTTACTGTGAAGCTGGTCGCCATTAAGCTCTGCTATGGGAAACACAGCAGGAGCAGGCTCTGTGTTCAGGGATTGCTCATGAACAGTAATTTGCCACAGCCCATCTCTCACTCAAATTAGATTTTAATAACTCTGCTGCTCCTGACTCTGATAGCATGCTACAGAGAGAAATGTTACAGGACCTTTTTTTAAATTTTGACTTAGATTTTCAGATACATCCAGCAGGAACTCAATTAGGTTATGTTGGTATATATTTTCCCCCATGAAACTAATGGAAGACTAGCTGGATAGCAAAGGAATGCTGTTAATTATAAAATATTGTCTGGAGAAAAAAAATGAACCCTTCTGTTTATACAATGATTTATCTATGAGAAACGTCAAGAATTTGTGGATTATGATATTCCTTAATAATGTATTAGAAGCAATAGTTTTGTAATAAAGGCTTCCCTTCCTCCTCTCCATGGTAACAGACTATTTTCTCTAAGGTCTAATAGAGATTTAGGTTAATGGAAAGACAGAGGATTGATTTCTATAAAACATTTCAATATACCATGGAAGGCAACTAACAGGAAAAGGCGTACCAGCAATAGCTAGTTTTATTTCATGTTGACTACAGCACAAGATGTACATATAAAAATTACAAACCAGTTTTCAGTTGTAGCTAGGTAAGAAGCCGGAGTGGCTGCATGTCACTGGCAGAGCTGGGAGATGCTGTAGTGGTACCAAACTGCTACCTCCCCTTGCCATCCCCGTCCTACTGCAATGGGGAGCATCCTTCCTTGGGAGGTCCATGTGAGAAGAAAAGAGCATAGGACTAGCTATTTTTTCCCTAAGAAGATTTGCAGTCATTGTTATTTTAGAATTCCTAAATAGGTGTTTTTTAAAATGCTTTATAAAAGTAAATAGGGTTACATGTAGAGTCATTACAGGGGGCAGGCTGGAGATGTAACTGGCTAAGAAGACTTTTATAATACTGATTCATAATGACTTCTTGGAAATTCTTGAAGCAATGGTGTAGTGAATAAGAAGTATTCTAACCTGACAATCTCTTACTTGATTACCTCCAATTAAAACAGATAATGGGAGAAGGAGAGGGGATACTACACGAGTTGTATATCAATGGAACTTACCTTCTGTAGAAATGCATGTGGGGATGTGGAACAATTGCAGTGCAAAAGAAAGTACTGAGATTAATCAAAACAATCAGAATCCCAGTGTAGTTTATGGAAACACGTGGTTAGCTAGAAAGAAGTTTGTGTTCCACTCTTCCCCCTGTCTTCTAGGAAACAGTAGTCTGTCTTTCCATCAGGCACTGTTCTGGAACATACTGTTTTTTTCATATTACAATCCCAGGTCAAGATTTTTAGTTGCCACTTCTAATAAAACAATGTGCATACCAATGGGACTGTTTTCTTTCATAGATGTAGTCGTATTTTCCCTTTTTTCCCCCCAATGTGAATTGAAGATGTAAAAGATTTCTTTCACACATATTTCCTTGAGTATGAAAAGAGAGCTGAAAGATGTATGACTCTATGTACAGAGCACTGGGAAGAGACTGGTAATGCTTTACAACCCCAGCTTTTCCCATGTCTTCCAAAGTTATGTGGGACTGCTTCTGTTTGGTTTGCTGCCATCTCCCAAAGGAGACAGAGAGGATGCAGGGGCCATAAATATTTTATTCACAGCCAAAACTATCCATTCAGGCTTTTAGTTTGCTCAACCCAGAAAACATGAGAGTTCAGTTTCCATCAAACTGAGGTGCTCAAAGGGAGGGGAGAAGAGATCATTTCTTCTCTGCACATATGTCCCATCCCCAAGCAGCCAGGATATGCCATCAACATCAGTGCTGCAGTTGCATCCACATTAGCAGTCTAGCTCAGAAGTGATTTTAAAGCACATCTCCTAGCATGTCCCAACCACCAATGCACATTTGGTCTACAGAATCAGACTAGACCTACAGTGATGTAAAAACCTCTCAACTACGCTCAGGATTGACACCACCTCTTTCATTACACAAATCTTCTCTTTTTGCCCCAAACTACTTCTTAATAAAGACATAACCTATTCTGGCTGCTGGGAGAACAATTCCAAAAGTGCTATCTGTGTGCTACTTTACAGTGCAGAATTAGGGCTACCTGTGTTGCTAAGGGTTGTTTTTGTATTGACCAAGACTTATGGTCTCTTTGTGCCTTGTGACATAACTGGACCATCACTCAGCGGCAAGATATCAGGCAGGAAATCCCAGCCACATGTTCATGGTCTTTACTTGTGCAATAGAAGTCATGGAATTTTACAGAGCACTTAAGTTCATCCATGAAAGAAAGGAAGGGAATGTAGTGAGCGGCAATAAGGCAGAGATGTGTTGCATTAGCTTCTTCCAAAATCAGTATGACATCCTTTGACATTTCCTAAGAGCAGTGTCATCAGAATGAATATACTGCCACCAAGAGGAGAATCAAATTTGTCTACTGTCCTGTGCCAAACAGACTCGTTTTTTTCATCAATCCAGAAGGAGAAAGTAAAGGGAGAGAAGAGGTGAGAAGACAGGTGATTCAGGTACTTTGAAGCACTTACATCTTTTCATTCAGTTCGTATCAATTTAGGCTCCTAATCTAATGTGTTCTGATAAATATCCTGGTTGCTTGGAATGCACAGTGTGAATATTTTCCCACACATTAATTTTTGGCAGATATTACTAGCATACACTTCTGTGATGCATGCAGAGCTTTTCTTCAGAAACTCTTCTTCCTTTAAAGAAGAGCATTCACAAGGAAGTCATGTCTCATATCACACACTAATACTTTTAAGGACATAGTGAGAATTATTACAAACTTCTCACCAACCTGTAGAGAGAGTCTGTTGACTAACAAAGCTCAACAAAGGTATTGGGATCAATTCTCTTAACTGCAGCTTCTTCTCAAGAGGTAGATGTGTGTCTGGGTTTCACAAGCAGGTTTAGTTATATAGTGCCTGTTTCAAAAGAGATGCCCTGATTTTAGTGCAATTTGAAAAGCAATTTCCTTGAGAAAATATGATAAGATGCATCACAATCTATCTTTTCTTTGTAGAACAATTCAAGAAGAGGAAATCTCTGAATTCAATCTACTTTATGTTATTCTTGGCAAACTCCAAAAAATATATTTACTGGATCCAAATCCCTACTCTAAAAATAACTCATAATAATGTGTCATTTCCCTCCTGCCTACACTCTTATTAGGTCCTGAAGTAACATTAAGCTAACACAGACAGCAGGACAAATCCCATTTATGTTTGACAAGCATGGTTTAAATAGGTACTAGCTGCGGATCTGCTTACAAGGAAAATTTGGCATGGTTTTGCAGCAGAATCTGTCAACTAAATATCTCTTCGAGTCCAAAGTCTTGAGTATTGGGACTTTACCATGAATGCAGTCCCATATTATAAGTTTATTAGCTGCAAACATTCTTCTCCTATAAAAATAACCAAGACAATTAACCTATTGATATCCCTGAGCTTTCTATGGCATCACAGTACTTAAATATGCATGACCCTTTCCTTTCCTATCATAAAGTAGTAAATCCTTTTGATCAAAAATTGTACAGAATAGAAACAAAACTAGAAGGCAGGGATGGGGAAAGCCAAATGCTTCCTAGAAGCAAGTTGCCTCACCTTTATCCTCTGTCTCAGCATAGCAGAGCTGAAAAGGTTCATTTTTCTGACTTGCAACAGCTCAGTCAGTTTTACAGGGATAACACTGCCTTACACCAACAAGAGGAAATTGGTCCTGTATGTATTTTAGCAAAAAAAAAATCCATGTATCATGAAGAAAACCGATAAATATTTCCTAAATGTGGACAAATGCACAAAGGAAAATGTTCCAGAGGCAACTATTTGAAATAGTCACCAACATAATGTGATAAAACAAAATTAAAACAGAGCAACCCAGACCTCATCCAACATTTGGAATGGAGTCTGAAGTGGAAATTAGCCTTTTCAAAAGAGCTGAACAGTCTTAGCCACCAGTTTAATAATCTGTTTAACTAAAAAATAATTTATTTATCTTTAAGCCTTCTATATTTTATTGCATTACTTTTTGTAATATGGATGGTATAAAATATGTGTCTAAACAGAAGAATCATAATGTGTCACAGACACAGCAATTTAGAAATTGAGAGGACCATCTGCATAAGATCAAAGGGAGCTGGCTTCCAGATCAGATGTAAGCAGTGAAATCTAGTCATATAATATCTAACATGTTCTCTTGCCTTCTGTAGTTGGAAAATGTTAATATTGAAGTCTCAGAAATAACTCCTCAGAAAGAAATGTCATGCAGAGTGCTGGCATTTACTGGTGCAATGATGTCACTGCTAGATGGATCACTCTTGGCAGACATTATTTACTCTGTGCTGCACAAAAAAAATGGAGCATTCAAAACTCCTGGTATGCTGCATCTACTTATCTAGTTTCTTTGAGTTCATAGTCTTTTCTTCACAAGAAGCTTGGTATGCTGCTCAAAATAAACATAAATCTACTTTCAAAAGAACCACAGTTTAGAGTTACAGAGAAAGAAAATGAGGAAAAAACCTAACATAACAAGATATCTCTTTTATTTCTGTGGGTTTCCAAAATACTTACCCAATGACAACAAATATATCAACCAGACTAGTTTCCTTTGATTGTGATTGGAAGTTGTGGAGTAATATGGCTTCATACCTCTTTTTGTAACAAAGAAACCAAGAAGTGGGCCAAGCCAGACCAGCTGCTACAGATACAGATCCAACTACAAGCATGACACATCCTGACAGTGTTGGGGTGAGAGCGGAAATGCAACCACCTGCATGCTGTTCCTGTGCAAAAGAAATGCAAGTGCTCAGGCAGAAATCACAGCGTTCTCTGAGCTGGTTGGTGATCTATCTGATCTGCACTCTGCATCCATAAACAGTCTTTGCGATTTTAACTCTGATATAAGAGTATATTTGCACTTTGCTATTTCCTCCCCAAAACGGTTTCTGCACAAAATGAATACGATGCTCATGCTGTCACTCCTTTTTCTTTCAGTATGATTTAGCTGAGCAGGATACATGGGATTTATCTAGAGTCATGTTTCCATTAACATAATCTCAGTCACATGGGTAACCTTAATTCTTGCATCAGCATTAGTAACACGTACTCCCTACAGATAGAAATGGTGTGCTGATCATCAAAACATTATCTCCATGTGAAAAAAGTAGCCACTTAAAAGGCAAAGATATAGTTTTTACTTGACCTTAGTGAGTGATATCATATCTGTCTGGAGAATGGTTGACACGTAAAAGTATTCTGGCAAATTCTAGATGCTTGATTAAGATCAAGGTCCAAGAACTTCCATGTGGACTTGGATTTCTACTGGTGAAATATAGGTGAGTGCTGGGAAAAGTTGGGACACAGAGATCCAGCACTGAGAATTTGAAGTAAAAAGTGAAAAGCAAAGTAGGTTTTGCGCCAGTTGGTGAGTTAATCTCAGAAATATAATTTGTGAACATCTAAGTAATACACAGTAATGATGTCTACAACAAAAGGAAGAGAGAAGCCTTAGTGGTTTGGTAGGCAAAGGTATCCTTTCTATTCCTACCCTGAACTCTGTGTCCAAATAAAATATTTTCCTAAAAGAACAACATAGGATTTTTTCTCCATGGTTTTACAAGGCTGATGTAGCAAGCTTGCCAGGGTTTCTGGTAAATCGTGGGTTCATAGTCCTGTGACTGAGCAGGCTAATTGATTAGATTCAAGGGGCCAAAACTTGATACTTGTGGCTACAAATGAGTATGCTGTGAAGCACAGCTGTGAAGTTTTATTTCTTCAGTACAGAAGCTGCACAAGCTCTGACTGAATTTGTTTAAATATTTGCCAATTGTCATATGGATAATGGTTCTGTAGTTAATTGATTATTAAATATGTAACTGCAAATCCAAACCCTAAATTTGATTGCTGAATTGAAATAAAGAGGAAATGTAATTTTGCATTAAGGAACAAGTTTAATACTGCTTTGAATGTGGAGTCGCCGTCAATTTATTTATAATTCAGTAAGTGCATATGAACTATTTAAATACCTTTTGATTGCCAACTTGTATATGTAGGCTTTGATTTCAAAGGCAGTCTGGGCTTTCCTATAACAAGAAAGGGAGGAAATATAGTTTGAATTGTAAACAAGCCTCAGTGGGATCAAAGCATTAACCATTCTCTGTGCCTCTTCAATTGCCACTAATAGTTTGAGCTATTGCAGTCACAGAACAGATCGTATAATTACCTGCTTTGGGAGGCACTTCCTGTATCTTACCATGTTTCAAAACACACTTATGCACACAAACAACAAAAGATGGGTCTCAGAAAATATGATGTTGGCAATAAGATTGCTTTATTATACTTTCAACAAAGAACTGTCCATAATTTCCAAAATGCAACAGAATTCCTTAAAAACATGCAATGACGATCCAAGAGAGAACAAATAATTTTCAAGTGTTGACATGCTGTCTTAAGTATCTCACTGCATAGGTGCGAAAGTGACCTGATTTTCTACAGAATAAACCCTGACTTTATAGAAAATCAAACAAGTTGTTCACATTCCTCTGTCTTTAAAATCTTGTTGGAATCCAAAAATAGATGCAACTTCACTTGGACTCATGTATAAGATAGTAGCCTGTTGTGTCAGCTATGTAAAAAAAGTGCCAGTCTAGGTTTTGTCTGCATTTTAAGATGTTCAGCATACCTAATGAAATTGTAGTTTAGTTGCAGATCACTATTATGGAAATAGGAATGAAAGAGTTCAGTTTTACCTCATTTTAAAGTGTGCTACTTTTCTTTGCAGGTTATTCAGAAAAGATAGGCAGTCCAGTGCCTGAACCTAAGAATATTACATCTCAACTTGTAGGCATTGCTTTTTGAAAGTAATATCATTGCTTTGATAATTTAGATAAAATATAATTCTTGTTCCAAAAAGCAAAGTTAATTTATAAATTATGGAAATTGCATAGCTGCTCTCAAAGTCTTTATTTTAATGCTTCAACATGGATAGGTTTTTTCCTAGTAAAACCTAGCAGTACCATAGAGTAATTATATACTGCAAAATTCATTCCAAGATCAGTTTAAATGGAGAAAAGATCCATTATGTTAGACATTGTTGCATTTGACCATTAATTAAACAGGCTAATTTAGGTTATTTGAATTTATCAGGAAAAAAGATGTTTGAGAAGTAAACAGAGCACTCTGGTTACACTAGTCTCCTGCACAGTAATGCAGACAGTACAGATGAATTCTGAAAAGACAGTTTTGATTTTTGGAAAAGATATAATTCCTCTAACTGTTCAAAAATTGATAATCAGATCAGGCTGAGTAACTCATTCAAGTTATAAGGGCAGAAATAGCCTAGATGTGTAGTCAGAAATATCAAGAGATCTAATTATTGCATGACATGGAAAAATTGTTGTCACCTCTGGGATATACCGAAGAGAACATCCCAACTGGAAGAACTCAGCTGACGTAGGGTAAACAAGTAGACTCTGAACATCTCTGTTTGGAAGCTGTTCCTGTGAAGTTGTTGGATCTGTGTTGGTTAGACAAACAGTATTGTCAATATTGTTAATATATCAATTATTTGTTATTTAATGCCTGTCTTTTCACGGACAATGACATCACTGGTATGCACTCGCAGGCTGAGGAAGAATTTCAAGACCCTTTCAGACTTTGTGGAAATGTCCAACTTGATTAGTTATTACTTCATCATTGGATGTTACTTCCCAAAGAGAAAGAATTCAAATATCCTCAATATTCAAACATCAATAATTACTTTTTAATGCTGTTTCTTTAGAACCATGCTTAGTGTCATACTGCTGTTGAATGATTTTTTGATGCTGCTTCCTGTTAGATGATGCATGCCCCTTCAACAACTCTAATTATACAAAATGTAAGCATTTTTGCTGGCCTGAGGCTCACCCAAAGATGTAGATTTGATAGCTTAAACTGAACTGTTGCCTGTTCCTTTGATCTACCAACTTCTCTTGTGCCGGTCTTTTTGTACCCAATGCTTATTTTTTCTTGTGTTTACCCCACAGGGCTCTATGAAAACTATCCAACCAATGCAGAACCAGAATGCTGTGATGTCAGATGGGGACTATTATCAGATCATCAATCCAAAGGGACTATAAAAACAAGTGGCTCAACAATGTGTCACAGGACATCGCTCACAGTTTCATCAGCATCAAGACTGTGTAACAGCAGACTTAAACTGTGTGTTCTTGTATTAATTCTCTTACATACAGTACTTACAGTCTCAGCAGCACAGAACTCAACAGGACTGGGCTTTGGAGGCATAACAACTTTGGAAGATAATTCAACCAATGAGGAATAAAAGAAAGGATTCATCTTACATGATAGAAACACAAGAGGCCCAAATGACTACAGTCAAAAATAGCAAGGACTGAGTGTTCTACCCTCAGATCTCCTCCTGAATGACCTTTTGGGTAAAATGAAAAGAATGGGCCACTACCCAAACAACAAGGACACAGGAACACAGCTTTTTATTGACTAAAAGGCTGTATGGTGACTTAAATTTCTCACACCATTTTATACACTGTGTTTTAATGTTTGAAGTTTCTTTTTGTTTGTTTTTTGCACTTGTTAATACAGGATTTTATTTTTGGGACGGTTTCTCAAAGCTAAATTAAGTCTTTTCTCTGTCAATATATTTCTAGTCATTGTGTGTGTTCATCTGATAGTTCTGTCTTTTATGTCCTGTCAGTTTCTATTAGAGGAATGACTGCTATGATTCCATGACATAGCAAAAAACGAAACAAAACAAAAAAACCAACAAAAAAACCCAAAAAACCCCAACAACAACAACAACAAAAATCACAAAAAGAACAACAAAACAAAAAATTAACAAAAAAAAAA
>VXBW01001079.1:357147-428294 GCA_013400375.1 Thinocorus orbignyianus | reverse complement strand
AAAAAAAAAAGCAACCACAAAAAAACCCAAACAAACCTAACTGTCCTCTTACCCATGGAAACCATTCATCTCCTTTCTCCTCCCATTTCCTTTCGCAGACAACGTACATTTGCTTCTGTCTGTGTAATCACAATGAATGGGTACACAGTTCCAGTGTGCCTCTGCCACTGTTGCACAAACCAGTTGACTGAGCAAACCCAAAAGGAGCATGAAGGGGGTTCCTTTTAGTTGAACAAACAAGTGCTCTCCTTACAAGGTGGGATCGGACAGTTAAAAAATGTAAAGAAATATAACAAACTGTTGCTCCAATACCCATTTTGAAGAAGTCCAGTCCTTTCTCACTGGTCAGTTGAACAGGAGCAGCCTTTTATTTTTTGATGTGCTATGTAAAACCAGTTATGCTCAGCGAGTTGAGTAGTTGGGATGCCTTCATATTGGAGGTGAAGGATTGGCATTCATTGTGAATTACGTTTTGAGTTCTCCTGTCACATAACCAGCAGCTTTCCATAAGGAGTGGGAGCAAAGAGCTTCCAAAATCCAAGTGTTTTTGTCTCAACAAAATTACACTAGAAGCCTTTGAGCATCTATAATACAAAGTAATTCTTTGGTTTTGATTCCATTGTTTTTCTAATATCTACGTGTTGTTGAAAGTTACTCTAGTTATTAAGGGTGCACAAGAATGTGTTAGCACAGATAAAGAAACTATTTTGTTTTAAATATATAGGACAACCATTTTCATAAATGTGCAATAAAATCAGTAAAGATATACTAGGATATGAGTAGTCAAGAGAAAAGATTGTAATCTGATCGCTGGTTTTTCATTGTTTGGGTGGATTTTAATTTGTTTACTTTCATTTTTGTGGGAACATTTCACCTGCTGAGTGTATGAGAATTTGCTTTTTAAAAAGGCTTTTTAGAGTTTACAGTAGAATCAATGGAAGGAAAAGTTAATAAGGGCTGTTTTTAAAAACTTTACATTCCTTCCTATTCTCTAACTACACTTGGGAAGTGCACTTTAGAGATGTTTGCTGTGTAGCTGGGAGATGAAGGAAAACTATAGGAAATGTTCTCTTAGGAAATAAAATAGAGTTACCTACTTTCTAGCTATGAAATACCCCTTGATAAATATTAATGTTGTAAGAACATTTAATCACTGGTGCATAATGCGTTTTTGTATACAATTTATGGTCTGTTAAATTCTGAAGAAAAACAAAATGAAGACAACCATACTGCTTAAGCGGTTCATGATGCACATGTTAAGCTGCGAAAGCTCAAATATTTTGCAAGAGTATTTGTTTTGATAGTGTTTTACAACAACCTGGACTGAGGAGCCTAAAATGATCTGTGCAAATACGACAACAACAAAAAGCACCAGCTAATGCAAAATTCTTCGGCACTGGTTTGTTTCTATAATTCCTCCCTTCCTTTCCTTGCACATGCTATATTTTGTTCAATAAAACATGGTGCTTTTTAGTTATGTTATTTTCTGTTAGAGGCACATGTATTAATTATATTGAATTGATGCAAAAAGTGGGGGAAAATGTAGAATGCAAATGAAAAAGCCTTAACTAATGGTAGAATGTAGACTTTTGAAAGGACAGAGATGTTACTGAAAAGTGTTGGAGCAATAACTGGGCAGTGCTCTGGTACTGTACAACAGCTGATGAGTCATGCTACTGAGAAAGCTCTTACTAGGTGAGCTCTTGTTCAACTGACCTCTTAATTCTACTAAGTGTACATGGTCAGTAAACAGTTTGTTATAACCTTTATCTACCTCTGCTGTGCAAAGGCCATCCAACATCCATTTCTGTGATGTTCCTTACAGTTTTTTGTTCACACCATTACTCACTGTCATCTATTTTTACATTGTACCAATACAGTAGCAAGTCTGGTTCATCCCAGTTGAATTGGCACATGAAGAAGAGTTATTATTTCTGGTTTGCCTCATGGTGAATTAATGTAGAGAGCTATCTTTAAGTCATTTTCTTTATCCTTTCCTTCTCTTCTTCATCCTTCATCCCCTATTTTTCTATAAAGATGTTTTCAAGTGGTGTCAGTGAAATATATGACTCCTCCACTGCTTGGTTACCCTCAGTCACGTGTCATACAATATGAGAGATACACGAGGAAAAAGAGTGACAACATCATCACATGCATAAAGTAGTCAAATTAAACTTGGGCAAAATGAAGTAGAAAACAATTACAGACTTTCAGTTATTACACAAGTACAAGATGTAATAAATTCCTTCCCCTCTCCTCCCCTGGAGTCAGTGCCTGAAGTTCAATGGTCTGTGAATTTTCTCTGTCATCTTTTTGAGGTCTATTTCTTTAATTTTTGAAGCAAAAAGTCATGTTGCAGAGATGACTACTGCTGGGGTATCTGTTGCCATTTTCACTCCAGCAGTGTGGTATGCAGCTTCTCTTGGTGGCACCTGGAACACCAGGAGTAGACAAAGACTCTTCTATGAAGTTAAGCAACACGCAATCATGTATGATGCAAAATTCCATTTCATCCATTCCTCATTCGTAATAGTTTTCCTGGCACAAACTTAAGCATGCTTGATATTGTGCACATATTACTTTTTTGCCAGAATAAATTTGCATCTTGCCACTGCTATAACTGCCATCTTGTTCCATTTCTCCTCGTACTGTATGCCTAATACATACATGATAAAAAGCTGGCTTAACAAAGAAGTAATACTAAAATATTTCTGCAAATGACAGATAAGAAGAAAAAGGGAAAAATAGAACAATATTTATTTTATGATCATGTGGAAGAGAGAAATTTCCCATGTCTTTTATCGTCTTATTTTCCGCAATAGGGAAAATCCAGATTTTGTGCAATATGTTAATACTGCTAAGCCAAATGTCAACATAACCAGAGCTATATGTTATTCCTTATTGCATTTGCATTCGGTAATACATTATATTGATGCTTTTCTTTCATTAAAGAGACAGTATCTTTTTTTTTGAAAATATAGCAGGTGAAGGCTGTCCTTCTGCACTCCATAATTTAAAGACAAAAACCAACAAAACATTAGAATGAAGTTTTAGTTCTATAAATGATGAAACAAAGCCATCAGCTGCCAAAGAATCTATGGAACAATAGATACAAACCAAACAGACTTTCAAGAAACTCCTTGAGGGTTAAAAACAACATTAGTCTGTGTTTAAAGGAGAAAGAATGAGAGCTGTATTTCAAACAGCAGAGATGGCAGGTTTCTTCTGGTATGTGATGTGGCTCTTAGCTTACATAGTTACACTCTTCTATTAAAAAGTTAGAGACAAATACATTGTCTTCTGCTCTCTCCAAATTCATTATGACACTGAACGTCCTTACTGCAAGTGTTGCCTCTCTGCACAGAAGATACTTGCTTATCATGAGAGCTGAAAACACCTTATGTACATGCACACAAATTTACACAGTGAAACCTGTCTGAAGCAACTATCCAAAGCACAAGCAAAACTTGTTTGCAGAGTGGAGGTAGCTTTAAGGAAAGTGAAACAAATTTGTCATAGGATATTTCTAGATACATGTAAACAGTCACCTAAGCAAGGGTTCGGTGAAGCTGCCTGGTCCTTATGGCAGTTTTCACTGTATATCTCATTAGTGCCACAGCCCCATGATGAGCCCTGTGCAGGTAGGCTTCTAGTTGGGCTCAGGGTCATGCTGACTTCAGTGGGCCTCGACACAGGTACAGGCACACACCCACAAAAATAATCACTGTAGCGCACAGGTCTTGATTTATTGTCCCATAATCTTTACTCAGGAATTGCTCATGGACATGTTGCATCAGCAGAGGATCACACTGGGTTCAGCACTAGTGTCTGAGTCTGAACAAGAGACTGGCAATGGCATGTTAATGGTGAATGGTTCTGATTTATTGTTATTGTCTACTATTACATTGTTTTGGTGAAGGAGTGGTTTCAAAATTTAGCTAGGAACACAGAGGTCAAACTAACATAAACCTCATCATTGTAGAGATGAAATTAAATAGCCTTTCTGAGGAATAAAGAAGCTGTTTTCCGCCAGCAGCTGTCAGGAAACAGCAGCACTTTAGAAAAGCTTGGGAAAATAACATGTTTGGTTCTGAATGCGCTAGTTCTCACTAAAACTAGATTTTTGGATGGCAAATAGGACTGGAGTGCATACAATCTAAATCAAGGATTTTATTTGCTATCGTGTTCTGCAACAACTTTGAGCAATCATGTTTACTGAACACCTCTAAGCTTTCTGGTATATTCCAACAATTTTTTTCAAACGTTAATAAACTTGGTCTGTCTCTGGAGGGGAACGTAGGAAGAGAGGGGAAAGAAAACGGTATTACTGTATCTATATTCCTTACTACAGAGGGCGAATTTCCAACTAGAATTTCAGTAACAAAAATATATTTTTTAATAAGTAAAGTAAAAAATAGGGGGAGAGGTCATATTTGGTTTAGTCATTCTACTATCCTGTCTTCTGTAATCTTAGATATTTTTCTTCTGAACTTTTTGTTCAAATCTTTGACTTTTGCAGAAAGTTCCTAACACAGACCTCATCCCAGGAGTTCCAGCAGGGGTCAGTAGCACAGGAGGTCTCGGTCATGGGTCCTAAAGGAGAGCCTACATGCAAATTTCTGACTATGCTTCAGCACTTCAGTCCAATCTCTAGACTCTCATTCTCCTAATGCTACCTCCATCTCTTGATTACACACAAAGTGACTCAGTTTCCTCTTCAGAAGGGACTGTGCTTACCCTGCTCATACCTTCAGTCTTGGTGAGGCCCCACTACAAATGTCAGAAGAATCACTGGTGTGGTTTAAATGCAATACATGAGTTGAACCTCCCCAAAACTGAAATAGGATTAAAATTATAGGCATGCTTTGTAACCAACCCTCTCAGTAAGGCTGAAGTTTTTACCAGCTGTATATCTCTTGAAATCCTTTTGCTATTCTCACACCAAGGACTGTCTCAGCATAAGGGATGAGGTTTAACAATGAATCACTATCAAATCACTCTGCAGTAGTTGAGACATCACCCCTTCAGCTGCCCCCCTGCGTGATTGTACCAGGGTTTATCGTCCCAGAGTAAAATAAGCAGGAAAGAAGACATGATGTTGCACTCCAGTGCAAAATGAGGGACATTTGCTAAAGATTGCCAATGGGGACATCTGTAACACAGGTACACATACCTTTCCATTGAGTCTTTAGCAGTTGGAGGCATTAAGGAAAGAAGAAGGATGCTTTCTGACAGAGAGATAAAGCAGACAGCAGAAGGAAATAATACTTTCATGTACCAATGCAAGATTTGTTTGAATGCATCTTTAGTCAGGACAACACAGAGTATTGGAGCACCAAACCTTTATGTATCTTATAAATGGTGAATATAGACATCTGAATTAAGGTGGATGAAAGTATAATACACAACAGCAGTCGGTGACACAAAAATAGAATCTACTAAAGAAGGTGTTGCCTAAGACAGTGGTCTACACTAAACGGGATAGTCTTATTTTAGCCCTGCCCTCTCAGAGCCGTTCTCTGAGCATCCTGGAAGTATCTGTCTCCACCAGGGATTCACATTTCTGACTTTTTTTACTAGACTTAGGCTCCTACATGATCTTTTTCACATGAAATAGGGACAGAGGAGAAAGTGAGAATCCTATACCAGCTAGAATGCAATGACTGGGTTTTCTGATCAGCAGACTAGTATTTACTGAACAAGAAAGAAAAAGAAGCATTTTATCTTTAGCTTTTATGGTGTTGATCCAGTAGATACAACTTAATGAACTATTAATTGGCCTAATAAAAATATGTAAGGCCTAGTTACTGCACACGTGGAAGAGAGATGATTTTTTCCTCTTCTGAGAAATTGGCAGATTATATATTTAGTAGTAAATAACCGGGAACCATTAGTTTTTGACAGTATTTATTATAATTTGCACAGGGGATAGAGGATTTTAACCAAGTGTGCTCAGTTCTAGGTATTTCAGTTGATGGTGAAGAGCACCTAGCACTTTACAGGACCAAGGTCCTATATGGTAGTGGTACTTAAATATCATCACCTACTTATCAGCTTTCCAGGAAAACTCTAAAAAGAAAGCAGAGCAGCTACATCTGTTGGAAGATGTCAGGCCTGTGAATGATGCAAGAAAAGCTCACTAGTTTTTGTGGGTTTTGAAGAAGGATAGTAAAAACGGAGACAGAAGAAAAAAAAAATCTTTCATTTCTCGCATTCCTTCCCTCTCTTCACCTTTCCCTTTCTCTGACAGATTTACCAGACTGACCTAGAACACATTTTTGCCTTACTAGCCCTCTGAAAAATTAAATGCATTTGATAAGATGTAAAGCTCTCCTACTTTATATTTTCTATACAAACAAGAAGAGAAAACAAAAAAAATAAACAAAAAAGATGTATTTTTTCATTCAGAGAGACTTTGTCCCATCAGTTTCCTCTCCATCAACAGTCCACAGGTCCACTGAATTCAATGGGACTTACGCATTTCATTTAGACGGAACTAGGGTTAATGCCATGGATCAAAACCTGCCAGTTTCAGTGCAAGTCCTTCCACTGACTTCAGGGAGAATCTGGAAAGCCCAAATTCCCTTTGAGCACATATAAACTCACCAGAATAAGATAAATCTGCATGTGAACAGCTGAAAAATTAAAATGTTCCAAAGGTTTGTCCAAGTGGTTGGTCAAAAAATTAGCTGCAGCTCTATGCAAAAGTCATGTTAAGCCAAAGCTTTGAGCTTTGATTAAATAGACCTTTCTTTTTCTGAAATTTAACAAGCTTCATTCAGGGTTTGAATATGCAAAAACTTACACAGGATTATAAATACAAGAGGAAATATTTAAAAAAACATGATTTTCACTCCAAGTGAAAAATAAATTTAAGAATTCTGACAATTGCATTTTTTATTATTAACCCTTAATGACGATTTAGTTATGTAGTTCTTCAGAAGCTGCTTGGTTTCACTTGTTTGTTTTCCTTTGTTTTGTTCAAAACCAGATTTTTTGGCCTTTTAAAGATTCATATTGAACTATGCAGCTACAAATTACATGCTTGTGTTAATGGATTTGCAATTAAAATTATTCTACTCCTCTGTTATTCCCAAATTGTATGAACAGAAAGCTCATGTTGAAAGCAAATTTAATTAACTGTGTTTAATCTTGTTTCCCTTTTCCTTCTTTTTTTTTTTTAATTCTTTCTTCAGAGTTAAGGACTGGATTTTATTTGAAATGGGCTAAACTGGCATCAGTGTTTTTTAACTATATGGAATGTCCTATGATTCTTAGCATTGAAAAGAGGGCTACGTGGTCCTGTCAGAAAAAAAAAAAAGAAAAAAAAAAGAAGAAAAAAAAAAGAAAAAAAAAAGAAAAGAAAAAAAGGAAAAAAGCTGTAAATTGTAATAATATATTAAATATTGTATTATTATAGCAACTTTAGTTAAGCAACTAATACTATCTTTAATTTTTTACAGAGAACTTTGATGAAATAATTTATTACAATGACTCACAGAAAAACTTGTTTTCAAAATGACAGGAGAAACTGTTGAAGATTGTGAAAAAATACTAAAAATAATGCTCTGCTAAGAATAAATTTAAAGATGCAAACAGTGAGTCTGACTTTTTGGATACTAGGGATTTGTGAATGAAATTAAACCCAAGGTGTTGGGGGGGATAAAGAATTTAAATAATGATTAAATTAAAAAAAAAAAAAAAAACCCAAAAAAAAACCCCAACTTTATTTTTCCTCAAAATAAAAGCAAAACCAAAAAAAAAAGGGAAAAAATGAAAATAAAAAAAGAATTTGTGTTCCAACCCGGACTGGAGATACCTATTTCATAAAACATCTCTGACAAAAATATAAAGATTGAGATAATTTCCTCATATTCTACTGGTTTTCCAGACAGTACTGTCTAACATAGTATCAGTACTTTAGAGCTGTTCATCTCAGATTTCTTATGAAGAGAACAAAATTACAAGAAATGAAAAATAATACCCACAAAAGAAAAGCATTTGATTTTTAAATCATGTATATATCAAATTTCAGTGGTGTGACACCTACAAAAATACATGTTCATTTATTACCTGTGAGATATTCAATAGTTTGTATCAAGGATCTGAATTCAATATTCAGTGGTATTCAATATTTGCCTGTCTGGTCACACAAGGGTTGGTTATTCTCAAAAGGGATTGATAACAAAGCAAGAGTTCAAAAAGGTAAGTAAAAAGACATTTACAAGTCAGATTTCAAATGTTTCAGGAACTATTTTAGGTGACAGTAAATGATGGCAACGCATCTGTGGAAATCAATGCTGACTCCTGATAAGATGAGCCAAAATACAGTGAGGTCGGCATTAAGTACTGCGGCAAAGAGCAGGTGAAAACAAAAATTAATTTGTAACAATCTAAACCATAACTATTGGTGAGAAAATAAGCCAAAAGTCTTGGTTTCCTCACAGCCCTGTAACCTATCTGAGATGTGCTCTCATACCTTTACAGCCACTCACCGTTTTGACTTAACCACCTGCTCACACAGGTAGGTGCATGTAGCGGGTAAATGAAGTCCACCACAACCCTTCTATTTCAACATATAGATTTATTACAAACTCCTTTTACACATCAGAATGGTATGAAGCCAGATTTTCTCTGCTATGAATAACTTCAGACATTGTGAATAAGAGTAATTTCACTGACTCGGTAGATTAAAACCAGCGGACCACCTATTTCAGTTCGTCATTAGGCCAATGGCTTCCTAAGAGCAGATAAGAGGCCTTGGCTTTGTTTCAAACCTGTGGTCAAATTCTACATGACTGCAACAAGATCAAGGTTTCAGTTTATGCATACAACATTGTCAGGCATAAAGTAAATGCCATTAAACGCAGTTATTATTTTAAGAAAACTCTTTGGAACACACAGTGAAATATTTTCTCTGGCTGGCCATTACTCACGTGGGGATGAGAAGAATGAGTATGCGTAAAACGTTAAGCTTTTGATATATATGTAATGCTTTTTCAAGAACCCTGTCTTCCTCTTTTTTCTATATAACATATTTTCCACCCATTTTAGTTCAAGGTTGAGTTGTTCCCCTTTTCTTAAAAAAGTTTCACGAGACTACACAAGTCTATATTCTAGACTAAAAGTGACAGACTGTGTTCAAAAGTAAATGCATTTACCGGACCAAGCTAGCAAAAATTTTTTAAGCGTATATTCACCACTTCTACCAACTTATCCAGTCCTTTTCCATACCCTCTTGCTTACTATGGGCTCCTACTTAATAGCTCCTGAACATTTCACAGAATTGTAGGATCACAGGATGGTTTGAGTTGGAAGGGATCTTTAAAGATCATTTAGTGCCCCCCCCCCCCGCCACAGCCAGGGACACCTTTTACTCAATCAGGTTGCTCTCAGTCATGTCCAAAATGACCTTGAACACTTCCAATGATGGGACATCTACAGCTTCATTTGGCAACATGTTCCAGAATCTCACAACCCTCAGTGTTACGAATACTCTCCTCCTGTTCAATCTAAATCTTTCCTCTTCCAGGTAGAAACCATTACCTCCTGTCCTGCCACTACAGGCCTTGGTAAAAAGTCTCTCTCCATTCTGGTTGTAAGCCCCCTTTATATACTGAAAAGCTGCAATAAGGTCTCTCCAGAACCTTNAATCATCTTGGTGGCCCTGCGCTGGACCTGTTCCAACAGTTCGATGTCCTTTCTATGTTGAGGACTTCAGACCTGGATGCAGTACTCCAGTTGGGGTCTCACAAGCGCAGAGTAGAGGGCGAGAATCACCTCCCGTAAATAACCCCAGCTCTCTCAGCCTTTCTTCACAGGAGAAGTGTTCTGGCCTTCTGATCATTTTTGTGGCCCTCCTCTAGACCCACACCAGCAGGCTCATATCTGTTTTGTACTGGAGACCTCAGAGCTGGACATAGTACTCCAAGTGGAGTCTTATGAGAGTAGAGGGACATAATCATTTCCCTCGACCTGCTGGACATGCTTCTTTTGATGCAGTCCAGGATATACTTGGCTTTCTAGGCTGCCAGCACACATTTCTGGTTCATGTCTAATTTTTCATCCACCCATATCCCTGAGTGTTTCTTTGAAGGGCTGCTCTCAATTCATCTCTCAGTTTGTATTCATACTGGGGATTGGTCCTACTCAGGTGCAGGTACTTGCACCTGTCCCTGTTTAAATTAATGAGGTTCATATGGGCCCACCCCTTAAGGCTGTCAGGGTCTTTCTGAGTGGTATGCCTTCCCTCAGGCACACTGCACCACTCAGTTTGGCGTCAACCACAAATTTGTTGAGGGTGTACTCAATTGCACTGTGTCATTGATGAAGATATTAAACAGGTTGGTCTCAGTACAGATCTCTGAGGGGCACCTTTCTTTACTGCTTTCCGCTTGGACATTGAGAAAATTAACTAAAACTCAGTTTTAGTTAAGAGAGCTTAGAATGTAACAACACAATTAAAAGTGACAAACAACCAGAAGTTGGTTCAAGAATTTAGTTAGGCTTGGGGTGGATTTTTCTGTTTCCTCCCTATTACATGAGGTGTCACAGACACTGATGCTATATCTTCCAGAAGCACAGAATTTGGAGCAGAATTTACCCGTAGGAAAGTAGATATGAGTGGTTTATTCATCTTTTCAATCCAGCCACCTTTGAATTTTTACAATGCTTTATCTAAAGTAAAGATGGACTTGAAAGAAATGTTCCATAGGGTCTGAACAGTCTCTTTCTTAATGAATTTTAGCATTTAGAAACTTGGAAATGAATTTCTCTGCTGGGTCCTGTATTGCATGCAACTGAAACAAAGACCCAGAGAAGAACAATCTCTTCTGATCTCCTGGGTATCAAAATTCCTGTTTAGGTGTTGATGCTGTCTTTTATTTACAATTGAGATCTCATTTCACTCCCTAAGAGATGTCCCTGTAGTGTCAAATTTTAAAACTGAATACATAAATTTCTACCCTAAATAAAGTGCATTAATGTAAACATTATAAGCATAATAGTTTAAATAAACAAATAAATTTAGTGCATATTGAGGCTTGCAGTGCCCAGCTGACATCTCCTACCAGGTCCACAGCAAATATACAGCTCTGAGTCAGGCAAACAGGCTCTAAAAAATTTATGGGGAATATAAAGTTTCTTCACTGAATACAAAGATACTCAGAAAACTGTTTGAGTTAGTCAGAGAAAATATAAACCTCCCCTATTCTCCATACCCATAAGAATTCCATATTCTTAAAATAATTTTCTTCCCCAGGATCTGGACACCATATTTAACACTGCAGGAAGAATATATGCAAGAATATCACATGTAATTCCTCTCCTTATGTACGTTATCCCAGCCTTTTCTCCAAATGCTCAAGGACTGAATTGAAATGAAGGAGAGGAGATTAAGCAGTCTTTATATTAAGGTGCTAAAAGTTAATTCTTTTGTCTTTCTCATCTTCTTTTCTCTTCCCCTCCTCATATTACTGCACGCTCTCAGCACACTCATACTTTTTTCAATAAAGTGGTTTAAAGGTATGCAACACACGAGTGATGGTTCAATTTCTTCCTGTCATTGATATCTACATCTTTCTTGCAAGTGACCTCACTTTCAGGCTAGTGGACACTGTCCCCTGTTCTTTTTGTTCTTTTGCCACCACGTATGACATGTTTCCAGTTTCAAATTAATGGGGACAGAAAAGGAGAGCCTGGAAACAAGAATGAAATAGTCAAAGGGGTAGATAAATTTGCTTGCTTCATATCCTTTTTTCTTCTCCAATTCTCAGAGCCTTGCTGTAATAGATTTCACATCATCCATCACATCCAGAGACTTCATGACTCATTACCTCCCCTTTCCAAAATGAGATCCTCCAGGGATGTGCCTGCTCAGGACACCTGGCCCAGAGAAGAGGAAGACAGAGTCAGACTTTCCATCCATCCTGAGGCACAGGATTTCCAAATCCCAATATTTTACTTTGCATTCATAACTTTCTTTATTCAAGTACTTTTTTTTTTTTCTTTTTAAACACAGTGAGGAAAAAAAACATGATCTAACCAGTTCTAGCTATTTTCAAATGGCAGAGTGATCCCAGACTCATGAATTTTCTGTTAGTTAAAGTATCGTTAGCCTGTTATTTGAAACAGTTGGGCATTTGCTGGTGACTTAATAATGCAATTTCCTTTGGTTTTTCATTACAGTAAGCCTGAACAGTCAATGATACTGAGTTCATCATTAACCAAAAGGGAGATTCGTAATCCAGCTTTTTAAATCTTGACAACATATGTTCTTTGCTTGCTCTGTTTGTTATTTCCATAACAGAAGTTCCCCTAGAATCTAATTGTAAACATAGAGCAAACAACTAACACAGGAAATTAACTTTGAAGGAGTTTTGCTGTTGTTTGTTGTTGTTTATAAACAGTGCTACTGCTTATAAATAAATCTCACTCAAAAAGATTTCCAGCCCTTAAGAAAAATCTGTGGAAAGTAGTTCAGGGAGACCTTCATAAACAATATATTGACTGAATAGCAGCTCAAGCTTTCAATGTGTTTGTTTCTCCTTTAATATCTGAATATTATTTAAAAAACTGAAACGTGAGGCAGAGAATAAATGAAAACTTTGCCTACATTTCTCTGCATAATTGCAGCTTGCTTTTCCACAGGATACAACCTGAATCTCCAGAAACCCACCTTCAGTACTGCTATTCCTTAAGCCTGGAGCTTCTAAAAACTAATTGATTTTCTTTAGTAGCCACCAGGTGGCAATCATAAACTTAGCCTGCTCCATCAACTCTTCTGAAGCAGATACTGTAGGCTGAGAATATGCTGCAAGCATAAAGCAGAAGAAAAGTATCTCCATGGTGACTATTACACTATGGTTTTTGTCATGGGTGAAACTAGATAAAACCATGTCCATGCTTCTAAATTACATATTTCATCTCATTAAGTCCTGAGCAGCTAGCCTTGAAAAAATATGTTCTACTGAAAGATGTACTTTGTCTCACAAAAAGCCTGTAGATAGCTTATTATCCATTTGGTACTTTCAGCCTTCTGGACAGTGACCATAGTGAACATTCCCGCAAAAAAAATTTATATGGATTTTTAAATGGCCTTTTCTACCCAAGTAAAATATCTAATTTAATAATAATTAAGCCTAAAGTACTTGTTTTTCTCTGTCTTCCACCAGGGCTTTGAGTGAAGCATTGCAGAGCTATGGCAGGCAGAGAAAGAGGTTCTGTGCTTTCCCTCTCATGTTGTTTGTCTTTTAAAGAGCTGGAAGCCCTGTAACAGCTGCTCAGCTTTCAATATCATCATAAGTCTCTGAAAACTAAAGACGGAATGCTCTGGTCCATACATGTGTTTCATTTTGAACATTTCTGTTGAGATAGAGCTAAAGATCAGCAGATTTATTTTTCTGTCAGTAGTGTTTTAAGATCCTAAACTGCACTGATTTTTAGGAGAAGCTCTTGGACCTCACTTCACTTTTATTTAATTTTGATTTTCTTCTAGGTCTACTGCATCTAGATATTTTCCTATAGATCTTTCAGTCTTAGCTGCCATCCCTTTGAATTCACTTGAAAGTGTTTCGTGCTTAGTTCCATTTCAACTAACTGGAAAGCAACACAACAAAATAAAGTTGTAAAGGATGCATTGATTGTATTTAATCTGATGGAATTATGTATTTTGATTATGCCCCACATTTTTTCTACGGAAAAAAAAATAATAGCAGAAAGCAAAATGTTTTAAAAATAGATTATGAAAATAACTAGAGGCACAGTCAGAATGTCTGGGAAAGTTTAATTGGAAATATGGAGGGAACACACAGGAAAAAAAATAACAGAATAAGAATTGTTGGAAGCCCTTTATATCAGGTATAGGAAAAAAAGTCACCCTCCATTACTCTTCCAGTGCATCAAGTTTAGAGCATGGGAATAAGATTCCTTCGTACTCAGTATCCTGCTTGCTGGTCAAAGTCACTTTCAGAAGCAGCATTGTTAACTGGACGTGAAAAAGTAGTAATGATGAGACCACCTCAATCTACATGTGGTGACCTAAAGAACTTTATAGATTGGTAGAACTTTATAGATTTGTACCATCTATGAGTTATTTATTTAGACACGCTGGAGGGTAGGGATGCCATCCATAGGTACCTGGGCAGGCTTGAGAGGTGGGCTAGTGCAAATAGCATGAAGTTCAGCCAAGCCAAGTACAGGGTCCTGCACCTGGGACGTGGCAACCCCAGGCACAAATACAGGTTGGGCAGAGAATGGCTGGAGAGCAGCCCTGAGGAGAAGCACTTGGGAGCGCTCATGGATGAGAAGCTCAACGTGAGCCAGCAGTGCACACTGGCAGCCCAGAAAGCCAACCGTATCCTGGGTTGCATCAAAAGAAGAGTGACCAGCAGGTTGCGGGAAATGATTGTCCCCCTCTACTCTGCGCTCATGAGACCCCACCTGGAGTACTGTGTCCAGCTCTGGAGTCCTCAATATAGAAAGGACATGGACCTGTTGGAGCAGCTCCAGCGGAGGGCCACAAAGATGATCAGAGGGTTGGAGCAGGCTGAGTTCAGGCTGAGGGAGCTGGGGCTGTTCAGCTTGGAGAAGAGAAAGCTCTGGTTTTCTAGCAGCCTTTCAGTATCTGAAGGAAACCTACAGGAGAGCTGGAGAGGGGCTCTTTGTCAGGAAGTCTAGTGACAAGACAAGGAGTAATGGTTTTAAATTGGAAGAGGAGAGATTTAGATTAGATATTAGGAAGAAATTCTTTCCTGTGAGGGTGGTGAGGCACTGGAACAGGTTGCCCAGAGAAATTGTGGATGTCCCACCCCTGGAAGTGCTTAAGGCCAGACTGGATGGGGCTTTGAGCAACCTGCTCTAGTGGGAGGTGTCCTTGCCCATGGCAAGAAGGTTGGAACTCGATGTTCTTTAAGGTCCCTTCCAACTCGAACCATTCTATGATTTACCATTTTCTATTTAACGTGTTATTCAACATCCTTCTGCAGCATTTGTTTGGTACAAGGTATCAAACTGGTAGACCAGTTGTGTGATGTGATGTAGAAACTCCTGTGATTATGGGGTCTGTTGTTTCCTTTGGTATTTCACTGTCCTTCAGCATACATATGGTCTTATATCTTGTCCCTGGGCAAAAAAAATTTGCCAAAATCAAATTATATATATATTATATATTTCCATTATAGTTTTAACTTGCCCTCTGTAGTTCAAAGATAAACTAAATTCCACTGCTTGCAACTAAATTCAGAAAAAGTAAAAAGGTTTAATATTGCTCCTTGAAAAAACGAAATCAATTAATTCCTGATTTTAAACCGAGAGAGACTTAATGCAGTCACCATGTCTTTATCCATAAAAAATACAGGGACAGTAGATTCCTGAATACGAGTTATTTTTCTCTGCTGATGACTTGTGATTCTCTGTAGGAGCAGTTAGATGGCAGTGTTGTTACACTATTCGAAGCAACCATTCTTTTATTTCTGGTTTTGTCAGAAACCATCCTTTCAATCCAACATTATAAAGTCAAAGCATAATTACCACTAATGCTCCCCCTCTCTTGAGCAATGCCATCAGGGTATATCCTGCAAATGAATGGAAACTGTTAATTATAATTATATTAGACACCCATATTGTACGTTTCAGCAGTGCTGGTGTCATCTTTGGATCTTTGTTTATCATTACAAAAGAGATATTAAAGTAAAGGGATGCAGACCACAGTGACAGCACTCCTTTATAGTATGAAAATTATGCATCCTATTTCACTAACAGCTCAGCCTAATAATTTGAAAATGTTTGTAATTGGATTATCCTGTACCTATATTTTACATATATGTCGCAAAAAATAGTATGTTTAATTAATTTTCTTTTTTTTTTTAGACTGTTTGCAATCTAATTAGTATATTTGCTTTATTTACAAAGCAATAATATTTCATACTCATTTTGCCTTGAAACATAGATCTTCATTTTCAGCCCAGCCTCCAGGGAACTATTTCAAGTACAGCTATAATATGTGTACAGCACAAAATCCTGTTTCTGAAGAAACTGAAAAATAGCATGTACTTTCTTAGCTCTTTGTCCTCTCTTCTTCACACCAATTTTCCTAGCTCTGTTTCACTCTTCNAAAAAAAAAAAAAAAAGGGAAAAAAAAAGCAAAAAAAACACCAAACCACAAAACAACTAATTTATTCTTAGCTTCCTGACCTTTCCAGAGAAGATCTGTCATTTTTCGCTTAGCATTTTATTTAGCTGGTCTTCCACAATGTCTGGTGCATCTCCCTGAAATTTTTCAGCTACACTCACTACTGGTTGCTGCACTGACTCTGCAGGTGAGTTACTTTATTCAAACTTTTGCTGATCATTCCTAGAACTTGCCTGAACTTAGTATCAGGATAGCATTGCTTTAAGTGCCCAAGAATACATTCATTTCTATCACTTTAACTATGTCACTTTGATTAAATGACTAGAATGCCACCCTCTACAGTGATGTAATTGTACCAGTGTAAAAGACCTTCCGCTGGTTGTAAATGTACATACTCTCCCAGATATAGCAGGGCTGAGTAAGCCATTACCGTCTGCAGCAAATCCTTACTTACTAGCAACCATCTCTACCAGTTTTATCTCCATCTGAGGAGTCAGCTGACAGGATTGTCCAATTGCTAAAATGTTTCCTTCAAAATGAGAGAAATCTGCTACGAATTCCTCAGCAGTTCAAACTCATTGAACTATTAAGTATGCAACTTTTCCCTAATCAGACCACAATCATAAACTGATAAAGGGCTATCTCACAAAACTGCAAAATACAGCGGCCAGGACTCAGCTTTTGCCTCATTGTAACAAACACAAGATCTCAGTTCAAAAAGCCTTTAACCACCCTAAATAGTTGCCCAGTCTTACCCATTTCAGAAGGCTCTCTGAGCAGCACAAAGATATCTCTCCTTGAAAGTCAGTTCCTGGGTATCATTCTTTCAGGAAAAATATGGCTTGCTTCATTTTTTTTCTAGTACAACTTTCCAACCTTCCTCTAATCTAAGATGGCCTATTACCAGGATTTCTGTCATGTGGTCAGTAGTCTGAAATCCCTAGGAGCTGCAAGGCAAGCAGAGGTCCTTAGGGCTCCAAGCAGTTTGGTTGCACAGCAGGGAACCTGGAAACCTTCACTGGAGGCAACACTCCTTGTCCTCCCCAGGTTACTGCAGGAACTTGTCATGGGGAGTGCCAAGGAAGGAGAAAGCCAGCCGTTAATCAAACAGATTTTTCCTGAGAAACCTTCCTGGATCCAATTGGGAAATTAGAAGAATCTGACATGTTTTGGTGGAACATTTGAAATGTTGTTGAATGTACATTTCCCAGTGGAAGGTTTCCAGACAGCTGTCATAAATTCAGGCCAAGAGAGGTAAACAAACAAACTGAAGACACCACAGCCATTCTCTTCTCTTCTTTGCAGTAGTGCCTCAGAAGCTCATTTGCAACAAAACCTTTTGAGTGCATTCACTTTATCTGAACTCAGAGACAATTAAGTTGACATTTTGCCATTCTTCAGATAGAAAATATCTTCCAGAAGAACTAATAGAAATTCTGCATGAATACATGACAAATTTCACTTAGTTTATCTGCAACACCCAGGCAGATAGTATCTATCCTCTACCGTAGCAATTACTCATAAGCAATTATTAGATCAATGTTCACATTGCTGCATATTCAGAGTCAGCTCCCACGTCCTCCCAGCATCTCAGAGGCATATACATGTAGATCTTCATACATGAAACTCTTGAGAAAGTAAATTAGGGAATAGTGGGAAATGGCAGTGGTATATTCATGACTGATCACTATGGAGGACCTTAGTCTGGCATCTTAAAAGTAGCTATCATGGCCTGACATAGTCATCCAAGATTGTCTGTGGAAACGACTAGATATTTGAGTGATTCACCTCACCCTGGTATTCCCAAGGTAGGAACGTCTGAGAGAGGTCAGACAAACTGCAGTCTAAGAATGCCTATTACTTTGTGCTGACTATAAGCACAAAGTAATAGGCATTTCTTGAGTGAGTAAGTCAAATCTGGACATTGAACTTTGTGAGATTTAAAGTTAGTTAAAGTATGCCCTAGTCTATAGTCCTTTTACAGACAATAAAGGTCCCTTTCTTATCCAAAAGTGTTTCATTCAAGCTATTAGGAGGACCTGCTGACTATATCTGAATCTTTCAAACATAATGTTGGTATTGACCTCTTTGACCTCAACTGAACCTCTTTATCAAGAGCTGGCAACATAGTGTCCCATAAACATATTATTTCACAAATCCATTCTGCACTTCTTCCCATTTAGTCAGGTTTCAGTTCAAAGGTTTTTGTTCTTTTTCAAAGCTGTCCAGGAAAGAGTGACCTAAGGCATTTGCATTTAATTAGGATGACCATTTTTTACTTGACTATGAAAACCTCAGTCAGTAGAGAGACAATGAAAAATAAGAAGTTCACACTGAACTCATCATAGAAAAGACACTGTATCTGTACAGTATCTCAATGGCCAGGTTAGGAGGTCACTGGAACTCTCAGTCAATCCCACAGGTCCACATAGCTTTGCTGCAGAATTTTATCTGACTTTCTGTGTTACGGATGCATTACCACAAATCTGTATTTGAAAGTCAAAGCAAGAAGATATAATTCATTTCAGTACATACATAAAACTCATGTTTTCATTTTGCTCAGTAAGTTCATACATTGAAAAACAGGCTTTCAAAATTTTTATTTATTTCAACACATAAAGAATTTTAAAATAATCCATATCTCTTTTCAGTTGTATAGGAACCAGAGAAACTATAATTAATTAGTTGGTTGTTAAAATCTTGTGATCTCTTCAGACTATAGTGTGCATGAGGTTGGGTAGACAAAGAGAAACAAAGAAAGAAAAAGAGAGAGAGTAAGCATACACTATTGCAATTTTGTTCTTAAGAAAAAAGCAGCAGAAAAAAACACGAATTAATGGACAGTCTTAACTCCAAGGACTCAAAGCACAGAAAGCCACATACAAGCACACTGAAAATAATTTGACAGGCATCTATGTATACCAGATCTGCATTTGGGTTATATGATTTCTCTAATATAATCCACCCTAAAAAGAAGGATTCCATGTAAAGACCCAGGGTAAGTAGGTGCAATGCCATCAAGGATCTTGAAACAGAAGAGTTGAGTTTAGAGTGATTATTAGATCTTTTTCACTTTTTTTTTTTCTTTACCACATTGTTTTGTTTCCTGTGTCTCATTCATCATTTTTAAATGGAAAAATATAGCTTATAACGATCTATTTTCTTTTATTTAGCAATGCACGTTTGAAAGGCAGGATAATTAAGCTGAAAAATACACTTTTTATTTCCTTTATTCAAAACTTTGTCAGTATTTGCTTGTTTTACTTTGTGCCCTAGTTATTTCCCTGCAAAGAGACATATTTCAGTCTGTCAAAATAAAAGTCTAAACTCAGAGAAGGCAGGGATTTAAGGTACTCTAGAGGTCACATCTGGGAAACTAATACAGGATGCTGCTAAAGAAGCCATATTTGTGAATCCCATTGTGATGCACATAAGGACATAGATGTACCAGAGGTGGTCCAGCATGCATTGGTCCTGCTTTAGCTCTCTTCCAGCCTAAAGATCCCAAAATTACAGCAGTGCTCCAATGGAAAACACTCTGAAAATGTGCTCCCTTCCCCTGCAAATGGTTAATTTTGAGCTTATTGTCTCCTTTAGTCAGCTGAGTGTAATCTGATTCTAGTATTAAACAAGTAATTTGGATATTGAACCTGAATGCCAAAATTCTGTATGAAAGTCAGGCACTCCGATGTAGGACAATGCAACTACTAAGTTTTCCCCCTAGTCTTCCATATTTAAGATAAACAGAACAAAGAAGTCTTACAGATCAGCAAGAGAACCAAACAGAAATGGGCTTATGAAAGATGTTTCAAATCTCCTTGGGGATTGGTTGTGATTAGGCAATGCAAGAGCTCATGTGCGCATGTGCGTTTAATTATCAGGCTGCACCAGTTTAAAACTGCACCTCAAGTAGATCCTATCACAACTATGAACAAGAGCAAGGATGAATATGCTAAACACATTTGAATAAAGCTGCTGTCTCTCCTTGTTCCAAAACTTCTCTTTTTACTCAGGGGTCTCCCATTCCTCTTAGTTTCTAATTTGCCCATGGCGGCTACAGTTGATCAGCCTCTCTAGTCCAGATTACCTCTACTGTTGGAAGACCTCTCAAGAAACTCACTTTTCTGCCCAGTGCATTTGTATTAAACAATATAATGAGGTATATTGTAGTAAACAATATAACCAGAATAGCAGAGTAATTGGGTATGGAATTAGGAGAAAAGCTTGCTTTAGTGCTCTTACATTTTAAACAGACAGGGGTAGTTTTTTATTCACTCCCTAAATTTCCAGAGCCTTCCTTCCTTCATCTGATCAGCTGGGTAATTTACTTTAGCAGTGAAGAAAAAGACAATTGGGTGCTGCTTTGTTCACCTGATTGTATTTTTCAATGTAAAATGAAACTAACCCACTGAAGAGCCGTGGGAGAGAGCGTGGGGCAGGCAGAATACAGTTTAGAAGCTGCCTTTATTTTTTCATTCTTCCACTTCAAACACTAAGTAGCTCCCAGTTGTGTTTGTCAAGATAAAATAAAACTGACAAGGTGTCAGGGTGACAGAAATAAGGCTGTACATATGTGAAGACAAGGGTCACCAGAAAGAGACTTCAGAATGGACAGAAAAGTGATCATGGAATAAACAGGGATTTCTTCTCTTATTATATAAAATAAAAACAAAACACACAAAAAACCCTCTTGACTTACAAATATGTCAGCCTAAAATGTATTTAGTGTTTAATAAAACTCTCAAGACTAAAAATCAAAGTTTCTTCAATATCTTTTGTATTGCTAGTAGCAACTGTTTTCGAGATATGAACCTCAGGGCTTTATGAACTTCACAATAATGAAAAAGTTGGTATGGTCTAAGGGCAAATATAACTCTCATATTTCATTTTTTTAAACTAGCAGGCAAACCAAATAGACTGTCTATTATAATAAGGATAAAGCCATGCCCCAGCTATAGGCAAAATATGTTTGGACACATAGGGTGTCCAAACACCCAGGTATAGGCAGAGACAGCAGCTTAGCATAAAGAAAACAGCAAATACTTACTGTATGTCAGGTTTGATTTGGCATTTGAGTCAGGGACTGTTGAATAGAAGCAGCTGGTGCCAAAAGGTGAGGAATAGTGAAGACTAGCTGCCTAACCATCAAACTTAGCCTCCCACATAAATTGTAAAATTAGCCAACCCATCCTAGAGTCATAGAATCATAGAAACGTCTAGGTTGGAAAAGACCTTTAAGATCATCTAGTCCAGCCATCAACATAACTCTGATTAAAAAAACTAACAAAACACCCCATCACTAAACCATGTCACTAAGCAGTATGTCAACTTTTGTTTTGAATAACTCCAGGGATGGTGCCTCAACCACTTCCCTGGGCAGCCCATTCCAATGCTTAATAACACTTCCAGTGTAAAAATTTTTCTTGATATCCAATCTGAACCTCCCCTTATGCAGCTTGAGGCCATTTCCCCTTGTCCTATCACTTGTTACTTGGGAGAAGAGACCTACCCCCACTTCTCTACACCCTCCTTTCAGGTAATTGTAGAGAGTGATATGATCTCCCCTCAGCATCCTCTTCTCCAGGTTGAACGACACCAGCTCCCTCAGCCTCTCCTTGTAAGACTAATTCTCCAGACCTCTCACCAACTTCGTTGCCCTTCTCTGGACCCACTTCAGCACCTCAATGTTTTTTTTTTTTGTAGTAATGGGCCCAAAACTGGACACAGTACTTGAGATGGGGCCTCACCAGTACTGAGTAGAGGGAGACAATCACCTCTCAAATGGTACTTACCACGCTGTTCATGTTACAGGCCAAGATGCTGTTGGCCCTTTTAGTCACCTGGGGACACTGCTGGCTCATGTTCAGCTGACAGTGGACCAACATCCCCAGGTCCCTTTCTGCCAGGCAGCTCTCCAGCCACTCTTCCCCGAACCTGTAACTCTGCATGGGGTTGTTTTGACCCAAATGCAGGACCCAGCACTTGACCTTGTTGAACCTCATTCTCACTGGTCTCATCCCATCGATTCAGCCTGTCCAGATCCCTCTGCAAAGCCTTTCTACCCTCAAGCGTGTCAACACTCTCACCCAACTAGGTGTTGTCTCCAAACTTACCTAGGGTGGACTTGATCCTCTCATCCAGATCATTGATAAAAATATTAAAGAGAACTGGCCCCCATCCTGCAAAGCTCTGAGTGTAGAGTCTTTCAAGAAGAAGGGTTGGGGCTTCTGTACCTATAAGAAACCTGACAGTTTGAAAGTAGGGCAAGCTAACCCCTTACAAAAGTGTAACGCTTGATAGAAATGTACTTGATCACACAATGGAAGCATGAAGCAAGCAAGGCTGCATGTTAATTGATGTTGTTGCAAAGGCTGCTCAAACCAAACCCTAGAGCACAGAGTTTTCTTGGATGTAACAGTGTGGCAAGAAGTAGCTGAAATGTCAAATGACTGGCACCAAAGATGTGTAGGAAAGTTAAGTTTTTCCTTTCCTTAAGATACACTTAATGTTTTTATTGCTGTTATGCAAGGAAAGTTGTCATTTACTTCCTAGCTTCCTCTAGCACTGTGTCTACTCTTCTGGGAACAAGTAGTAGGAAGTGATGTTGCCCCGTGTTGCACACTGATCTCAAAAAGAACAACATCACATTAATTTCTGAAAGAAATGTCTTTCAAGACCTGTCAGGCCCAATGCTCCATCTGTCTTGAAAATTCTTTTAGCAACAAATCGCCAAAATGTACAAGACATACAAAAGGAACACCACCACGTAATCACTTTATCCATTCTGCTGTTGGCAACAGTCACAGACTAAATTCTGCCCTTGCTGAAATTTTGGTCTGATTCAAGATGTCCATCCTTATATATTCATATAATAGCTCAAGTCTCAAGATAACATGACACTTTCAGCCTAGGACTAATTTAAATAACTCCAGAGATGTCCATACTATTGCTTAAGTTTTATGATTCTTAATTGCGTTAGTGACTCAGGCAGTCAAGTGTTTCACCTCTCGAGATATTGCATATGGGAATACAGAATTTAAAAAAACTCTTCCTTGAAAAGTAGAAAGATGAGTTTCTTGGAACTTTAAATAGTTTTCTTTGGAGTTTTTTCATATCATTCCCTCTACAGTGGAGAGTGTCACTGCTTACCAGTTAAGTTTTGTTATCTTGAAACATGCAGGTATGCACTGATCCACATTGAAGATGTGGATTCAACCATTGTCACCGTTTGTCTGAAAAGACATATTTTATTCATCTGCTGTTTATCCCAGCTTAAAAAAAAAAAAACCAACAACAACAACAACAAAAAAAAAACATAAATACAAATTTTATAATAAAATAATTTGTAGAAGAAAACTGAAAACTTCTGTAAAGAATGTCCAGAATTTGCACTCTAGCAAGTACAAAGATCATGGGCAAGCATGAGAGCAGTGCGGAAGATAGGTATTTCTCATGAACAGATATGAATACTGAGGAACATATACCACCTGTTGCATCCCTGAGTAATATACAGTATCTAATTGAGCATTGTTTCTTTTTTGACATGGATGCTGAAATGCCCTATTTAACTTCATTAGGTTATGAGAATTAAACACTTATAAATAAGTGCAGTAGTTTCCAATCCTCATTTCTTAACTTCTTGTAACACTCATTTAGATTCCACTTGAAGAATTATCCATCAGTCATGAGAAGTAATAGGCTTATAGATTCATTAATTTTGGATAGACTTTTTTTTTTTTTTCCTAGCAAGTTAATAAGCAGTTTTCAGTTAGCTTCCTGTCTTTTTTAAGCAGATAGGAAAAAGCTGGTTCCATTACATTTTGTCTCAATTTAATTCTTCGCAGTTACTAGAAGTGGAAAATGCAATTAAATGCACTTCTGAAACCTCTCCCTAGGGTGCTGTTTACAACACTGCCTGCATTAAGTAGTCCATGTGAAGTGACGCATCTGCTCTTCCATGCCCATACTAGCCTTAAGAAACTTTAAAAAAAATTTTTTTGGTCAAAGAGCAGAAATACATTCTCCCCAAACAAATAACAACAACCTTCCCCACCTTTTATAATAAAAAGATGTTCATGGAGAAGTGGTAATGTCATACATGGATTTCTGATGGGTTTACAAGTAGATCATTGTCAAATGAGCCTAAATTTTTGTTCTCCTGTTGTTTTTTCCCTCCCACATTACCAAAATGGTTGTAAATGTCCAGAAAACTTTAGTTGACCCCAAACAAATTTCGTATGCTTGCAATTGTTCCAATCTGTTTACTCATTCTAAGCGACAAAAAGATAGCTGATAGCTATGACATTCGACATGCCCCAAATATGTTATCTCCTCATGCAAACTATGTCTAGATAAGCAAGGTGGGATATATCTATATCCTCCTACATCTATAGGTTTCTACATCCAAGGTCATCATCTAAGCTGCCTTTTTAGTTAGTGGGGAAAAACCAAGAATTTTTAATGATTGACTCATCTGATCTGATCTGTTGCACCTTAGGAAAAGACGAAATACAGCTATTTGTTGAAGAGTTAACCTCTTAAATTATCCTGTGTTTGTAGCCATGGAGTTAAGGCTCCAAAATCAGCAGTTATTTTTTAAAATCTTGGCCTTCTAATTGAAAACTGACAGAAAACATGTTTGGTCTTCCATTGAGTTAAATATCAGTTGCTCAAATAACTTTTCTAGCGCTAGAGGAAGTAAGAAAGATCACAATAATAAAAGAATACATGCCATCAATAAGCTTAAAGAAAAAGAAAAAAAAACCCAACAAGAAAACATCACAAATAGTCTAGTACACTGCTGTTAAATTTCTTAAAGAAGCTTCATCAAAAGCTCTTAAAAAAGAGGAATCCTATTTTTTTCCTAGTATAAGAAGTGTTCTTATGGATTGGAAAGTGGTCTGTAAGTAGAAAACAAAGAACAGGAATACACATTACATTTCCAGAATTATGGCATATATAAGCAGCTTTACTCCAAACTTGACCTAGCATCTCTATAACCTGAAATAATCATAAATATTGTAGGGAAAATAATGATAATTAGTTGTTAAAGTTGCAGATTTTTTTTTAATCAAAAATTGATTATAAAATTTACACTGAAAAATCCAAGACTATTTTATAATATATGGGGAAATAGGTAACAAAATAACAACTGAAACTCTGCATCAGTGAGCTAAAAGTGCTTCACAGGGAAAAGTACAACGATAAAAACATGTTCAATTGCAAGATCTAAGTTTGGTATTACCAAGTAGAAAAGCATAACAGTGTCACAGTATATCACACCCAAAAATAACAACCCAGAGGTCAAAAGTGAGGAAAAATTACAGATCAAGAATTGTGAAAGAAGGAATTTGAAACAAAGTAGAAGTCTTACTGTTATTACCCTATTTTATGAATCTATGATAATTTCACTGTCAATGAATACAGCATGAAATTCTTGATCTCTCTCAGAAGCTTACAGGCAGAGAAAACTAGAAAAGACACAATTAATGGAGACAACATATTGGAAGAGGTTAGGAAGAGTAGGAGTCTTCTGCTAAGGAAAAAGCAGTGTAGAAGTGATGGGGTAGGTATCATTTAAATCATGTGTGGCAAGGAATAACAAATAATGATTGACTATTCACTGTCTCTCTCCATACAAAACTAGAAAAACACCTACTTATATCATGATGCAGAGTTTAACAAAAAACAGAAACAAGGTGTAGAACCCATTTTAGGAGTGATAGGAGTTGTAGTGCAAGAGCTTACCAGGCAAGAATAAATACATAAGGGAAGAAGCCAAAAGAATGTTCAAAACTGAATTTTGTCTTAGCCTCTGGTTTTATCTGGAAGGTATAAAAATACACACAGGAAGTCTACTTGCTCTTTCTTACACATTTTTACCAAACATCTCTAATGGCCATTACTGGAGAAAAGATACCGGACTTCTTAGTTAGTACAGTCATTCTCATGTCCTTAAAAATAAATTTAAAATATTTAAAACTTAAGTGATATTTAACAATAGTGAAGACTAACAGTGAAGAACTGATGTATTATTTATACTCTTTGTCTCCTCACCCAGTAGCATTTTTTCCCTCAGTCTGGTTGGCTGGCTAAATCACTCCCAGAAAAGAAAAAAAAAAAAAAAAATTGTACTGGAATAGGAAGTACTTTCTTGAAAAGTATGTATTTACTCTAACATGTTAGAGCAAAATTTTCAACAATATTTCTTTACTCCAGTCTTAAAATGTTAGGCCCAATATGTTTCCCTGATTGTAGCTCGTTTTGTAGCCAAAAGTGGAATGAGGAAAAAAGTAGAAAATTTAAAAGCGTACATACTTTATGTAGCAGGTTTCTAATTTCGGTGACACCACCTGAAAGGTGGATGTTTTATCTATACTGGGATAGCGTACTTTTCTGAATTTTCTGAATTGTAAGGCACATGCAAAGGGTGCAGATCAGTGTCTCTGCTGTGTTGCACTCCCTCTAACATAAATTTGAATTAAATAATATGGATTTTTATATTTAAATGAGGTCAAGTCATAATCACGTGGGATCTTATACTGACTTCCAGGAAGAGAGCCTTCCTTTTATTTATCTATCTATCTATCTATCTATCTATCTATCTATCTATCTATCTATCTATCTATCTATCTACTTATTTATTTTTATGATACCAGAATGCTCATTCCTGGTCTCCCCGATGTTTATTATCTGCTCCTATTTAGCCTTGATCTTTGTTCAGGTTAGGTTGTCAAGCAACTTGTATAGTCTACCTGATAGACTTTTTATAGATCCAGAGTCAGAGAGAGATTTAATCTCTGACTGTAACAAGAGTGGATAAAAACTATTAAATTTATTTCTGAGGTATTTTCTACCCTTCTGGAAGAAGACAGAGGATTTTTGAAACAGTCTGAGAGAATGAAGCTTCTGATCTAGTAGTAGATAAATATGAAATAAAGGAGAAATCATACTGTACATATTTTTTCCCTGAAGGGACCCATATGCGCAAAATTTCTGCCTTTGAATATCTGTGTAAAGTGCATTTTTGCTCTCTTTTCTGACTTATCATGTCCTTTGATCCATGAAATGTAACAGGGAATTAGGAAGACTGTTCAGGAGGAGAGTTTCTGTGAACCCTAAAGTGTATTTTCAGGTTTTTTCATCCCAGATTTCCTACATGGGTGAGTATCTTCAATGCTAAGAGAGAGGAAAAAATGACCTGATACGACAATGCCAATAAGTTTAAGGGATTTTTATTTTTTTTTTTGTTCTCCTAAATTTTGAATGTCCTTTCTGTGTTATAAATTATTCCAATATTTTGAGTGAGGTTGGAATACACCTCTTCAGAACAGCAAGTTAGTACTGTATCATAAGTTGGATGGGAAATAGCACCTTAAAAGATACCCCCCACAAGGAAACGAAACTCTACGATTCTAAGCTATTGCAAGCATAAGATTGGTAGGAGGATTTCAGGAAAAATAATTTTGGGTGGGTAGAAAATGAAAGCATAGCAGGGTCATCTATCCTCCTGGCATTTGAGAAAAACCTTGCAATATACAGTTCAATTTCCTTCCAATTGTTCAGCTGTCTGTATCATTAACCCTGCAGCCAAGAAAGTAAACAGACCAGCAGTTCTAAGACTGCCATTCAATGCCATGAGGAATTCAGACTCATGTCCCTACAATTATGTCCACTGCTAACGATTTGGAAGAGGAATGTTTTTACAAGTTTAGGTTGTTAGGACTCGAAGGGAGGAGCATTGATGGTCCTTAGCTTGTTCAGTTGGATGGGACTCAGTTTCGTTCTTTTGCTTGCAACTCTTGCATCTACATTTGATGGGTTTGATTCTAGTTTATTTCAGCAGACTAAAACCAGGCAGCTTATTTTGCTTCAATTTTTGTGTATCATTGTGTACCTTTTGGGGTTCTTTTGTTTCCCTGTTTTTATCACAAGGTAAACCAGTGATAAGAGTATGATGATTGCTGTGCAGAAAAAGGAAGCCTATAACTGAGCTTTTTCTACAGGAAACGTTGTTTGAATAAGGATTAGTTGACTCAATCTGTCAACATTTTGGCAAGTGAGAAAAAAAAAACTGAGTAAGGAACATCTCATCATTCCTATATAATAAGAGACGAGAGAGACTCATTTGTTTGGGATCAGCAGATCCTGGATAGAAGACCTCTGCAGTTTGCATTGTCTGTTGAACGTGAAATTGTACACTAATTGTCTCACATACTATTTTGGAATTATTCCTACAAATAAAGTTAAATATATTCTAGGGATGTGTGCCAGATCATCACCCGGTTACTCTGTACAAATTATTCAAGCTGCTGCAGATGAGTGAATTCTCTGTATGGCTAACAGGAAATCATTAAAAGATTAGGGAGGAGGTAAGGAACAAAAAAAACAAAACAACAAACACCTTGCTTTCCTTGCTACATTTTGCGTGATAATGTGGATGTTTCCTCCTCCTTCTGCCAGCTTGCAGCCTGACTGTTAAGGCAGCTTACTGAAGCATGAAAGTCTCTAGGCTTGAGACCATCTTTTTCCCCATTCCCATGGAACTATTGTGACCCCTCAGTACTTAAATTGAGGATAAATCAACCTTTTCTCATGATATTTTAAAAAACTGTGGCAACTGCAAATACATTCTGTGTGGAACTCAATCTCATACACTGCACAACAGTCACTCCCTGAAAAACCCCACAGGGCACTCAGGCAGAATGGTATCCGGTTTCTGAATTCCTGTCTTAGGCAGGAGTTAACAAATGCAGACACACTTACATAGTAGTTCCCTACCTTGAATATTTTCATGTAAAAAGTGAGGTAATTAGCCAGAAGCTGAGCCAGATCTGCAGTCTGAGTGTAGTTCTTTGACTGAGTGAGAGTTTTAAAGTTTTGATTCACTGCAGCTAACATTGACTGACTCAACTGTTGGCATTTATTTTCCACAGTCAGTGGTGAAAGACAGGTAAGTCACTCCAGAAAAGCAACTAATTTGATTCTAAATTAAGCAGGATAAATTATTTTCTGGAAGCAGTTATTTCTCTCCACTAGTTAGAAATGGAGTCAATACATCTCAGTTTAGAAGCCTTGCTCTTGGATATCGAATTCATAGAGACAAGACCCACCCCAGAAAATTAAGTCCTTTGGATTAGAGTTGAGCCAGTAAAATGTATGTTTTTTCAGTATATTTTATCACATACATAAACTTAATATGAACTTGATAATTGTTGCCATCTCAATATTTTGTGTTTTTTGAGGACTTCTTGCAGGTTGACCTCACTCTAGTTTGTGAGCATCTAATGCAGATCAGAAGTTTAAATCTGGAAATAAAGTCACAAAGCAAATTCCCATTTAATTTTTAGCCTAACTGGGGAAAAAAAAAATAAATAAAAAGAAGACATTTTCACAATCTATTTAGAATTCACTTCTCTTGATATTTATATTTCTGTTTCAAAATTGTGTCAAACCATAAGCTTTTGAAGAAATTCTGTAGTTATTGAATGTAAATTCTGAATGTGGAGAGGTTCATCAGTGTGAAAGCACTCTTTAAAAGTAGTCTTTTGCACTTGGATAATGGCAGAAGGAGGGCTGTGTGCCTGAATGGCATGCACAGTGGTACAGCTGAAGGTCCTGATTCAGTGTGTGCTACAGCTCCCTTCCCACCAAGTCACTCTGGATTTCTTCTCTGTCACTGTCAGGCCACATAGAGGTTGTCAGAGAGAATAATGTTCACAAAATGTTTCAACTCAAATAGCAAATACTCATGCACAAACGACTTTACAACATGCTTGTGGTAATATCGGCATTTAGATACAACTATTAAATATCGTGAGGGATCTTACAATTTTTAAGTACCTATTTCAATTCTACTTTTCATCTCTCTTTCTTCTTCTCTTGAATTTCCTAAAGCAATCTCCTTCCAGTTTCACCACCTTCTTTTCTTTGTTCTTTGTAAAGATCGTTCTTTATACTTCTTTCTCTTATGCTTTCAGTTTTCTTCTGACTTGGTCATTTTTACAAACTTCTGCTCTCCATGGAGGCTGTTAAACAGGCAGTATTATTGCCAGGTGGCAGAAAATTGAGGAATGATGTGAAATGCATAGAATTCATTATTTGATACTTCCCATGATTTTCCAGGGATCTTGACTACAGCTTCAACTAAAAAATGCAGAGATGACCCTTCCTGCTTTTTTATGGAATTCTGGGGCTCTGTAACATAATTTCTCAACTAAGTTATCACACACACCTTTAAAAATGCAAATAATTCCCTGTCTGCGTAATACTCATGGATATTAGAAGGATAAAATTTGAGAAAAAATTGGTTAATTTTCTCTATCATTCTGAATTGCCCCGTGTGGATTGCAAGACATCAGAAACTTCTCCCTATTCTACTGATGTCAGTTTGAGATAAGCAGTGATTGCAAGTAGCTGTTCCATATTTATATTTTTGATAGTGAAATTGTCTAACAGTGTAGCATTTAACATGCACACTAAGACAAATTGGGGACAGCAAGGGATAGAGGAGAAAAGAGCCAAGAACTTTCCTCAAAGTCGGCATGAGTGAGGGTGAAAATACAAATATTCCACACCTTACAGTACCTGACTTTTGGGTGAGTTTATGGAATCTAACCTCATCTCTCACACTGAATTTCATTCAGCCAGTGAAGGTCTATAAGGGGGATGCAATTTCACAGTTGATTTAAGTCAGCTAAGAGCAAGTAGTCTCACCTCCCTGTCCTTGGTTATGTCTTCCCGTCTTGTTTCTTATACCACTGCTAGCACCCACGAGACTACATTGTTCTGATCCAGTGACAAATTTTACACACACACATATACACACACACATAAATAGACTGTTATCTTTGGAAGGGATAATCTTCAGCTGGATCAGCTGTCTTATCTGACTGACTACTTAAATACTATGCCTAGCTGAAGAAAAAGATCAAGAGCAATGAAGTAGAAGGAAAGCCCCCTTGATTGTCACAGGACAGAAGGGAACATTGTACACTCAATTTTTCCATAAATATACATCAGTAACTACTGCCACTGCTGTGGCACAAGTTACTTCAATAGTAACTCCTGAATGACCTTCTAGTACTGAGTCCTGTGTAGTATGTATCACTTAGTTAAATTAGCAAACCATGGTTCAGAGCAAAAAGGTGACAGGTGCTCGCTTTTTTTACCTGCCAGGTTCAGTAAAGCTCTTTGTCACTATTACCATGTTTTTTGAGTAAAAGTGGAAGGTTTGCAAAATCAAAAGATGCACAAAAAAAGTGAGAGCAAGGTAGACTTTGCCCTAAAGATCTCTTAGTTCAGTAAAAGGATTCCTGTTCCATTAGTGTGTATTTGAGAAAATACAAGAAAGAGAAATGGATCTTCAAATAAGAAGCACCTTAATGAATACAATTATTTATTTTTGTGAATGCAATTATTTATTTTTGTGAATTTATGCCACATTAACATCAAAAGGTAATTCAGTATATCATCAGTGATAGAGGTCCCTTTTAGCACAAACAACTGAACTTCTTGTTCTTAGGAATGAGATTTTATGCTTTGGAATAAATCCTAGCCTAAACACAAATGTACATGCTGATGACAACAGATTCTATACATATGTATGTGTTTATATATGCATATAAATGCATATGTATATGTATATACAACACATGTATAAGAGTTTTCAGCTCAATCGACTTAGGTAAAAGACAATGCCAATCAGCTTTCAGGTCAAACATGGAGTTATTCCCAGACTGGGTCAGTTTCAAAACAGGATGAGAAGCAGGGTCTCTCTATTTCACTGTATTTCTTCATCTGTTGGTAAGTATTCCATTACTGGCCTATCTATAACCTTATCTTTTCTTTACAGAACATGCTGTAGGGTCTGTAATTTATTACAGTATTATTTTCTAGACACAGTAAGTTATATTAGTCATCCCATTCACCTGTGAAAGATCATTCAGAAGGTGAAAGACCTTAGAGATATGGCAAGCATTATTCTAACAAATAGTGATGAACAGCACAGTATAAATCATGTTTGTGGGCTGGATGAAATGTTCAGTGGCGAGTCTAAACATCATATATCAGAAGGGAAATTTTGTGAAACACCAAACTTCACTCCATAGGCAAAGTCTTTTCAGACAACCTTTTATGCCCAGTCTTGTGACCATCTGATCTATTCTTGATTAAAGTAATGTCTAGGCGTTAGCAAAATTTGCACAGGAAATTATTTGTATTTTTCTGTATATGTACTTTACAGTGTTATGTGCCAACCCCTAATACTTCTCGGTTTTGCTGTTTGGTAATAACTGCCACAAAAATATGAAACAAAAATTTTGTATTAGTATGACAAACAGAGAAGTTCATTGCCAGTTTATTCAGGATTTCATGTCACTTTGAGAAAGGACTTATTTCATCGTGTTCTATGTATAAACAGCTAAAGATACTGAACTTCTTAGTTGCATCTAAAGGATGATACCTTAAAGTCTTGGTTGGTACACGCACTGTAAAATAATTTTATTTCTCTTCGGAAACTTCTAATTCTTTGATAGGAATTTAAAACTGAAAATATTTAGCTACAAAGCAGATTCTTGCTTTTAAATGTCCTCTTGTAGCTTTACAGGGTAGGTAACTTGAAGCTGCATGCATTTTCTCCTGGGAAAAGACTATCTTTCCTATGATGAAATAAGGTCACCTCTGTTCAAGCTGCATTTTGGAAGAACTGGTTGCCAGGCCTGAATTAGAGTTCTGCCAGATATAAGTGTAATTCTCAATTAGTTTTCAAGTGATGTCAAAAAAATACGGTTTTAAAGATTTGAATTTTTTGTGTCTTCTGGGAACAAGACGTTATTTTCCCCATAAAATATTTTCCTTTATGAATAATGCAATTCTACCTAAACTACAATTATTCCTCAATACATTAACATTTTTAAGTGATAATGAAGATACTTTTTTTCTTAATTTTGGTGACATTTATTGATGAAAAGTAGATTACAAAAGTGAGTGAGAAGGAAACCAAGAGGAATCATTATGAAGAAAATTTTACTTCCTCACAGATCTGTGCTAGAAAAGCACAGGCATTAGAACTAATGAACCCTGGTTTTCTGTCTCATGATTAATTATAGTTGATACCTAAAAGTGCCAGCTCTGATGAAAATCCTTTCCTTTGTTGGGACATTTATAAGGGATCTATTCCATCTCCTGATGTGGTCTAGACTATCAGGTGTCTAATACATGTGCTCATGATGATGTTTTTCATTGCTATCAGTTTGCCTGTTTGCTGAAAACTTGACATAATAAGCTTGCTTGAGACCTCTAGTCCTTTGTTAAATTTGATTGAAAAGAGCTGATTTTCCAAGCTCTTGAACCAGGGAGCAAGAAACTCTCTCACACACACTTAAACATGGACATAAACCTCATTTCCATAGGAAATCAGACAAGGAGTTTTATTAATAAAATGTAGTTTTGTAAGTCGGATCCATTGCAAAATCCTGTGACTGAAGCATGTGTTGAGAGCAGAAGAGGAATCTTTAAGAATTGCTTATATTGATCGAAAGTTTCGTAACTCTCATTTTCATTTGTTACAAATGGATCTCTACTGCACGGTTTTTCTTTTTCTGGAATCACATACTTTGGAGGTTGGGGAGAGGCACTCTAGAGGACGTGCAGGTCTATTCACATCCATAACATCTGTACCTGTTGTTGAAACTTACTCATGTTTGTCGTTCATTCTCCTCCAGTTCTTATGAGATCAAAGGGCTTTAGTAGCTGTATTACCTTGCTGATGAACTTGTCAAGCTTATTATTTGCAAAGACTGACTGTGTGCTTTTGCTTATCTTGCTCCTGTTTCTTGCAGAAAGCTTGGCATCATTTTGAAAAACCCCAGTAATAATACTTTATTAAAGTAAAAGACTTCTGTGTTGGGATTTGCTCTTAGAGGTTATTATGCTGTCATTCAATCACATGCCTATTTCATTTCATTTCATTTCATTTCATTTCATTTCATTTCATTTCATTAAAAAGTATTATAATAGAAGCAAATGTAAAATATATTCTGCCTGTTTATAGTATTAGGCTGATACTTTTAAATCCTGAAGGCCTATTTCATGATCTGTGATATATACACTGCTAATTAACTTGATTCATCTGCTTTCAAAGGAATCCTCCCTCACTTGGGAGAGCTTTCGCTATCCAACTTCGTAACACTAAAGTAAATTATTTCCTCACTGTTCTGTTGTGCTTCAAGCATCCTAAACTCTGCTTCATTACAGAACCCGGATTCAACAAATGCCCACTGTTTGAATGAGCTGAATCTTTTGTTCTTTTTTTGTCATTCACATACAGGCACGGAGGGGTCTCTCCCAATGAAGTAGGTCCTTCAATGCAGAGGTTTAGTTGAGATAACCCGTGCATTCAAGGCTGTGCCCTTTAGAGAAGTCCTTCAGACTGTTTAATGAAGCAAAGAACTGGGAAAGCACTTTGTTCTTGCAGCTTCTTATCCCATCTTCAAAACTGCAGTGTTTAACAACACACTAATGAATCCGATTTATTGGATGGAAATACAGTACTCTTCATTACAGATGCTTTAACAAATAATATCAATTAACAGAATGTTATGGCAACTCAGGTGTGAGAAAATGATTTTCAATTACAAAACTGCACTTGTGCAACTGTCTATTGGCTGTTGATGAGTGTATTGAGATAACCTTTAAAGGGAAATTCTATACTGGAAAAGTGTCTGTGTTAAAATAGCGACTGTAAAGTGAACAGATTTCTTTTGCTGAGGTGAACTGCAAACAGTGCAATACAAATTAATGCAGTTTGCTTTTCGGATCCCAGACTGAATTTTCCAATGATGTTATTTAGAAAGTATTTCTTTTCACTTTACATTTGATGTATACATGTAGACATACATTCATATATGTAAAAGGAAATTACTGACTGATAATAATTTCAGATTCCCTCTATTTAATTTTTGCACTCCTTATTTAAAACTTCACTTTTAAATGTAACTAACTAGAAACAATAACATTGATCTGAAAGGTTAAAAACTTGGAAATTGTTAGTCTTAAAGTGATACGGCTGAAACACTTTCGAAGTAAAGCAGCTTTGGTGTGCATGAAACAGGACACAGACATTCTGAATGCATTTGAAAATTCTAGCATGAGCAAGAAGCACAAGACTTTCCAGGCAAACATTTATTTTCTAAATGTTTGGGAAAGGTTGTGAAGAAAAACTCTAGTAAAATCAAAATATAACACAATCTATCCTAAACACATTAAGCACATAGTAGTAGTACTCACTGATTATTTCACGTCAGACAATATTCTGACGTATTCTGACTTTATGTTTTTAGTAAAATGGCTGCAGTATCACCAAATGCATCATTTCCATGTCAGAGATACTACTTTTCTTTCCCACATTTAAAAAAAAAAAATTATCAAAAAAAATAAAGCCTGGAATGTCATTAAAAATCTCTTTTCCATGGAGATTAATAGTATGGTATTTGTATTGATAAACCAGAGTTTTGCTTCAATAATTGGCAGTGCTTTCATTTGAGGATACTTTTAGGCATTTGTATACTTAAGCATGTGTGTGTAACTGCATACACAGATTTTCTCAGCAGACGGCAGCAGTGTCTTCACTGTCCCTGGCTGTTGGTCAATTTGGCTATTATCCTGTTTTGCTCTTGCTATTTCAGTTCTTATCTACCACTGATATGCATGAAGATGGCTTTGAGGTGTTAATCAATAACTGTGAAATGACTAAACGTATCTCGTGTGCCTCTTTTTCTTCCTTTTTTTTCTTTTTTTTTTTCCAAATGGAAATGCCATAACTTGGTTACCAGGAAGGAAACTTGTAGATTGTGATGGTATATCCAGAATAGCATTTTCTCTTTGATCACCAGAAATCCACAGAAAATTTAAAATACAATTTACTTGAAGTGGCATTACTTTTTCATAGAGCCAGTAGCTAGATTATCTGTCAATCCTTGTATAGAACAGCCAATTGTAATGCATATCCAAACAAAGGTTCACATTTTCATTTTTGAGTATTAACAGGCATTTGGATTAAAAAATATCATATAGTAGTGAGTTTGTTCTGCATGTTACTTATTAAAAACCAAAAAGTAAAAGTAACAAGAACATTTTAAACATTATGCATTATAATATAAAAATTTGCAAACTTGTATCTAATGAAATATAAAAAATGTATTTCAACTATTAAAAAAAAAAAGAATGTTGACCATGCCTTGAGAGAACAGTCTCTGAAGAAGACAAAAGTACAGCACACTCCACTTTTTGGGTATCTTCTGTTTGCATAGTTTCTTTGTGGACTACCTATACAAGCTTGCAGACAAAATGCTAACTACCTAAAAAATCTCTAAAGAGCTCAAATGCTGTTTTCTTCCCCAAGATTTCTTCTGAGTCTTTCTTTATGAATGTTATATGAAGACAGTGAGGCTTTATTAGCCACCTTTTTAGTTTCTCAGCTGCCATCATAACATTTGTCCATGCCTAAATAGTTTGTCGCTTTAAGAATCCAGTAAAGCAAAATCCTCTGTGCTTGGATGCAGATATTCCGCTTTAAAACTGCCCAGACTAGCGAAGGGTTATTTCATATTCTTTTATTTTGAGAGGTGGTAATCATCTCTGTTCACATATACAAAGTATGTAAATGACATATGTAAATGACAACTTAATGTCAGTAGAATTCTGTCTGTTTTTGCTGGAGTAACTGTGTTGTCTCCAGTGCCGGATTGTTACATCCCCCCACACACATATAAATGCTTTCTATCAGTCCTCTTAGATCAGACAGATACTAAGCATTCAATACTCCCATGAACTTGTGTTAACTACCTGCCATACCTTTACAGAGGACCACTACAATGCCTTACCAGTACTGTTTAAGACCTCCTGATATGTTAACCTTCACCCTGTTGAATAATAATAATTTAGTATTACTCTGTTTACTACTTATCTAGCATCTGATCTGTGACTGTTTTTCACTTCTTATCAAGTACTTGATTCCTCAAAAAAATCTCAGGGGAAACGTTGTCATCATCCTTAGAAATTCTAAATCAATTATAAGTACTGTATTTTACATCAGTGTATCTGAATAATTTGTGTGCAGAAAAGTTTTAAGAAGCTAAAAAGCTGGTAATATACTCCCATTAATAACGACAAACAAAACAAAGCTAAAACAAAAACGAAAACCGCCAGCTGTTATCTCAGCACCAGTATAATGCCAACATGACTTTTACTTTTCTGCTCTTTCTAAAGTATAAATATACTCTTGAAAGTTGAAGAGCATGAAATAAATAAGGAGCTGCATTCTCATTTTCCCCTCTTCCCTGGGTCATTAGGAAAATCTCTTGTCGTTGTCTATGGGTTTTGGTATCTACTTGGATTTACGACTGGCTCTAGGTGACTTTGTGAATCTTCTGCAAACTGTAAATGGTGAATGAAACCTTCCTGAGGAATATTTAATTTTAGATGTTGTGCATGGAAGTTACTGTGGAGTCTTGGTGAACTGTAGACAATGACTGCATAAAGCTCAACTTCCTGTCATGGCAGAAATGTTAGCCCACAAACCTGCACGTTTATTTTCTATTTTCAAGCATCTCAATAGCTAGATTTTTAGATGACTGAGTTACTGAAGATGTGAATCTTTTCACCAAACCTAATATATCTAAAATGTAGACCATTACTTCTGAAATACTTATCCAGACTTTCTTTGCAACTGTTGGGAAAAAAAAATAATTAAAAAGAAGGGCTATTGTGAATTATTCATCACATTTAAAAGTAAATATTTAATATACATAACATAAATCATGCCCTAAAAATGCCTCTTCATTTTCTCTGGCTATACTAGGGGCCCAGAAAATTAGCTTAGGTGTTGACAATTAAACAGTAGAATTCTAGATATACAACAAATGCAATCCACACTGGAAGTCTTACAACACTGGACAGCGGGTAGATCATTTCTTCTCTCCATAGGGCAATTCTGAGAAAACAGGGACATGTATACAGGAAAATAAAGATTATTTTAGCTAAAGTAGATTCGGATTCTGAAACAACCATCAAAAAAGTATTCAGTGATGGAATATGACATATGCATGTACTCAATTTTCTATTGATAATATAAAGCAAAGTAAGAAAAAAAGAAAATTTCAGATATCCTGTTGCTTCATGATCTGGATTCTGTAAGTTATTATAGCTCCCAAATCTTTTCAACTCTCAAAAAATAATGTTACTCTTAATAAAAGTGAGCTTTCTTCAACACACAGTAAATGCACATATTTGATCCTCAGTCTGAGACAGTCATTCAGCAGAGTGTATTTTATGGAGATTGTTTAAGAGAAAAAACACTGCACATAGAACTAATGATGTACACTCTGCACAGAAGGGACAAAAAACTAAGGCCGTTTGTACATCTGTACATTCAGTAATTCAATTCATTTCATGTAGTCATCTGTTGTAACTCAGATTGGAGCTTTCAGTATTTCTTTTTCTTCTAATAATTGCTATGTTTATGCTTTAATTTTGTCTTAGTCTTTTTTCTGTATGACAGTGTATGACTGTTAAGGTTTAGTGCACTTTTCGACACAATCAACTAGATAGTGAGCTGTGCAAAATGTCAGAGTATCAGAAATGTTTTTCCACCCTGATAATACTTTGATTCAGAGCACAAATCTCACTAAAAGTCCGTAATCATGTCACCGAGTCATACTTTGAGCGTTTCTTCTTTCATCACCCCCAGCAAAGTCAACAAGTAAAATCACTGCAGTGTGTCTTATTGTTAATTGTTTCATTTTCTTTTATTTTCTGAGGTTTTGTAGAGCTACAAAATATTTCTGCCCAGTTAAATACGTTGAGATATGTTTCAGGCTGGCAGTTACATCACCATTGTCTGCCAATAGGGAGGCACCTAATCCAAGATGGTAATCAAAGCTCCTTGCTTTTGCCAGTGGAGAGAGAAATTACTTTCCAAACCAGATTCATCTTAACTGTCTTAGGCAGTTATTATTGGATGGGCTAACCCTTTCACCCGGAAGTGCCTCTCTCCCTCCGTTGATGATGGAGTCTAGATGACTAGCTCAGATGAAAAACTAACATTGATAACTAAAAACTAACATTGATTACATCCACTCTGTGTAATTATTTCGAACTGCTCTTTAAAAAATATATCTGGTTTGTTGCTTTCTCATATATTTTTCCTCCGGTTCTCCTTCACTGTTCCAAACTGACAGTCTATTAAATTCTTTACTTCCATATTTAAGCCCACCTCCATGATAACTGTACAGTGCAGTTCTATTTAATTAATCTATGTTGATAGATAGTAACATTAAAAATTTACAAAATATGTGTGTGAAAAATAAGATTTTAGACTAAAATATACATTCCAGCACTAATAATTCTTTAACCACCTTTTCATCCTATTTTACTTAATTTTTAGTCAACCTAATTTCTATCATCTTTTTCCTCATTTGAACATAAATGTTTAATAATCCAGAGCAAAGTTAAATTGTACTAAGTAAAAGTTAACATAAATTTTCAGCAACCACCTTAGAAGTACAAGGCTTAAAAATGTAATGGTGTTATATCACTTAAGAAAAAGTATTTGAGTTTTCAATTTTTCATGACATTTCACAATACTGGTGTTAAGTGATTGCTTCTAAAATATGTGTTTTGACAAAAGTAATTAAAGTGTGGACATTTTGAGTTATTCTGATATTTGAAACTAGAGATTGTCTGCATTATTACTTCTCATCCATCAATTGTTTCATTCAGAGTGACCTTAAACTTACTCTGGTGTAGCCACCTTGAAGGTGAATTCTAAAACTTTGATTAGCAGCCTGTGCCTTTTTTTTCTTTTTTTTTTCTTCTTGCTACTTTTTTGGCAAGTGAACATGGAGACATCACTCTTTTAGAGGTTGTTAGAAGAATCTGGCAGAGATTTGATTCTTTAATCAAAGGTAACATCCCTGAGGGGTAGAAAGGAAACTAAGCAAATTTCTTTAGAAAACAATATCCAGATACATTCTCAAGTGAAAAAATATTTTTTAACTAACACAAAATCTGAGTACTATGTCTAACTTTCTTCAGGTTTTATTGCATGTTAATTGCCTGCTTTTATGCAATTTTCTGATTTGCCCCCCAAAATATTGTTCAGATGCTAAGCATTTAATAATTACTTGGCATCAAAAATATGCAGAGGTCTCCTTTTCCTTTCTGCTTCAATGTCTTAACTTTTTTTTCTTGTGTTCTGTTGATTTTTGCTTTGTTACAGGAATGTCTTCTAAAAATAAGTGTATTTTGTATTTTTGTTCAGGCATGTTAAGGATGTGAGTTGATTCATTCCTGTGGGAACTAACTTGATACTTGAGACTTTGCTGTAGAAATCTGACATTTTTTTCACCTGAACTCTCAACCTAATCTCTGCCAGCTTTACATTCCTCTTGACCGCATAGCTTTTATCGGTCCTTAGTGAAGCCTGATCTAAAAAGGATTTTGAAGTTCAGAAACATCGATAGGACCTGTTACTTTTCTTTTATGGATGGAAAGCCCATGAAAAGTGCAAAATGCCTGATAACAAATATGTTAATGTTTTTTCCTTACTTTTCAATATAATGCAGTTTACACAGATGGTAAAAATTGCATCAGCTCAGCTTGAGGGAACTAGGGGACTAAACAGTTCATTTTGTCAGTATCAGGCTGATGGTTGGACTGGATGACCTGAAAGGTCCCCTCCAACCTCCACAATTCTGTAATTCCATGATTTGCTCTTTGGTTTGGTCTTCCCTCCCCCTTCTTCCCAGTAATCTCTCCACATTTATTTGTGTATAATTTCCTCTGCTTGCAATGCCTTGGAGAGGAAGTTATGGTGGCATGGTCATTTTTGTTAAAACAAGTAGAAATCTGGGTTTTGGAGGATGTGGTGTGAACCATTACTTTAAATGGAAATGCTTGTAGAGGTACTCTATACGAGTATCTAGCTCTCTGCTAGTAAGAAAATCATTGCATTGAAATTTATGTTTTTTACTGAAGGTGTTGTGAACTCTCTAGACTAATTGTAATGTCAGTATACACCATTTCAGATAAAATAGATCCCTTTATTAATATATATATATAACAAAAGGGGAAGCATAATGAAACCCATATATTTTCACAATCCTACCTGAAATGTCATTAAAGATGAAATTTTGGGCAAACATGGAGAAAAAGAAATATAGCATGTCATGAAAAAAAATTTGTTCTGTCTTTGCAAAGTCATAGATCAATGGGGTGAAAAACAGGTTTCCTTCTCAGGTAGTCCATGCATTAAACTGGAGTTTGTTTTATTTAAACTTTTTGAAACAGGATATATGATAATATAATTGAAAAGTCTGAAAATATGCATTTAAACTGAAAAGATAGTTTTCCCAAGATTGGAGTTACTTAACATACATTCTGAGAAAAATCTGTTGCATTTATAGTTTAAAAACTCCTGCTCCTACAGATTGTGTTTGAATTTGTTGACTTTGACAGCCTATGACCTTGAAAGACTCTTGTCTTATCCTCCATCATGCTATTTCTGTTCCGCAAGTCCTCTTCTAAAATGATATGTTCTTTCTGAATGAAAAGTAATTCTAAGCACTTCACATCTTCAACAGAGATTTGGTATTTTGTCATTTCAGCATGTCAGATTGTTAAACTACCTAACTCAATGGATCAAAATGATTCAACACTAGCTTTGGGGCTTACATTTATTGTGATGTACAACACACTAAAGATAAACAGCAATTAAAACTCTCAACCAATAGTTACATTTATTGCTAATGATTACAAATATGAATATGTGTCTCAGTTATCTCGGGATGGATTATCTGTACATTGTATCATCAGGACAAAGGGTGTAGGCAATGTAAATTCATTCAGGTTTGACAAGACTTGTTAGTACAGCACCGTTCAAACCCATTGAAATTTCTTCCAGGTGCGCTTGTGTCTTAACATATTATAGGCATTCTTTGCAAGGCAACCCTAAGTGTTTCTGGGAGTCCAGAACTGGGAGAATTAGGAACAGCACACAGATGATAGAGCCAGACTCTTCTCAGTAGTATCTCATGATGGAACAAGGGGCAAATGATACAAATTAAAGTACGTGAAATTCAATCTGAACACAAGAAAATACATTTTTGCTGCGTGAGTGGTCAAAACCAGGAACAAGTTACCCACAATTGTTGTAGAATCTGCATCCATTCAAAGCCTGATTGGGCATTGTCCTAGGCAACATACTATAACTGACCTTGCTTGGGCAAGAGGGATAAACTAGATGGTCTCAAGAGGTTCCCTGTAACATAAGCCATTCTGCATTTCTGTGATTCCATGGAAATAATCCAAAAAGTGAAAATTCATCAGAACATATGTACACTGGTAAATAATCTGAGAGGTGACAATACAACTGAGCTGGGCTAGCTCAGTCTTATTCCTCAGCTCCACCACCAGCACAATAGAAGGGCTGTGCAGAGCTCATCAGACTCTTATTTTCTACACCTATTTATAACTTCATTTTTCCTAGAAATCTTACTATCAAGGTATTTCCAATACTGAGGATCTCTCAGCCTTTCTGTTACCTCAATAAACTGTGAGCCAACTCTAAACACATTATATACATGAATTGGCTCTGATTAATGACTAAGGATCTGGCAACTTTTAGGAAGATCTATCATCTTTCTCTTCAGGTCGTCTTTTTATGCCTCTATTCTATGACAATACTCAAAGTAAAGCCAGCTAACTGCCTTCTTTTCCCTAGGGATCAGTGGTTTAGAAATCACATGCATTCATTTGGTTCAGTAGTTTTTTGAGAACTGCTAGCCAATTTAGCAATTAGACAGCAAGATATTGTTTACATTAATATGAAAGCTTTGCTTTATAGTACTTTCTTGCTAAGGATGCCTAAGCTGTTTCTAGACACATTCCTGAAGGCCTCTGGTGCTCTATAAGTCTATGGCCCTGTCTGAAGTTTTTATAATACATTTTAACATTTTAAATAAGATTTCTCAGATACTTTCTCATATGCATTCTGATCAAACCTTCCAAAAATGTTAGTCTTTAAGTACACTATTTCAATATCCAGGGAGCAGAACTAATATTAAACAAGTAATTTGTACTGTTCAATATTACTTTTGTGTGTCTATGTTTACAATGTGCAATAGCTATGCATTTTCTTTCTCTGCTAGCTTTTATAGAATAAAATAAAAGAAAATAAATCCCATGCCCTCTGAGCAAAGATGATTTTGAAAGTTTATTTATTTGTTTGTTTGTTTGTATGGATTTCTTTTAGTAAGAACTATCTGCCTGCAGACATATTCACACCATAAATTGATATCCCACAGCTGAGCTTGGGGAGGCCACAGAAAACTAAATAACTAATGAAATATTTCTAAAATTTTCTTTTTTTTCTCCTTCAATCTCAGGATGGTTCATAACAACTTAATACCTTCATGTAAACTCTAACACACTTAATAATTACTGTAAAGTGCACTTACCAGCTCTCTGACAAGCTCATCTACAGTTTTGATTTCAGAACTGAGAGGACTGCTGGCAACTCCTCCTTTCAGCTGACCAGTCATCAAGACATGTGAGCAGAGGCACAGAGAGATGTTGCTGTGGAAATCTGGAGTCCCATGTCAGATTCAGACTTCTTTGGGCAATTAGTTATATGTAAAGCAGCCACGATAGTGGGAAAGATCTGAATGAAGGAGACAGCATTTCTTCATTGGTTCTTCATAGGTGGCTTTGTAGCTATGCCTCACTGTGGGATGTAAAACCATTCCCTCCTTACATTGTCATTCCAGAGAGAAGGGAACATGTTGAACAGATTCTATGGTCTGGGTAAGGAGAAGCTCTCATAGGAAAAATATTTTGTAATGTAGACTTAGCTTCCTAACAAATGGTTGGAAACAGACTTCATGATTACCTGGACTCTAATGTCAAGGGGGTATGGCTTTCTCATCAGTGTTTCTCCAGTCTTCCTTGAGATGCCTTGCTCTGTTTCTTCCATTGCTTCAAAGAGATCTGTGAATTTAGGCAATGCTTATTTAGGCTTTTTATTTTATGTTGTTCATAAACAAGGCATAATTATATGCTAGTGTATTATTAGCATTTTGGACTTTACTGGTATATTTTTAAGGTTCAAAACTTATTTGATTTTTTTTATCATTCTGTGTGTATCTAACTACATTATCACTATATAATTGCTCAGGACTGCAAGTAAATAAGGAATACAATTAAAGATAAAGAATTTGAATGGACATTTAGAACTCATTCATGCCATCCCATAAAGAGTCTGTGAAATAAATACTTCAAGCAAAAATGGATGTTTAGTCTTTTTTTTGTTTTCTTTAGGAATCTGTTGTTTGATGGTTAAAATTTTTTAACCTCATAGTTTGTGTTCACAGTATTTACCTGAAAAATAAATTTTTAAAACTTATAGTAACACTGGGATGTAACTTTTATTTATTTAGAAGCTTGTAATGTCACGGGAGTTATTCCTTTACGTTGGTACAACTTACATAAAAAAGAGGTTACATTCCAGAAAATATTTTCCTTTTGTTCATTTGTGGTCTGATCTAATATACACGTTAGTAGATGGGAGTTGTTCCAAGATGTACTGCCAAGAATCTCAAAAGAGAAAAATTCCAAATGAAAACAAAGCAAATAATGTTAACAGGATAAAAACATGAAGCAGCTTCTCAAGAAGGTTGATCATTACTCTGTCTCTTGAAGTCTACAATTCTTAAAAGATTTTTCACTTTCAGAGCATGTTACCAAGTGCAATACAGAAGTAGCATGAGCAGAGATGGGTGAATAACGGTTCTTCTAGTCCAAAGTATCAGTAAGGTATATCCCAAAGGAAAAGAGTGGAAGAGAAAGACTTCCAGGGCTAGTCATTTGGAGGCCAACAGTTCATCCAAGATGGGGGAAAGCTAGATATCTACTAGTGCTGAGTATGAGGGAAGCAGATGTCTCCTGCTTCATTGCCTTGTAGCCACCAGACTCCTCCATAGAAACATTATGCCAATATTCAAAGTGTTAATTGTTTGATTTCTTAAGTCAGAACTTGACACATAAGAATTTTAAGCTACAACAAATTAATCTATATTAGTTTAATAGTAAAAATCTTTTTCATTCCTATGATAGCAGCTTAAAAAGGGCTGTGATCAGTAAGGCTCTCCACTGGGACTCTGAATTGAAGTCTACAAACTCATCCCATCAGAGATCAAATATTTTGAATCATCAAAGCTGTGGAAATTCAGGTTATTAGTGAATTGATAAGCCTTTTATTTGTAGTCCAGCCTCTAAACTGGGATAAGGTGAAAGGTATAGAAAAAATGCTGGTTGTAATTCCTTGGTATATATCAAAATGAGATGTAGATAACAATGGCAACATTTGCTTACTGGTATTTAATGTCTTAAAGTCACAACATTGACTTTCACAGTAGAAATAGATACCGATTATAAAACCAACTTTATTGAATATACTGATTTACTGATTTCAAAGTTCAAGCCCTTGTTATAGCAATTCTAGTCCAGCAAACAAAGGAAACATTTTGAGTTAAGGTTTGAGAGACTAATCGTATAAAGCCTTCACATGTAGAACAATGGTGGAGACAGTTACAGCATATGTGGTATTCCGAGGCAAAATAGGGAGAAAATCATGACTAGAATTCTTTCAAGGAGTCTAGGAACTGGATAGCACACTTTAGGCTATAAAAGCTGAGCTCTAATTTATCATTTCTGATACTTACCCAATTGCTACTTCTGTGAAGTAGTCTCAGTAACATCTAGAGAAAGCCTCTGAGAACACAAAAGCAGGGTGATTCATTCTGACTATTCTCTGCATTCAGACACTTTTTCGCTCCTCATGAAGGCCCTCCTACATTTCCAGATTTCAGACAACATCTCTCCAGGTATCATAAAAAGTATCTTGTTGAGATATTTCAAAAAGAAGAAATTTCCACAGAAGCTCTCTAACTCCAAACTAAACAATTTGGCCTTTGCCTGAAACCACCAACTATGGACCAGATCTGCTATTCATCACACACTTGTCATTACATCCAAGTGACAGCCTGAACCAGCCATAAAACCTCCAGCAGCAAGCCCAGAACATTGCCAAGCCTTCTGCAGTGCTCTGAACTCTGACTTTTGGTGCTGGCTGGAGAGAAGGTACAAAGGCCCTGAAGACAGGCTACACAAAGCTTATGAAGGGAAGCCCACCTTCATGTTATGTCCCACCACTGGGAGCTACCACCATCAATCATATTGCCTGTCTTATAATGGCAGGATGAAGTCACTCTACATACAGTACTTCTCAGTGTTTTATTCCTCACTTTTTTATGTAATTCTACAGTTTGGGGGTGGTTTAGTCAAAGTTATTTGGTTGCCTCACATTTGAACCTCATCCTATCAGTAACACAAGATCCTCTTTAGATTCTGGAAAGGCTCCACCAAAAGGGTTCTGTATTGCCATCATCTAAAAAAAATTCTGAAACATTATATTCCTTGGGCATCAACAGAATCAAAAAGGTGCAAGGAAAGGATGAAGAAACTGAATTACATGAGTATGAAGACACTGCTCAACCAGAAACTGATGTACAGTTTCAACCAGCAAATAAGGCTGCTCAGTGTAAACTACTAACTCTGAGACAGTTTGTTGAGAACAGTTTATGACAGCTTGATGTCAACCACTTATCTGTGACCTATGGAAATTCTTCTGACTCCATCATATTGCCAGAAAATAATTCTAATTTCTTCCTATCCTCTTCCCTTACTTCCTCATTTTACAACACTGATAATTAGCTTTGGCAGGAATAGGCATTGGTATATTGTTTTTGCAATACAAGTTAAGGACTTTTTCATTGGCAAGCTGATCTTTTTCAGGCCAGAGAACATCATATCTGTGCATCAACAAATTTCATACCCTGGTACCCACCTGGTAATCAGTGCCATCTGCAGCAAAGGAAAATGAAATTCATATTGCATAGCCATGTGCAATCTTTGTCATTTATGAATGTATTCATAGGCATGTTCCAAGAGAAGACACATAGACGTACATATGCCTCAATTCTAGATTAACTTAACTACAGTTTTCTGAGCAAACGGTTTACCCCTAAACCTTAGTGGTTTTATTTGTCAAAGGAAAGCTTTAAAATTGTAATTACAAGAGTCAGAGTACAGACAAACACAAACACATCCTGAAAAGCTATCTCAATCCACCTCCATCAGAAGCAATTGAGAACGCCTTGATGTTTCCTGGTGACTCTGGAAAATGAACTGTTGCTCTATAGCCTCCATTAAGCAAATAGAAAAAGGCTGTTGGACATTCCTAAATCCTTTCTTAAAGTCATCAGCAGATGCTTCATGAATTACATTCATTATTTCCGAACATCTGAAAAATAGTTGTCAAGGTAAGCAACAATTTTCTTTGTGATACAGAAAAGCAAGTGGTAACAAATGTTTTAATTAACACCATCCCTTCTGCCAACTGCAGGGTCCATCCATTCCACCTTTAACCACTAAAAGGAGGAAACTTGAAATACTTATTGAAAAATGTCTCTGTGGTAAAGAAAGAATAGCTTGTCCTTGAAAGAGTTTACTGTAATACTCTTGAACTATATTCAGCATATCAGCAGTTTCTTTCTATACTCTCCCACTATACTTAGCCTCTCACAATTCTACCTGTGTGTACCCTCTTCTATTTTCAGCTCCTTAACACATCAAAGGATGTTGTTCTGCCATCTACAGTACTTCATAAATGCAGCTACTCCAGTTTTCTCATAGAACCACTTTCCTCAGGATGACTGGGTCCGCACCTTCTACAGTTTACCAGACATAGGTCTCTCTAACAACCACAGTCTTAGGAAGTGATAACAAGCAGATGTTTATTCGTGACCTGAAAAAGAACACAGAAAAAAACAAGTTTATTTTGTCAACTGTCATTTTGTCCATGTGGCTTTGCAATATTCCTGAACTCTTTCACATTCTGAAAATGTCTTTGACATTTCTAATGGTCTTACGGAGAAAAAAAAAAAATCAAACTATTCTGTCTTCTATCACACAAATTTCCTTGGCTCAAGCAAGCCCTAACAAACTCCATAAGTTAACAGCACATAAATACCTCTTAACTAAAACAGTCAAAGGTCTGATTCACCCCCCAGAATGTAGAAGAATCTCCTTCTGAGATTGGAATGTGTCAAAAGATCACCTTTTCTGTTTTAAAGAAATGACAACATATAAACAAGGGGTAGATGCTGGTCTATTCGTGATAACAGCTAAACAACTGAAATCCTTATTATTAAACTGAACACTCAAAGCCACTGCTGAAAAATGTTAGTAAAAAGAAAACAGCTTCATCCTCTGGCTGTACAATACAAATTGTAATACAAAGGCTCTCTTTAACATGTAGATTAGTGCAATCTCCAGGACACCCCATATCTTATGCTTATCATTACCTACTAGAGAGTATTCTCACCATCTCCTTGCCTGCACAACTAACATGTGAAACTTAGGCACAGATACTTGCTTTCCAGATCCCACAGTTTATAGAGGTTTGCAGTTTTGTTTCACACACCAATAACCTGCTGCCTCAGAAAAGAATATAATCTATGTTGATGGCAGCCAAAAAAATTTAAGTAGACTTACTAAGAAGATGAGGAAAAGTTATGGACATTAGATTTATCAGTAGCTATTAAATACAATGAATGAAATGCAATCTGCCTCAGCAATTTCCAGGAAACTGGGAGGTTTTAAGAGGAAAAGAATCACTCTACACCTGTTCTTACATTTTTTCCTTCAGCACAAGAAAGTGGAAAGCATTTGAGACAGGATGTTGGCTCAAATGCACTTTTGAATTGATGCATTAGAGAAATTTATATGTTACCTACAAACCAGTTTTCAAATCCCCATAATAAATACCAGATGGTATAAACGAAGAAAAAAAAAAAAAAAGAAAAAAAAAAAAGAGAGATCTCTTCAACCACAAAAAAGAGTACTGTATTGTCTCATAATTCCTCTGGACCTTAATTCTTCCCCACCAGAAAATGAAACACTATTTATAGAAGTCTACATCAGGATAGGAAGGATGTTCGACTGTGTCCCATATGAACCAAAGACTTGCCAGTTACCTTCCATCGTTTTTATCCCAGAGTTCAGAGATGTCTTCCATTTTTTCAAGTTTTCCTGCCCATGGGTTACTCTTCAACTGGAGAGTCTGTCACACTGATGACTGCTCACCTATGTTAACCAACATTTTCAATGTCAATTTCTTTTTGTTTTTTGTTTTTTGTTTGTTTGTTTTTCCCTTTCCAATTTTCCTTTCATATTAATGTAGTAGCTTCCTAAGTACTTGTGGTCAGGAATCCACCAGAAGTGGTTATGCTCCTATCTGAAGCATCAAACTTTCCCATTTCCCTCTTCTGACACACTCCTAAACATGTCTTGTTGATGTAGTCAGTCATCCCTCTACAGGTAAGATCTGTTTCACTCAAAACAGGGCCATCATTGTCTAATTAAAATTACAATGAATTTTCTGATGCTAAATTTTCTGTGGTTGTGCTAAAATCAAAGCTCTCTCACTCCTTCTTCTTCCCGCACTTCCCAAATTTACTTTCTGACTCAGTGTAAACCCTCCCCAAGTTCAAGGCACCACAGGAACCAGATTCATAACCTTGATTCCAAATCCACTTGGTCCAAATACTACATATAAATATTTTTTATTAATATCAAGGGTGTTTAATTAATTTTTTTTTTCTGACTTATTACCCAAATCTGTAGCTATCTGAGAAGCAGGAGGAAATGATACCTTGACCTTCTTCATAGATTGAACTAGAATCCAAGATGTGAGACTTCTTAAAATACCAAATTTCACAAGTAACACCACATGCCATCTTTTTTTTTCAGGACAGCACTCACTAATTCAGATCTTCAGGCAGCATACACATGTGATTTCCTCAGAGAAGGAATGTGATTTCCTCAGAGACTACATTTGCCTTTATTCCACATTTGCTTATATTCATGAAGTGAAAATATGTAGGTACGTATTCAAAGGAAACAAAATCTACCTTCTCTCACCAGTATCCCTTATCCATCATTGTCTCACAGGAATTTAAACAAAGTTTCAAAACAGGAATAAGATGGAAGAGCACAAAATGCAATATTTAAAGTAATACACAGTGCATTACTCAGTTACTTTTCTGCATACAGGAAGAATCTACATTTTGAGAGTTAACCAAGGTGAAGTTGCAGATCAAAATTTTTGTTTGAATAACATTTTAGTTAATAAATAGATGCTTAGTGGTGGGAATTTAAGTGAAACTGGAGGTTCTAAGAAACTGTTTTGTAATTCTACTGTGCTTAAAAACTAATAAAACAGACTTCTACACGGGCAGTGATCTTGAAGAAAGGCTGTTTGGCTTCAAAATATTATTAACACACATTTATAGATTTTTGTAAGTGCACATTATGCTGTTAAGCTTTTGAAAAACTAATACGAAAGGAATTTATTTTGTTAAAAATGAATGCATTTTGTGAACCACCTGTTCACACATTGAAAAAAAACATTATGCAGCAATTGCCTTCAGAAATACAGGTCATATGGTCAGCCCCTGAATTAATTATCTGATCAAGACTGATTGGGGTGAGACCAAATAATTGCTCATTAGCATTCAGCACCACTGTCAGGCTGAATTTTGCATGCTACAGTGTATGCTGCCCTTTTTCATTTTACTCAGTCTCCTTTTTGGGTTACACCACATTGTTCTGCATGACTGGGAAATGAAATTGGAAACAGGAAAAGAGAAGTTTGGAAAATAAAACAGACATGACTTTATATAAAAAAATGTGCCTTGCACAGTTTTACTTATTGAACAATCAAACTGCTTACAAGCTACTTCTATAAATCTGCCACATACCGGTCTCTCTGGGAAGCCAATAGGATTTCTGGGCATAGAGAGTTTGCAGCATTATAGATTAATTTGTTCAAATTCTTCAAAACTAGTGTTCTGTGTTTAAGAAATCCAGTTTGTAACTGGTTGAACTATAAAGTATTATTTCCTCTTACCCTCTAGGCTTGTAACATTTTTTGTCTGAGCAGCTCAGTATTGTATTTCAGTAGCCATGCCATTTAGCACTGCATGGTGCAGCATTCGCATTCTTGAACATGTGAAAGAGGAACAGACAGCTCTAGCTGTCTATGGTTTTGGACACTGTAGTTCATAATGCTGTGCTATGCTACACTATAGTAAGCACAATGGTTTACTATATTTCTTACTTAGAAGAATGATACACAAAATTTGCTTCAAGGTCCTGTATGTTACATAGAAAATATAGTATATTTAAGCTGTAATGTTCTCCAAACCTCTGTCCATAAGGCTGTGCCTAAGCTAGTAAATTGAGTACACACAGGACTCCAGTCTCATGATGAGGCCAAGTGAAGCAGAACAGCTGCATCCATGCTATTAAACTACTTGCTCTCCAAAACAGTGTGTCCTCACTGGGAATGTGCCATCAGGCACATTAGGTCTCTGTCCTGCAACAGCTCCAAACCTTTGTCGGAGATTTGTTTACGAGACTGCTAGTTGGTATGGATCACAACAATGGCAAAGGTCATTCAAAAAATATACATTCAAATTCCAGAACTCGCAAATGTTACCTCACACTAGCTCAGAAATATGACATAACTGTGTTTTCCTACAGCGAGGAACCAGAAAAATAGTAAGTATAGATCAACTAAATTAACAGGGATAATGTAAAATTTTTCACTGTCTGACTTCCAAAGCAATCTTCTTTACCCATCAAAGTAGCTTTGTAACAATGTTCTGCACTCTATAATCTATCACAACCTCATTATTTATTTAAACTCTGGTCGTAAAATATTATTTATTCACCTATAGGTTCCAAAAGAACTTTTAGAAGGACCTTATTTATATGTTTGTGTTTTCAAAAGCAAAACAAAAAGTGCTCTAGACCATAAAGTTCTTAAAATACCCCTTGCTTGATGTGAACGGTGTCTTCTGGAGTAATCATCATACTGACATGCAGCTTGTAGATGCAGAATCCAAATCATCTGAAATCTCTGACTTTGATTCACAAGTCAAATGATAAAATAAAATATTTTTTTTTAGACAAGATTTGTTAAGAAATCTGGCTGAGTTTCTTCTCTGGGTAACCGTCATTGGTCACAGGGATCCACTGCTGAATTCACCACATATTTCAAACCCCTGTACCTGAAAAGCACTTCAGCCTTCCCCGCTTTAGGGATTCTAGATGGTTTGGGACTGTTGTTTTAATACAAATGATGCTTCTGAAGAAAATTTGCCAGTCATCCTCATGTCTTTTGCTTCAGTTTACACTGTGAGATAATATTAGAGTCATAGAATGGTTACAGTTGGAAGGGACCTTAGAGATCACTGAGTTCCAAACCCCTGTCCCTTCCCTGGGCAGGGACACCACCCGCTAGATCAGGTTGCTCAAAGCCCCATCCAGCCTGGTCTTGAATACTCCCAGGGATGGGGCTTCCACCATTTCTCTGGTCAACCTGTTCTAGTGTCTCACCACCCTCACAGGAAAGAATTTCTTCCTAATATCTAATCTAAATCTCCCCTCTTCCAATTTAAAACCACTATCCCTTGTCCTATCACTAGACATCCTGACAACGTCTATCTCCAGCTCTCCTGTAGGCTCCCTTCAGAAACTGGAAGGCTGCTATAAGGTCTCCTCAGAGCCTTGTCTTCTCCAGGCTGAACAGCCCCAGTTCTCTCAGCCTGTCCTCATAGGAGAGGTGCTCCATCCCTCTGATTATTTTAATGGCTCTCGCTGCACCCATTGTAACAGGTCCATGTCCATCCTGTGTTGAGGACTCCATTGGGGTATATGTACCAACCATATTGTTACCAGATGAAACGAATCTAGAAGTGGTACTTCAGAACTCACCTAACAGCTTCCATCTAGTCAGTCTGGAGTCACATTAGAGCTAGTCCAAAGAAGAAAAACCTCTTAAATATGTATTACAAGGTCATCCGTTTCTCAGCACCAATTGTTTCAACTCAGAGTCTTCTCCTACTTCTGCAATATTACTTACTATTAGGCATAGTCTTTCTTACCCTTTGATTATTTTCTCTTTTTAAGTGTGGAAACCTGTCTTTTAGTTTTTAGAATTTTACGAATAGGATAAACAAGTCAGATTTCTCTGGCAGCTTAAATGCAGTTATCCCAGGTTACTGTCAATGGGAGACAACTTTGAATTTATAGCTTAATTTTTCATGAAGTACACGAAAAACATAAGCAAACAGACCTGCACATATCAGAGTATATTTTACTTGAACCTTCTCAGTACAATACGCTTCTTTGTATACAAGAACATAAAGTACACAAGCAAGATCAAAATAGTAAAATCTTGTCAAGCTCCTCTGTCTCTTTTCTCTAGTCAGTCTGAAGTACTGTGTAGATATGAAGTTCTCCCTTCTTGAAGGAATCATGAGCTTCCACTTTGCTTTTCTCCACAACACAGTCTTTCTGCATCAGTTTGTCTTTGATCTTGCATGTAAATCAGTTTCTCCTACCTTTGCTACAGAAGCCTGCTGATCTACTGCAAAATGCTACTGTGTCTTATGTGTACCTGTAAGCCTCTCACTATTTATATCCCTCTCCTAGACTTCTGTGGCTCCAGTGGATTTTGGTAGCTTTCTGTTCTTTTGTAATTTTGCAGGCAAACTTTATTTGCAGAGATCGCAGCTGAAAAGTGCATGCAGAGCCCTGTACTGATCATTATATACTGCCCAGCACCTCAGCTGATGTGGCATTGTCCCCAGTTCTGGATGGGGTTAATAAGGCAGACTCCCGCAGAGTCTGTCTCAAAGTCAGACAAGTAGAATTGCAGTGCCCGTGGGCTGGCTGGATCTACAGAGCCCAAAATCCATTGCAAAACTTTCAGCCTCTAAGTTCTAATTTTGCAGTAGAAAGTCTGGAAATGCTGGCACTTCTCACTTAAACTGAATTTCATGTGGTCTTCCAGAAACCCTGCTGGTTTATGGAGCGTCATTTTTAATAATGAGCCCAGGAAATTCCAGAGGAGTAGAAGAATACTAATGCAGCACCAACATCTCTGGAATTGCCCAACCAGCTAGAGCTCAGTCATTCTGGCAGCACACCAGTTCAAGTAGTGGAGGGGAAAAAAAATCCGCTTAAACTTAACTGATACAAATTAAGACAAGATGTATTAATAATAGCTGTCAACATAATTTTAAGAAAAATGGTCTGTGAGTCCTGGTATCAGTTTTTAGTGAGATTAAAAGTTTGAGACATGAAGTTATATGAATGCATGCAATATACTTAGTTTTGTAAAATATTTTACACAGTCTGACATATTGTACTTTATAAAATAACCTGACTAAAAATAGTGATATGTAAGTCACTAAATAATATTTATCATAAAGTAGCTAGCAATAATAAGCCATCATGAAATCAGGAAGGTTTTATATTACACACGCACCTGGTAGAAAACTTCATGCTTGTCAGCATTTTCTTCAGTAGCTCTAGCAGTTTACAGCATTTGAGGTTCTTCTTGTGAACTATGAGTATGATTCAGAAACATATGCTGAGTTAAAGAGCATGAGAAGTCTCATCAAACCCAATCGGATTCCCAATAATAGGCTAAAGGACGTAAAATTTAAACTGCTCAAATGCCTAGAAGTAAATGTATGACTAAGAGTTTTGCAGAACTGGAGGTCTGCATATTTTTATCTTGAAGCATTTGTATGTGAATGCTGTAAGTAAAATCTTCTGACTAATCATGTTATTCTTTGATAATTTATTACAGAGTTACTGTTAGCTGAATATCTCTTTCCCCTTGACAAGTCTCCTGGGAAACTGAGATGAAGTTAGTCTTTTATGATTATCTCAAGTTTATCTTTTCAAATGTTTTTATTACAGTGATTTTGAAAGCAAGTATATTGAGGCAGAGATACCACAGAACTGTTGGACAAAACGGTATTGTCAAACACCATGTAAGTGAATTTAGGTCTTATCACAAATATCTCAGAGATCATTTTAGACTAAATAAAAAGAAGTAAATCAGTTCTTGGGCCCTAAGGCATCTTTCAATAGTAATAGTAATAAATCAGAATGATAGCCTAAAACAGCCACTGATTTTTCCTCTTAATCAAATAAGATCAGAACCAAGCCATCATTCTAGCAGAAAAAGCAAAATTTAATTAGCTTATCTAACAGTGTCATTTAGTGAATCAAAAGCTTTGAAAGGTCAATGAATTTTGCCCTTATCATCTCATTATCTTCCATCACTAACAAGATATCATTAAGCAACTTCATGAGAGCAGTTAATGTAGCAACAGCCAGCAGCACTGCTATAATTTAAAAGGAAATTCCAAGATGTTTTTAAATATCGATTTTTATTACATTTTTCATTCTCAGACATCTCCTAAAGGCCATTGGAAGAAGGAAAACAAGTACAGTCTTTTCACATTATTTCCCTGTTTGTCTTTATTTCTGAAAAAGCCAGTAGCGCATTTTTCATCATCCTTGTTCAGACACACACACCACAAAATGCTTCTGCAAGAATATACAAAATAGAGCAACATCTTAACTCCACTAATATAAGTACAACTTCCATATAATATCCAACACCATTAGTTGTCGCCCAGCAAAATCGTTTTATAGGTCCTTGTCCTAGCCTTGCAGAAGCAAGCTCACCTCCAAGTACACATTACTTTCCCCTACAGCACCACACGGTCTGTTCTATAAATGGGACTGGTGGGAACAGCTGGGTTCAAGAAACAACTACTGTGCACACCAAAGGTCATTTCACCAGTCTGCTTTAGCGTGCAGATACACAAACAGTTGAACAACTACGTCTGAGAGGGCAGCAACCTGCAGTGAGCCAAAGGCTGTGGTGGGAACCTCTCACTATAGATTTGCCTTCAGAGCAATTCTAATGAAGAACTGCACCCTGGAAAGTAATTTTGTGGAGATACACTGAGCACCGCTGTGAGGCAAATAGTAGCACATTAGTTAAAATAATTTGTTTACATTCCCTAAAATCAATGGAAATTTAAGATTTTCTCTTCTAAAAGCACAGAGGGAAGGGAAATAAAATAACTTGCTGAGGTTATCTGCATCAGATTGTGATCATTTTAACATAAGTCAGATCTGGATCCTAAACTACCTACTGCTGTCCCACTGAGAGGCTGTCACAATTTCTGAAAATACATGCTCTTAGCTGAAATACCACATATGCTCTCAGCTGAGATGCTTACTGCCCCCCCTCTCCTTTATTTATTGGACCTCTCTGGTTTAAATTGATTTTGCTATCTTTTTGTTCATAGAAAGCTTAAAAAGGGGCTAAGGGAATTCACATATCTTACACTATGCCGCGGCAGAGTTTATATGGCAATCCTTCATTGTGAAAGGATGCAGGCTTTACAAAATCAGGATTCTTAGTTACAATGGAAGTTACCTCTTAAAAAAACAAGATCAGCAGTTTTAGACTAGATAAGAACTTCTCAGATAGGAAATCACATACCCTGGCTGATAGCAGCAAATGTCTCAGACAGGTGATGAGGCAGGGAAGGGTGAGTAAACTTTCCTCCTGATCCAATTCCCTGCTGTTGTTGCCACGGCCATCTCTTCTCACTTCCCATGCCCATTCCCCACGCAGATTTTTCCTCTTAACAAGCCTTTCACACCCCCACCATCCCCAGAAAAATGAGAACCATGCCTGTTTCTGCAGGTGTGGGAGCAAGTGGCTTTCTTGCTGGCTTTGTGCTCTAGCAACCACTGCTGCTTCACCATCTGCTGCTCCTCTTTCGTGTCTCCAAGCAGCTGTAAGTAAAGCCGCCGCATTCAGTTCACATTCCAAGTTTTTCTTAGCAGCCACTAAGGCTGAAAAAGAAAATCTTTTAATGAAAACTGAGATTCTGCAGCCACTGCATCAGTACAAGATATATGCCTATTGACATGAATTGGACCCATCCAAGAGTCTATCTAAACCACGGTCGAGGTGAACTAAGCAAGAGGAAATTCAGCTGACTAGGAATTTTCTAGCAAAGTAGATTTTTTTGTTGTTGTTGAGAAATGTTGATTTGCTGAAACTGAAAGGCAGGCTTTCACGGGGAGGTAAGCAGCCAGCTCACTGCAGCTATGTCCCAGCTGGGAATCTAAGCAACATAAGCGCCTTGGATTCAGTCCTTTTGCAGCCTAGCAGCCTGGGAGATGCGGTGCTCTGAGCCACTCTTCAGTCCATTGATTTCCCACCCCAAACACCTATCACTACAATACTACCAGGAATAGGCAAGAATGTAAGCTATGGAGGTTTATTAGGTGAGATTTAGCCATTTTATTACTTACAGGCCAGAAATAGCTGAATGCCACCGGGTTACAATAAGAACTTTTCTAATAGTTAAACATTAAAAGGTTAATCTTAAGACTACAAATCCATAGGGTCTGGATTGATAACTTCAGGAATTTTAATAGCGGAAATTGTGTGAGAAAGTCCGTTTGAAAGTATTTATTACTGGTAAGTGTAAAAGAAGTGCAATATGTTTTTTCATGAATGTTTTCACCATCTCTGCCACACAAAATATAATAGTATCTGTGTTCATATAGGGCCACACTTTCAAGCCAGAACACATTTTTTTGCCTGTGTCATTTTATGCCTGATCTCACAAATTATAGAAGTGAAAGCTGAAAATCCATTTTGCTAGAATTAATCTAAAATGCCATTTGAACACATGAATTTGTTTACATGAGTGATTGATAATGCATAAAAAGAAAGAAATTAAAATACAAATTATTGAATGAAAGAATAAAAGACTCTAGAAGAACCTGCAAGACAGAAATCCCTCAAATGTGTGAGTTCTTCTCTTCTGACAAAACAGATTAAAAGATTTGTATCAATAATTTACCGATTAGTGCTCACCGAATATACATTAATGAAATAAACCATAACAGCCCCAAAGGAAGTGTAATGATCAATTGTGGCAATAATCCACAAATTAAGGATCCCTAATAGTATGCATTCACTTGATAGACTGCAAGGGTTTTGAAAGAATGTTGCATTCTATCATGCCAATGATCCATGGATTAAGGGCTCACATTTATATAGCACACTGTAATGGCTCTGACGGAGCCATTAGGGTCTATCATGTCAATGATCCATGAATAATGAGAGTTGTTGGAGAAGTATCTTTCAGTCTGTGCTGCAGTGCTTCAAGGATGTAATAACGTAGCTTAAGGTTTAGCAAGTGTAGTATACTTTATGTAGCACTTCTTGCACTTGTATTTACACAATGAATAAGCACAGCATAGAAAGCATACAAAGGCAAAAGGAAGAAGCGTTGCTTCAAGGGGAAAATAATGTTTTATTTTCCTTCAGTGCCTGAGATCAATTTCTGGCAGCAATCATCCTTTACTCCCTGCTTGGTGTTAATTCATACGGTTTTCATATCACTATAATCAAAAGCATGTAGGCTACAGGCAGCCTTTGCAGCATGATAGTAATCAAGGATGTCATCAAGGTGGAATCAACAGAGTTGTGAGGGGTTAGGTATTCCCCTAATAATGACTTAAACAGGGACTGTTCAGTGCTATGTGAACTCCTTTCTATTTTAGTTTGAAATATTCTGATAGCACTTGGGTATGCATAACAGCAGGTGTGACAAGCTTTCTGACCAAGTCTTCCCCAAAATACCATGTCTGCCCAAGGATTTAAAAGTCATAATTAACTTTAAAATAAATCTTGACCAAATATGGGCTCTTCCTGAAGTTGTCCAAATCTTGGAAAACTCCCAAGTTCATAATCTTGAGCATGGCTGAAGGAATGTGTGAAAAAAGTACTTCATACATTAAGAATATTTTCTCAAAATGTCTATACTAATAGACTAATATACTAATGTGGTTCATTATACAGTTTATAAAAATGCTCATCTTGAGATTCTTCCATCCACCCCAAGCTGCAATTAACTTCCTTAGCAATTACCTCCTCCTGGTCAAGACAAAGTAAAGTCTTGGCCCTGAGAACATGCAAAGGGGGATCAGGGATGCATGTTCTGCCCATGGATGGCTTGGAAATATCATCCTGCTGTTGTATTTCTCAGTGATTGCTGGTCTGAATGCCTGTGAATACTCTTGGGAATGAAGGGACATCTTTTCTGCAGGATATAAGCACGGGGAGGAAAGGAGACAGGAGGACGGAGCTGTATGCAGCATTCCCATCCCAGCTTGTTGCCACATCCAACTCTTCTGGCAGGAAGGGAAGCAGAGGAAACATTTCCTGATGTGGTTAATGCCTTTACAGGCTACTGCAGTCTGGCTGCAGTCATGTACAGACAACTGCAGCCCATTGGATCTCAACACCGGGAGCCAGCCACTGCAGCTGCTAAGTTTGGATCAGATTTGAGGGTAACTTCTTCAGACAGTGTTTAAGGAAATTTGAGTAGAGATCAAACAAGACGTAATGCGAGTGTTGGCAAATTCACCAGCACAGCATGTAGTGACTTCTAAGTCACTGAGTCTTAGTTCAAGCTCCATTCAGACCAGTGGAAATCCTCCCATTCCCGTCAGAGGTTGCTTTTTTTCCAGATGGAAAGTTATAGTTACAGCTCCAGAAGAGCTCAATCTCTCTTTTATAGTCAGGAGTGGGAAACAGGAGATAACTTCAGCCAGTCTTTCTGGTGGACATCCCATGTATTCTCTGCCAAAAGTTGCAGAAAACCAAAATTATACCTCTGGCTAGCCAACTGCTTCACTCTTCTCCCTCATCTTTGTAGCTTGATTTCTCACTCCCTCCAGGGCAAATGGACCAGATGTAGTGGTATCGCTATATGCTCTGAAGCTAATGAACTGCACACAGAGCTGAGAATTTGGCCAGGTGACAGGGCCTCATACAAGGATTTGCTTTCCCTCCACCCCAGAACACACTTTTTTTTTTTTTTTTTAATTCTTCTTCATTTTTGAATAGAAAGGCATTACAGCCAATGCCTTGAAATGCTGTTAAAATAAGCCCTGGTTTAGTACTACTCAAAGTAATTCAAATTCAGAGTACATGAATGTTTATGTGTTAAAGAAAAAGAAAGTATTTAGAATTGTTTTTTGTTATCTTTTCACATATTCATTTCTCTTTCTTCAAATTATTTCTGCTGAAATAGCAATCTTTTTCTTCAGTTCTTGTCTTCTTTACCAGTTTAATCTTAAGTAAAGCCGCAGCACTGAATTTATGCTGCTACAGATTGTTTCCATGGTTAAGACTGTGAAGTCATAAATATAGGATTGTGAATTCATCGCACTACCAAGCTGAGATGTGGGATAATGAGGAAGAACATTCCTTAGACACCAATATCTTCAGCAATATCTAGTGCAACACAGAATGTTAGAAGCAGAAATTGGTTTTTGTGCAGGTATTCTCTTTCCAAAGAAACCTAATTGATATCTATAATTGCAGAACATAGGATTTGCAGAAAACCTTGAAAAAGACACTGATCTTTGGCTACTACCATTAGCATGAGGTTACAACCCAAAATACAGGGGATGGCATAAAGTGCAATTTCAAATGTGGTAAAGGTAAAGGAAGAGAGTGTTCAGAGAAAACTCGGCCTGCATTACCATCTGTCACCTGACTTCCCGGTTCAAGGCTAGAATCTAGAACCAGTGACAGAGCTGGGTTCTTTAAAAAATGTGGGCTGGAATATGTTTTAGGTTCCAAGGGCACCAAATGGAAAACTTGAAGTTTGCATCAGGTGTGCAGACTTCCTTATAAGTTTAGAAGAAAATCCAAAGTTCACCTGAGCACCTAAAACGAAAGTACAGCTGGAGGAAATATAGAAACAGTCCAGAGAGGAGAAAATGGTCCCCAATTGCCAAATCCTTGTAACTAGTCAAACATTTTCTGTAGATGGACACAACATCAAGTCAAGGTAGAGAATCACTTTTTTGTTCCTATGGGTTAGGGGGATTTTGTTAAAGAGGTAATGCTGGATCAAAATTCTTTGACACTGAAAAGGAATTGAAGCCTGGTTTCCTACTGGTACTGTGCTGCTGTGGAGAAGTTAAAAGGGACATGAAATTTATCCTGTGAATAACCTGCTCCTGCGGTCATGCTCAGAGCATGACAAATGAATCAGGGGATTTAGGCAGAGAAACAGTTTCCGGATCTCGACTAAGCTTAGTCAACAGGATATTTGAACTAACATTTTGTATGCTTGAATACAGGATTGCATGTGTCTAGAAGATTTAAGGTCCAAAGATGCTTATCTAGGGAGACTAGGGAGCAAAACACCTGAGGAATCATTCATTTGGATTCAGATACGTTGGTATTTCACAAGAGTGCAAACTGAATCAATTCCTGGTTCCTCTTCAACATTCCATCTTTCCAGTTCTTGTTTTTTTCAGAAAGTGATGATGCAAACACATTCTTTTTTTATTAAGTAGAAAATCTTGAAAATCATGCAGAGTGGAAAAATAAGTTCAACTACTCACAAGACAAAAAGTAAAAAAAAAACCAAAAATGTGGCAAAAGATATCTTACAAGTAATGTAAAAGAAAGGAACATCCAAAAGATACAGCAAGAGGTTGTTCATTACTATTTTTAATGAATGAGAAAATGCTGGTGAAAATAGAAATATCTGGTTTAGTGATATAGATCTGCCAGTCTATCTACTTATTGAGGTTTATTTTCAATATATTTCAAAGTGTTTAATTTTACATAACTGCAATCCCACGTTAACATCTGAATAGCTTATGAACATACTAAAAACTTATTCCAGTTAGGTTAATAAGACAAAATACCTGTGCATATTATTGTGAAAAATGGGGTGACGTGAACCAGTGAACAGGAAGTCACACTGGTAGATTCATGGCGGTCAAAACATGGAACAGATCATTCACATCACACTTACCCAACCCTGTAGTTCCCTGTCATGCAGTTCTGAGATCTGGCACCAGAATCTGACAAAGAATGTGTACCTGAGTCTGTATGTGGTGGGGGTAAGAGTAGAAGGTGTTTTTAGTCAAAGCATTCTATCCTGTTCCTTACCACTGAAGTTTTATTGTATTATCTGCAGATAATGTGGGATATTATCTGCAGATAATGTGGGAAACTAAATGTAGCAGGGACTGTAAATCTGAGATGAGTCGTTTGTAGATGAAAAATATATAATACACAGAGCATTGAATTACCTTTTACTTTTCAATGAGAAATTTAAGATTTAAGAAATTTAAGGAAAAAGTGATGCTACCCAACTCTCCACAAAAAGCAAGGGTTCAATCTGTGCCCAGCCTTGTTGCAAAGAAATTTGAAGCTATGTCATGGTTCAACTCCAGACAGCAGCTAGAACCACATAGCCACTAACACACTCCCCCCAATTTGGATGGTAGAGGGAATCAGAAGGGTAAAAGTGAGAAAAAAACTTGTGGGTTGAGATAAAGACAGCTTACTAGGTAGAAGAAAACTGTGCATGCAAGCAAAGCAGAACAAGAAATCCATTCACCACTTCCTATCAGTAGGCAAGAGTTCAGTCATCTCCAGGAAAGCAAGGCTCCAGCGTGTGTGATGGTTACTTGCCAAGACAAACACCATCACTTTAAATATACCCCCTCCTCTCTTCTTCTTTCCCCATCTTTGTATACTGAGCATGAAGTCATATGGTATGGGAAAATAAAAGGCCTTGACTGCCTATCAACTACTTAAAAACAGCAGTGTGCTACCAAAAGTATTTCTTATTCCAAATCCAAAACATATACCAGTTGCTAATAAAAAAGTTAATTCTATCCCAGCTGAAAACCACAACAGGCAAATAGTCATTTTCCGGTTGAATAAAAATGAAGAGTTACAAAGGCACAGTTGAGAAAGAGGATACATTCTTTTCTTGGGAGATTCACCTCCAAAAGGTGGCCTCTGGGCAGCAGCTATATGTAATGAGTTTCATTTACTGCAGTTTGTGATTCTTACCTCTTGTCTTTTCTCTGTGGACCTTTGAAACTGGCTGCTTCTTCTCTATAATCCTCTTTCAGGTAGTGGAAGACTGCTATTTGACCTCTTCTTTTGCTTCTGTTCTCCAGATTAGGCAAAATTCATTCCTTCAGCCTCTCTTGCATGTTTTGTGGTCTGACACCTTAACCGACTGTAAGTGTCCCTTCATCAGACTCTGCCCAATTTGTTGATATTTGTTCTATTCCAAAACCGGACAGAATATTGCAGACATACCAAGCAGAAGTTAATTAGCTTTTACCTTAGCCTGCTGGCTCTTCCTAATGCAGCCCAGTATGCAGATAGACTTTACAACTTCCTATTAAACACATAGAAATTTAAAATGATGATTCAATAGGACTCTTTATCAGGTCTGGCTCAAAAAAAGAAAAAAAATGCAATAGATAACAGTTCAGAAAAAAGCTTGGTCTATTTGAGACAGTTTAATAAAACTGCTCAGCTAAAAATTTTGAATAGGGATAGGAGAGAAACTCTTGCTTTCTTAGTTGAAATAGAGTCAATAGATGTGGCAGTTTTGTCCAAAAACTGTTTTATATTTTCTCATCCTTCCTGCAACCCTTTTCCAGCTGTATTTTAATTTCCTTAGTTTAATTTCTTAGTTGCGTGGATTTTCTCTTGATATTTATCAGAAAAAATCCATGTGTTGGAAATGCAACAGTTATCAGGCAAGCACTGCATAACATTGCAGCCTTTTACCATTTCTAGTATAGAATAATCTTGTCATCAGTCTAAGTTTCTAGAATATGATTGGCTTGCTACGATATAAAGAAAATTCTGGAAAGTTTAATAAATAGTTGCCATTAAAAATCTTAAAACACTATGCATGCAGATTCTGTCTGATCTTCCATTGAAATTCCTTTTAATCTGTGATCAGTTAATGTTCCATAAAAATTAAAGGTTCCCCAACAACAAAAGAATTATGGCTCATTGCATAGAAAAATGAGCAGGGAGTACAGTTTCTTGATTAGTTAATAATAGCAAAACATTAACTTTCCCAAGGTCTTTGTCAGCTCTGAAAGCACCTCCTATTGTATAATATCCGTTTATAAGAATGTACTTTCAATATGTACTCTGAAAGAAAGAATATACAAAATGTGGATTTCCTGCTTCAACAAGGCTACCTAAAGTTCAGTGGTACTGGCACACTGTGGTGTGTCTCCTTCATATTAAGTTCAACAAACACAAGACAAACACAGAACCAAACTTGGCAACTGTTACTCAAGTGTGCAATCACTCTTCCTGGAGGAAGTTCAATGACATATAACTCTGAAGGATGATTTCTTTGAAAAATTAAATATCCCCCTGAGTAAATGCTGTAAAGGAAGCCACGTATCCCTGAACATTTCCACCTGCAAAATAATTCCAGTAGTAAGTGAATTAGCATAAAGCTCTCGAAGTCACAACTCAATCTGTCTAGATTTGGTATTTTGGAGAAAAAGGACTGTGGTGTAACTATTTAAGTAAGAGACTATCGTAATAAATCTCTCTTTACTTTTATTTCCTTCACAAAATAATACACAGACTAAATAATTTTTTTTGCTAAAAAGGTATTTCTGGTTTCACTGAAATTAGCTACGAAATGGGATTATGCCATACTGAACCGTTTTGGGTGGGAACCAAAAAACATTGATTTGCAAAACAGAAGAGAAGTTAGTGGAGGGAGGCCACACCCTCACTACTCCTACTACTGTAAATGGCCTACTGGTGACAGGTTGATGCAAGACATGGACAGCTTAAGGACTTCTTACTGACAATGGGGTTTTTCAAAAAAATGCTTACATGTTAAGTCAACCAGTTATTGAAAGCAGCATATCCCACTTCCCCTATATCATTATGTTATTGAATAATTCTTCGTTTCTCCATTAATTGATGTGCTATTTGCATGTTCTTTTAGGTGTGCTGATGAAACAGTAGTCATCACTCCTCCTCTCCTTGGGGAGAAAAAAATGATGAGAATGAAATGAGACAACAACAATTACAATGCAACAGGGAAAAAGAAAGTGAGAACAAAGGATGAAATACGAGTGAGGTTTTGATTCAATGCTTCCTTTTTTTTTTTTTTTTTTTTTTTTTTTTTTTTTTTTTTTTTTTGCTGATTTTTATGCTTTTATAATCACACATTTTCAGTTTTCCATGAGTATGACATTACCTTTTCCGCCCATTTAGACAAGCTCATCACCATGATAAGAGATTACTTTAGGCGGCTTAAAGGCCACAGAGTGCAAGGAAGAGATGACTGTGATGGACTGTCACATATCAGCACAAGTTTCTCTGTGCTAAGTCTCAGCCTGCCCCACTTAGAAAAGAGTGGTCATCATTTCAAAAGAAATAAAAAAAACCGCTCTCAATTCTTTTTTTTTTTGGAATGGTGGGGAAATCTGACACTGCAGATGATAATGTCCTTATTTTACTGTTACACAGATATACCTGAATGTGGGCCTAATGATAAAGAATCTGCATTAGATGAAGAATTAAATCTAAACATTCTGGACATTGTAATGCATTGTAATCCAAATTTCGGCTGTTACTTAGTTTGAACAAGCTATAGTACAGTGATGTTCAGGGACCAGGATCACATTTAATCTGTTTCAGTAACCTGGGCCACAGGTTTCAAGAAATGAACATAAAGCTGAAAGCTGAAATATATAACAGGTAGTTTGCATGTGAGCATTCTGCAAATGAGATGTATGCCTGTAACTGTTAAAAGAAAGGTGTCTTGCTTAATTTTAAACATATATAGAACTGTAGGAAAAAGTTTTGATACAAAACTATGTTTCTTCAAGTAAAATTTAATTTGGGGTTGTTATGGATAGTAATGCATGAGCAACAAGCAAATATATTAATTTCTCCTTGCACCAATAGGGAAAAAGATCACAGCAGACCAGTAAATATAAAGCCCAGGGGTGAAAAAAAAGCATATCAAGCATGAAATTGTTTTAATTCAATAATTAAAGAGAGTCTCAGTTCAAATGGAGGCTCCGGTTGTGTAGCAAAGATGTGACAAAACAATTGGGAATGGCAGCCCATTACACTCTTATTAATTGTCAGGAGAAAAGAGTTCCAGTAAACCGAACATTTTATGAACACTACAGTGTTTTTAGCCCTGGACTTAATATCATCTCATTAATCAAAGCCATACATGGGGAGTGAAATTTCCACCTGAGTTTAGTTTTGAGAAAGAGGTAGCGAGAAGTGGGAGTGTCTTGTCTTTGTTCCCAGACGCTACGGCAGAGCCAGGCTTTGTAGTGCTCTTCCCAGCAAGGGAATGAAAACAGTGCTGTAGGGGGAAATTAATTATTATCAGGGACATTCCAGCTGGATATCTGTGTAGTTACAAAATGAACACATTTGAAGGAGTTGAGTGTTTCCTGCTGATCATGTTAGTTTCCCTTCTGCTTTAATGATTTCAAAACTTTTATGCAAAAGCTAGTTCCTATTAGGTCTGGCCAGGAATTTTGTATCTGATTTTGCATTGTTAAATTTTCATTAGTTTTCCACATGCAGTCCCAGGGACATGGAAGACAGAGAGAACCCCAGACCTGAAATCTGGATTTACCTCATGTTCCCACTTCCAATGTAAACCACCTGCTTGAACAGGCAGGTTTTGTCTGGGTTTGTCTGGGATCTATAAAAAAACCACCAATGGATGTTTCTGAGAGAGATTAAAGTAGTCCACAGAGATATGGTTAATATTCTCCAATGAAACATGTTGTAACAGAGGCAAAGTAGGGAGTGAACATCCCAAGAGAGTGCCTTGGCCATTTGGCTGCTCAGTAATTAGAGTTTCTTGTCAACATAAATTCTCTCCTTCACCTGAGAAGGCGTCCAGATGGGAGGCTTTTAGTCTTCACAACTCAGAGATATTCTGATTAAGGAAACATCTCATTAAGGAGTTCCCAGCCAGTTCCTGTTTCTAGTGTTCTCGGACTAAACCCTTCAAAATGTAATCAGCAATAAGATTAGATCTGTGACTGCCTTATTAAAAGAATATTAAAGACTATACACCCATGCTGCTTTTCTACTGTCTCTCAAAAACCATTTTCATAACCAACCACAAAACTTAACTGCTAAGAACAGGAGCGCTTTATGTTCATTATTTGCATTCATTGTAAAGAAAATCAAAATAGCATTCAAAAAATTAAAGCAAATGCATGACTTTGCAGTACACAGTTGGAAATTATTGTGGCTTGCCTTAAAAGCTCCTTCAATATTTTTTTACAACACTAGTCAAACAATTTACACAGTATCATTCAATATGAAAGTGGATCTGACTTAATTTCACAATAATATAAATGACAAATAAGCCTGTATTACAAAAGGGTACCTGGGGTGTGAATTCACCAATGAAACTCAGTTCTTGAGCCAAAATAAGAGTCCTTCTTTTCCTGGTACTGTGCTTCCATGAATAGTTACATCCACCTTATGTTTATTCTATATGTTCATGAATACCTGTACTATTTATAGATACTAACATCCTTGAATTTGTTTGAAAAAAAGAAAATATTTTTAGAAGTATAAATAAAATCATAGATGATGAAATGTATATTTTGACTGAAAATGAGTCAGGTATTTTGACCAACCTAATAGCTATTTAATTAATTATTGATAATAGTTCCTTACCAAACCCTATGACTGTGAAAAAATTTTCCATTAAGAGTTGAAACAAACTTTCATTAACTGGATAAATGCACTTTTTCTGATTTTAGAATTAAGCTTCCCTTAGAAGCTGATAACTAGAATACTGACCACAGTGAATTATCATATACACCCTTGGATTTGTTAATTTAGACCAAGCAGCTATGCTGAAAATGCAACAACATATTTAAATAGCTGGTCATTTTCTCAAGACAAGTTCTAGCACTTGAGGTTTTTCTTTGTTTATATACTTCTTGGAAAAAAATTGATAAAACATAGGTATGTACCCTTATAAAAACAATTCTGCAGACTTAATGATGTCAGTAGAAATAAATTTTTCTTAAAACACCATTTCTTAGTGGTTTGACATTCCTTTTCTTTCTGGGCTTTCCCAGGACCCAACACACAGCAAATAAGTTGTTATTTGGTCTTGGTTTATAGGAAATATGCAACACCAGACAATTTTATGCCACTTTGAATTAAAAAACATTTTATATTAGGAGTTTTAGCCTGTAGTATGGGGCCCTCAAAATGACTGCAGAGTATTTGCTAGAGGTCTGCCTGGTAAGTACCATATCTCACATTCTGTCACTATCTCCTCGTTCTCCACTGAGAACAATAGATTCGAAAGGAGTAGAAAAGGTTAAACAAAAAGTCAGTTAAACAGTACGCTTCCACATTTTGAAAAACAAAATGTTCCTGGCTCCGTCAGGAAATTGCCCCTTGCAATTTCTGATAAAACTTGATTTTAATCAAAATTACATTTTTGTCACTAAATTACTTTTCATGACAAAATGTCTTTATAGCAAGTCAACAAAATCTTTTTATTATTAAAAAAACCTGCCAATTACAAAGTACCTCCCTAACAACTTTTCATATCATTATAAAAACATTTTTCTGCTTCATAGTGCTATTTTATTATAATAAATAAGAATTCACAGATATAGAGACTTGACTGGAGATATTAGTCTTTTTTTAATTTTAAAATATTAAGTCAAAAAATTATATTATTGAAAAAAGATTGCTAACAAAATACAGCATAGCAAGATAGAACATAACTGACTCTGCAGGACACTGAGAATTGTTTTTTATTAGCTGCAATTTACATTTCTTGTTCCAAAACAGATGGAGAGTAACAGTACTAGAAAAGCACAAATTATTAACAGCTATGACAATATTATTCAGCTATGACAATATTATTCAGAACTTCAACAATATGCACCCCTGTTTCACAGCAAATTAAGAAAAATAGACAAGTTGCATATCTGATCAACTTTCTAGGGAAAATCCAATTAAAAAAAAAAAATTGGAAAAAAACATAATCCCTGGTCTACAGCTTCAGACAAGGCATCTATAATATGAAATTAGCCTGTACAAATGGAAAAAAATAATATTTTTCTGTTTACTACTATCATGGTAGGTATACTTCAAACCAAGTCTCCAGTTTTTAACAGCTAATAGGTGAGGACCTGTCGGAACCTCAGACTTATTTGGTTTATTGGCTTGAACAATAAGAGGTCTGCAGTGCTGTGATGACATTGGTAAGGACCTGTTTTGGGGCAAAAATTATTGAAGTGTTGCCTCACGTTTCTGAGTAAGTAGCAGAAACATTGTACTTGTGGAGGCCTTCTCTGCACAAAAGCTAATTTTCCACTAGTATCAACTGAAACTTGACAAATGCATAGATACTCACACATCTACATGCCTGTGTATGTTTATACATACATAAACATATATATACATATATTTCTACATATATTTCTCAAGCCGTTTCTGCTCATAGCTGTAACCAAAACCAAACAAAACAGAACAAAACCGAACCAAACAAAAATCCTTGTAGATACTCCTCTATAACATATTCTTTAATGTTATTAATCAAGGAATATATTACATAAATATTCTTATTGAACATGGGAAATAATTTGGGGCTCTGTTTTTGTTGAAAGTGATATTAATCACAATCAATGGATGAGAAGTTGGACATGAGCAGGCAGTGTACACTTGCAGCCCAGAAGGCTACTCACATCCTGGGCTGCATCAAAAGATGTGCTGCCAGCAGATCCAGAGGGGCAATTCTGCCACTTTGGTCCAGTGAGACTTCACCTGGAATTACTGTGTGCAGGTCTAGAGCCNACCATTCTATGATTCTACGATCAATAAACATAAAGCAAAAAGGAAGTATTAAATTTGGAAATATATTATGAAAAAATATTATATTCCTATATATATATAAACTAAAACCTCATGACAAGAAAAATACTTGGTGCTATTTTTGATGCAGCTGATGGGGATTGTGTCCGTAAATCCCCTAAGAGACATACATATTGCACTGGCATGAGGCTGAAGGCACTTTTTGCAGTGGGGTCATATGCTAGGAACAGAGGTATTCTGAACATATCTTACAACATATCCACAAGATATGCCTTTAACTCTCCACATACTCATTTACAAAATTTTAGGCACAAAATTCTTCCTCAGACATACATATTTGCCAGTGCACAGCATTACAGCAGTTTTACTGTCAATATTTTCATTATTTATTTCTTTTTAATCAGCTGCAGGGGTTGGAAAGCAAGTTGTTCATTTGAAAGCATAAGATGAGGTCAGATGAAACGAGATGAGATATCATGAGGCATTCAGTAAGCATTTGAAAAATCACTTCTGTAGGCAAATCTCTTATGGAACCAAGCTCCATAGGGTGACTAGAAAGTGATAGAGTTCTGTGCCTTTCAGTCAGACATCTCTCACGTGCGAGGGCTGCTGGTAAACTGGGACATTTTCTCATTTGGCAAACACTCATGCTTTCAGGTAGGCTCAACTATGGGCGCTGCCATGGACTACTGCCCTCCCTGACTGCTACAACCCTTGTACAGCAAATTGCATTGAACTGCAGGTACAAGCTATATACAGCCTGCTTAAGGCTCCTCACAACTCAGCAATGCTGGTTGTTTTGCTTAAAATCAGAGACAAAAGCAAGGAAAAACATCTTGCCGTACACTGTTTAGATTTAGTATACAGCTTTTACTTTATCAATAATTTTTTTTTCTTATAAAACCAGGACACAGAGAAAATCTGAATTCTCATGTTTCATTACTCATCAAATATTGCCAGTGTGCCTGAATGATTATTACCTAACAAACTTTGTGATTACTGCCTGGGTCTTTCCCCAGAAAAATAATGTCAAAAGGGTTTTGAAAACTTTATGCCCCTCAAAATTCTTAATGAAAAATCGCAGAATCTTTCCAGCTTATAAGGCAATGTTTACTTGATTTAGGTTTGGAATTTCTTATTTCTCTTTACACACATGTCAAAAGTTACTCAATGCTACATTCTTAAGCAATAATAATCGGGGGGGGGGGGGGG
>VXBW01001079.1:325263-357125 GCA_013400375.1 Thinocorus orbignyianus | reverse complement strand
GGAATATATTAACCAAACAAAGCAGGAAACATTTTAATAAGGATGATTTAACCTATCTCTACTGCTCATTTTTAGTCATATGAGCGATACTATTAAGTCATTAAAATCATCCAAATGCTTAAAGATAAGTCCACAGGTAACTATTTTGCCATGTTTATATTTTATATTTATTTGTTAATCTCACCACAGGAAGGTAATTCCTTCAGTTTCAGTGAGGACTTTGTCTCCACACACTTTTAGGGACACACAAGTTTCAACAGCAGAAAAGTATTATTTTCCATAGACCTAAAACTTTTCTTAGGTCTCCTTCCTCATGATTTAAGATTAGTGGTACCTGAAAATGAGTTATTTTTAAATTACTATATCTGTTAATCTGATCTTTACATATTTTAATGCATGCATTATGCCAGCTTTATATGTTTCCTCACTAAAAAGATCTTTCTTGTCTAGAAAAAATGTCATCAAAATTATATTTTCCTCCAAAACCAAAATCATAAGCCTTACTGCAAATTTTACAATAAATTGTCTTTATTTGGCCTATTTTCACAAAAGCAAAAGGCATTTAGTGGCAGCGCACATTGCTAACAGTTTCTGTTCCCACATGAGAACGCAAGAGTTCAATGCTAAGCGTGGCAGAAATTAGTATGCTTAGTCATATTAAGATGTATTTTTATAAACAACCCGTGAGAGCATCATGAAGCAATATTATCTCATTTCAAGAATCAAAGTAATTTCAGACATTATCACCAACCATTCTGAGCAGGGGAGGATATACGTTTCAGAATACATTCTTCCTTCCAGGAGAAATGGGGGGGGGGAAGGGAGGAAAGAAGTCAAATGCAGATGAGTATTTTTAATCTTTTTCTTTACGTGCACTGTTTATTCAAAATCCTTGAACTTTGTGACTCTTGATATCAGGGACACATTTTCTGTATCTTTTCATTTTCCTGACCCCATGGAAACTGCACACAGTTCAGAAGACACACACGACTCTTGATTCTCGTGAAAAGTTTTGTCTTGCTTAACTAGATGATTATCAGTGCATCTGTTACTTCATTATAACTACTTATTGGTACTGCTGCTGTGTTCAAAGGCGATAATCAAAGACCAAACAAAGTAACAGGGGGGCTTAGTTTTGTGCACTAATGTTTGTCTTCTCCTAGCTTTGAAAATTACTATGGATCCTGACTATTTTGTGTTTGAAATACAGTCACTTTTTTTTTTTTTTTTTTCCCCCACAAAATAGGGCAAATGTAGGTTATCTGAGCAAGTTATACATATATGCATGCACCTATGCATGTATATTTGTGTTTGGCCCACAAAATCCAATTTCTCCAGCGCATAGTCACCTCCCCCAGTGACTTCATATGCAAAAAAACATGTCCTTAAGTTGCTGTGCAAATTCTACATTATTTTTATGTGACTCCTCTAGAGTAATTTACACCTACATATTATATAAAATTCAGTATATCAACCATGAAACTCTTTCAACATATGACAAAAAAGTGTTTGGACTAAGGTGTGTAATAATACATCACAGGTTTCCCCTCCAGGATTAAACCATTGTTTGATTTCACAGAAGGTAAGTTCCATCAATCAACTTGTCCTTTGCTGTCAAAAAAACAACTTAAGGTTTTATTCTATAAGAAGTCATCATAGAACGAACAAACAAGAAACTTAATTCATTAAATTAAGAAACAAAGTAAAATCCACCAACTTAAGATTTTCCCCACATAAAACACTGAGAAGTTAATGTTGTGTGTGGATATAATTTTAAAGAAGAGATAAAAACAAAAGCCTAAAAATACATGAGACTGAAATCTGACACACACAAAAAATTATTCATGCAGCAATCATGTCTAAAGATTCCCATAATTTTTAAGGGGTGCTTTTAAATGGTGAAGTTCAAAAATAACACAGAACAAATTAAACCTCTGTAGATTTCTCAAGATTTGGACTTCCATATATCCAGCCTAAATTTGTGTTTGAAGCTTGATTTTTGTGGGATTCTTTTAGACTAGAAACCCCAAATGAGAACCAGTGATTCATAGTGTGATCTCTGACTCTGTGTAGTTTCATTTAGATTTACGACAGCAAGACTGAAATTAGATCAGGAAAGAAGAAACCTGCCCGAGAAAGCAAAGAAAAACAAGGGAACATTTGCATAGGTTTCTCCATCCCCACACACCCACCCTCCCTCTTTGAAAGGAAAAAAAAATGAAGGGGGAGTGAGGGGAGGGTGAGGAGAAAAAGAAAAGGGAGCTAGAGAGGGAGACGCAAAGGGGGAAGAGGAGAAAGAGATTAAGAGGAAGGATAAGGGACAAGGGAGAGAGGACTGGAGAAGGGGTAAAGAAAAAGGAAGGGGAAAAAAAGTTCACAGCAGACCCTATGAAGCTCTCAGTATGCCTGAACTAAGTATAGAGTAATGATGCTACATTTTAGAAATAAAATTTGAATATTGAATTTCACCAGAAGTTATCATTCTAGCACTATCTGTGGGAGTTTATATAAAGAGACCAGACAAATGTTACACAATCTCTTTTCCTAGCAACACCCTGTGTCAGCTGAGATAAAGATTATGATAGTATCCAATTTAAGGCTCACTTCAGGTCAATTTAAAATTCTTTCTGAATATTTCACATCTCATTCTTAAAACTGGCAATTTCCAGTTGTGCTTCACAGGACATGAGGCAACGTTAAGGACCGGAAAATATGGATCTCTTTTAATGAAGAATTAATATTTATTGAATATTTGACTATAGCTATATCAGAAAATTTTAATGAATAAGACTAAATGATGGAGGAAGTCATGGTGGGGAAACTGCATGCACAGCAGCATTAACCTCCAAATAGTCACGCTCGTTCATGTTAGCAGTGACTTTCACTGTGTAATTTGCTATAGGACACTCCTGAGCACATTCTCTGATGGATGTGGCCTCTTCTCAGGTAGGAGGATGCAGTTGGCTCACTGTACCTTCTGTCTGGCAATGTGCTGGAGGCCTGCTGAGTCTGACTGTGCATGGTCTGTCACGTCGCCTGGCTTCAGCAAAGCTGTCCTAAAAGGTTGCAGGCTCTATGTTTGTTGACCATCAGAGTTCAGCTAAGAGAGAATTTATCTTCCTTAAATACTTGTTATCTTTGTTAGCTAACTCATCATCATTTAGGCAGCTTCAGTCCCTACACATGAAGGGCGCAACAACTAATGCTGTCATGTGGACTTTGAAGTGATCCATGAAGGAGAATATATGGTCATTGCTTCATAATCAGATACTAGACATGATTTACCTTTCAACACTTTTTACATCCATAAAACTCAACTGCTGCCACTTCAAAATGCCATAGCTGTTTCCCCAGGGAGACTCAGTTTAGATCTTGTATCTCTTCTGCAGCACAGGCCTCCTTTACCTGCCTTTGCAGCTGGTTTTACTGGGGTCAAATGAGTCATCTAAGGTCACACGGTGAATGAATGACCCAGAAAGATGCTGAATTCAGGCCAGGACCTTTTCAGGTTTCCTGCTGCCACTACTGAAGCACGCTGTCTCCCTTGAATAATTCTGCTTGTTGACCCCCACTGAACACATACATTTCCTAGTGCCACAGGAAATTAAAGTTTACATTCAAGCTGCTTTAAGAGCTAGAGTACAGTGGGAATAAACACCTTTTTTTAGTATTATATCAATAACACTACTTCCATTCCTATACTTCAGGGTATCCTTAAGACCTGAGAAAAGATGGGAAGGAATACAAACCCATGTCCAAATACATCTAGTATCACACCGCAGGTCAGGATCCTAGCTTTGCGGTTTTCAGACCTTTGCCTTTTCTTTGCATGGATTAAATTTGACAGTTTTGTTTTCAATTTTTCTATAACCATGACAGTTTGAGACCCTTTAATTTTCTTTTGAAGAGAGGACATCGCTGTGTTTGTAAGAACCACAGTGAATCTTAATGAACAGCCCACTGCTAACTCTGGGCCAGAGACAGCAAGGCCAATGTCAAGTGTGTAGCTTCACAAATTTCAGTGAAATTCTACAAAGATTTCACAAATAAAAGCCAACCTAGAGTCGGGTGCAATGTCTTGCATTTGCTACGCACTTTTCACACAGAAAGTTTAGGGTAAGTAAACAATGAAAAAAAAAATGCAGTTACCTTCCGGAGGGTAGGCTCTGTATGGCCTCCTAGAATCAAAAACAATAGAAGAAACTACCTGGCCAGAATAGTAGTATCTGTATGTCACATTTGTGTATAAAGTCAGTTTATATGCACCTAGAATGAAACAAATAATTTATATGTGCAATAAGAAGGGAGAGAATAAAACTAAAACTGCAATTGTAAGCAAAATTTGAAACATTTCAATCTTCTTTTCAAAAACCCAACTCTCAGTCTCGCATTTAAATTTTCTTTACTCCATACACAATGACTCCAGATGTTTAACTGGCAAATGAGTAGGAACAGTAGTGTTTTCCTTCTACCTGTGGGGAGCCAATATGACTCACATTCCATCACTTAAACAAAGAACCAGTCCATTAGTTAAAACAATAGTGATGCCAAAACTCCTCATCTCCTGCAGGCACAGCAAGGGTGAGAATTTAAAAAAGGCCTATGTACCACCCATACCTTAAGGCTTGCACTCAGCTTGGGGCAGGTGACTTTCCCACCTCTAATCTCAGCCTGTGTTTTTGTTCTGCTTTTTCTGGGTAGGTTATGTCCTGCTTAACTCTATGCGCTGTGAATCTTGATTGCTAGTAGCAAGTACTTCTGGACATCTGCTCTGAATTTACTTTTCAAATAATATCTATATGTGGGGGCGGGGGTTGTGATGTTGGAGTTAGGCTGAAACTGGCAGTCTGCAGGAGGGAAGGAAAGATCAGTACCATTTCTAATAATAACAGCTATTTACAAGCCCAGGGACCTCAGCAGGTATCACTTTCCTTCCCAGTGACATGCAGCTATCTCAGATCAGAAAGCCTCAGCCATTTTTACCAGTAACATGCGTAACAGTTTTAAACAAAGGAAATGAAATAGATATTTATGCATGGCTAAAACTACAGGGCAATTCCAGGGATGCAGACTGGAATTCACCTGGAACTGAGCCAGAATACAGAGGCTGACTTCTTGCCCTGGGAAAGGGGTGATGTGCATACTTCTGTGATCACAGGTCATCAAGACTTCAGCTTTGTGCCTAGCCAAAGGGTCCTACGATTGTGGCATAGTTCAAATTTGACACTGAAGAAAACTTTAGGAAAAAGTGATCCAGATACCTCTGTGAATCATCAGTTGTTTCTTGAAATTTATCCCTGGGGCTAAAGTCACCTTCTTTAGTTATGTATTCTGATGGGATTTCAGACTAAGTAGTATGGTTATGATCTTATGTCCTATAATTCAATCAGCTCCAGCAAACCTCTATTTATTGAGTGATGAATAATAAAATTGCTTAGCAGCTTCTTTTAGATTTCACAAAAGAAAGCACAGCACTGTATGCACTGTTTCGAATGTTTTCCTTTATTTTCCCATGGGGCAATGATCTTTAAAAAAAAAAAAAAAAAACAAAAAAACAAAACAAAACAACAAAAAAAAAACCAACAGAAGACCTCACTGAAAAGTACAGTAGTTAATTCAGACGGTCTCAAGTTGCCTAGAGCTATTGACTGATATATGCAAAACCTTGCCATTATGTTTTCAAAGCAGCTACAAATAGAATTAGGAGTGCAATTCCTTTGATGATACTTTGAAATTTTTTTAAAATTACCTTCCATTATTGTCTGGGCTTGATCTTGCTCCCTCAGAAACTAGTGGGAGTTCTGCCACTGACTTCAGGGGAAGGAGAATTGGGTTGTTTTCAGCACAGATTTTAAAACAAAGGCTTGAAATTGGCAGGAACAAAACACTCTGCCATGAATTGAGACAGCAGGTTGCCAGATGGCAGCTTTTCAGAGTTATGCAAACAAATTTGGTTTGTTCAATATAAATATTTGAAGGAAATAGAAAGAAGGGGATAATTCTCACTTACCAAAGGGTCAGATTTGAGTCTTTTAAATTTTAATTTGGTTCCAAGAGAAAAAGAATCTCTACCAACACTGTTAAATTATTGCTCTAGAAAGCACCTAAGCCTGACTTTCCATGATAGTTTACACTACTATACATACGGTTTTGGACGAGTGAAGAAAAATAAGAATATTTGAGAAGGAAGGGATTCACACATACTGGGGGAAGGTGATTTAGGAGCAATTGGTAAGCTTCCAGTTGAGGAGAACATGTTCTCTATACAACTCAAAGAGAGAAAGAGACACTCTGGGAGCGCGTTTTAAGCTTTCAAGTTAGATAGTTGAAGTTAAGCACTTTGAGTAGGCCATAATTCACAAGCGAAATCTTCAACATATGGCTAACCATCCAGATCCACTCAGCAGGTAACAGCCAAGAGAAAAGAAAGGTCAAGGATTCTAGAAGAGCAGTGCTGATGGGCTTCTTGGTGTATTCCGTTTTGTTTTAAGTCAAGTAATACTTAAAAAAGAGAGAAAGTGAATACTGTACAAACAACAGGAGGATTCTCTTTTTTCTTGAAAATTAATTTTGAATCTATGGAGAATGACCTATGACCAATGAAGCCTTGATTATTTTTTTTCTAACGAGTGAAAAGGCCGAACAAGAAGAGGTATGTATACAGGTCAGAGTAAGAGAGCTCTAAGAACTTTCCTATATTGTCACAATCCTTTTTGCAAATACACCTAGCATCAAAAAGTGAAAAAAAGCACATCTGCCCTGAATTCTCTCTGCATACAATTTCCTTCTGCCTGTGGTGAAGGGTGTGCTTTTGGAATGGCAAAAGGCTTCATCTTTTAACAAATAATGAAATCCACATTCCAGTCAAATGTGATCAGCCCTGCCAGTGCAGAAGGATATTTTTATTGTTCATGTTCACCTTCAGAGTGCCACTGCACATTACTAAGCATGTTGGCTTTTTGCCACCTCTATTTTAAGCTGTTCAAAGATCTGGGAACTGAAGAAATATCTGCCTTTACTTTTTAAGGGGAAAAACATTATTTAAGTAAGCAAACATTTTGAATAATTTGGACTAGAAAATCTATGTGTTCTTAGACGGACATGCTTATTTCAGTAAAAGAGAACTGACCATATCTTTGAGTTAACCTCTTGTCCCTTATGCCCTGTTTGTATACACTGTACTGACCTCATAAGAAAGAAAATCGAATCAGCTGTAAATTGCCTGAACAGATTTGTCTGAACTCGTGGAGCAGTAAATCCTACATTTACATTAACTACTCAATACAAGTTGGACTTACCACACCTTCTACTCAAAAGGTCACACAGAATTTTTTGTATTTTTTTAAAAGAAGTAGCAATGGGCCACAAACTTGAATTAATTCCCTGTGTATGATTCCTAGAGATGGAGGAAGGGAGAAGATAATAAATGACTAGTAGAAAAGATCAGAGGAGCGAGGCGAGAAAGTGGGAAGGAACACTCTCAGGTTCTGATGAAAGAGTTTCATTTCAGATGGATCCTCCTCTCAGCTTGCTACAGGGACTGGCATATGGCATATGCTACAGATGGATAGGCAGCGATACACGTACAGCTGTAAGGTTCTGGCACTTCTGGTCCTGACCCAGGCTGCCAGCTGGCCAACAGAAAGCAGGTTTGCAGGATGATTTGATTTTCCGCAGCTGTTGTACAAAGCATGAGGTCAAGGGATGTGAGGAGAAGGAGGAGATGTCGGAGAGAGGGAGAGGGTCGCAGCTGACTGATCCTTGCTTATAGCACAGAGGCTAAGTTCAAACCTGACAACTAAAATACTGCAGGCAGCAACTTTCTCCATGTGTAAGCCCTTCATTTAAATGATGTGCTATTGTAAGGTTTAGATCTTGATAGGATTGGGCAACTCTGGAACTGTTTACTGACACACACTGAGAACTGTACAAAATATGTGAATACCATGGAAAGATGAGTGATTCTTGTCTAAAGTCCAGTGAATATGCAAAGCAAGCTCGAGTTCTCTTTTGTGACCTAAGGACATATTTTTTTGTTAGTTATGTTAGGGAAAACTCATTCTAACACAACTCTGTATGTTGACAACAAAGAGTTTTTTAAAAGAAAGAGAAATAAAACCCCTTTGTTGCTGGAACCAAAGTAAAATACAAGGTCCTCTGAATGCTTCCAAAAGGCTTACATTTTGTTTAGTGTGGTTTAAATAATAACTCACTGCTGTTTTCCCAGAAAACTTAACAAACCTTAAACTTGTGGGTCATTTGGGGTACATAGGCCAAAAATCATCATACTCATTTTAATAGTCTGATTTACTAGAAATACATAATTTTATGGCTATCAATTTTGATGAAGTTTATCTGTTTATTAATTACTTGAAAAGTTTTGAAACCAGGCAGTTTTGTTGTTATATCAATTATCTCAATTAATTTGAACTAACAGTTTCATGTGAAATAACTTGATAATATTACTTTAGTCAAGATAGGGAGAAAAAGGTTGGAGCATGAGGAATTTCAGACTAATAGGACTAACTAGAGGACAAAACATCAGAAGAGTGCCCAGATGGACAAATTTCTCCTACAAAGAAAATCTGAGAGTTGGGGTTGTTCAGCCTGGAGAAGACAAGGCTCTGGGGAGACCTTATTGTAGTCTTGTGGATGTCCCATCCCTGGAAGTGTTCAAGGTCAGGCTGGATGGGGCTTTGAGCAACCTGCTCTAGTTTGAGATGTCCCTGCCCATGGCAGGGTGGTCAGAACTTGGTGATCTTTAAGGTCCCCTCCAACCCAAACCACTCTATGGTTCTATTGTTCTTTGAAATGGAGAACATGAGTTAAAAAAACATACAAGATGAACTCCAAGCTGCCTATCACTCTGCAGAAAAAAGAGCATGAGGGCATCATAAGTACTTCCACATAAGCCTCAATTTAGTATTCAGAGGCAGTGAAAAAAGAAGTTCAAATACTAGGAATTATTAGGAAAGAAAAAGAGAACAAATCAGAAAATATTCTAGAATATAGATCCATTATTCACTATGACTTTTAATTCTGTACTACTGTCATCTCATCTCAGAAAAAATACGTATCAAGAGGCAATGGAAACTAGGATGGTTGTCTGGAAGTGGTATCTTACATAGTCATGACTTAATAGGCTCAAATCTTCATCTCAGAAAAGAGCTGGTTTCAGATCATAACAAATGTCTACAAAACCACAAATGGCACAGTGGTCTACAGAACAAGTACTGGCCAGAGACTCATTACTCACTGCTTTTCCAGTCCAAGAGGTGATTGCTGGCAAAAGAAGCTAGTAGAAGCTAGATTCAAAGAATAAAGAAATAAGTAGTTTCATGGAATCATGGAATTGTCAGAATTGGAAGGGACCGCTGGAGATCACCTAGTCCAACTCCCCTCCTAAAGCAGGATTGTCTAGAGCACACTGGTCAGAACTTCCTCCAGGTGGGTCTTGAAGGTCTCCAGAGAAGGGGACTCCACAAACTCCCTGAGCAGCCTGTTCCAGGGCTCTGTCACCCTCACTGTAAAGAAGTTTTTCCTCATATTCAAATGAAACTTCTTGTGTTCCAACTTATGCCCGTTGCCCCTCATCCTGTCACTGAGAACCACTGAGAAGAGTCCAGTTCCATCTTCCTTTAACCCACCCTTCAGATACTTATAAGTATTAATAAGGTCCCTCCTCAACCTCTTCTTCAAGCTAATGAGTCCCAGGTCTCTCAGCCTTTCCTCATGAGGGAGATGCTCCAATCCCTTAATAATCTTTGTTACCTTTTGTTGTTTTTCATGCAACATTTTATTAACCTTTGTAGCAACCTACCAAAGGACCTGGTCAATACAAGAAGTATACGTGGACCGAAGGAGAGACTGACCAGCTACCTGAAAGAAAGGTTCATAGAAAGTTACTAAATAAAAGAACAACAGACACTGAGCAAAATGCTTCAGCTGAAAGTAACTGAAGACTAGGAAAACATTAAGAAGAAGTATCACATGCTCTTGCTCTTTCTCTCCTTATTCCTAAGCGTGCACTCAAAGGCCAGTGTTGCTGAGCTAGATGAATCTGAACTGTGTGGCTGCTCTTTCATTCCTATTTTGAACCTCTTATGAGTTGTACCATGACTTGTCTGAACAATTCTACAGCAACGGGGGAAAAAAAATATTCATAAGTATTAGTAAAGGTATTTGTATCTTAATGTATTATTACAATAGAACATAGAATCATAGAACAGTTAGAGTTGGAAGGGACCTCAAAGATCATAGAGTTCCAACTCCCCCTGCCATGGATAGGAACGTGCCCCACTAGAGCAGGTTGCTCAAAGCCCCGTTCAGCCTGGCCTTGAACACTTCCAGGGATGGAACATCCACAACTTCTCTGGACAACCTGTTCCAGTGCCTCACCACCCTCACAGTAAAGAATTTCTCCTTAATGTCTAATCTCAACTGACCCTCTTTCAGTTTAAAAATCTTACCTCTCGTCCTATCCCTACACTCCCTGATATAGAGATTTATTGGAACTCACAATCTAATGCTTGCTCCTCTGTGATGCAAGACAGAAGCCTAAAACAAGAATTCAGAGATGAGCAAGCTAAGTAAGGAGCGACTAATGGTAGTAGCAATAGGCAATGTTGTTATCCTGCATACTGCTCCACAAAGATCCATTACCTTACAAGTTAACCATCTTCAATTTGATGTTCATGGGCAGAACTCTTCTTCACAAGCCAAAAGTGTTTTTCTCCTCTGGCAAAAAAACAGGTTCCTTTCCCCCTAGATGGCCAGTATTTAAGAAAGACACATTCTTACTTGATCTGGAATACAGGCCTGCAAATTCTCAAGCAAATATGCTTTCATAGCATGTACAGAAGGCTTTTTGTCCCTGTTAGATTAAGTATTCAAAAGACCACAGAGGTAGAGAATAAGATAGACCTTGAAATCTCAAAAGTCAGAAATTTGCACCAAACTGTTATACCACTAGATGTTTATTTTTTCATTCAATTCAGTGAATAAAAGTGTAACCAGACTCCGTAGGCAAGGCTGAAAATGTCTCCTTCAGAATGGACCCAGCTAAGAAAGAGGTGACCAGATTTAAAGTTTTCTTTCCAAAAGAAGATAAAGGATGATCTAGAAACTGCTAGCTTTTATACTTGGGATAAATTCTTTTTTTTTTTTTTTTAATTTTTTTTTCCTTAATAAAATTGTGTAGTCTTTGCCTAATAGCAACATCTTACTTCCTTTTCTGGTTATATTTTAAGTGAACTTAGGCTTTTGACCTTTCACACAGGTCTGCACGTGTTGTAATAAGTAGGTAATTTGTTCCTCAAGTATCTTTCTGATACAGTGATGCTTTCAGGGAGAACTACACTCTCAGCCTGTGTTGATACTTATAAAGTCATGGGTTTGCCCACTGGTCAAGGATCACTTGTAATGTTTAGCTGTAAACACGTTCCCTGATACAGTTTTGATTCATGTCTACTAACACTTTCTCAAAGAGTTTCTCAAAAAAATGCAAGCAAAAAAATTAGGATAAAGCATAGCCCAAAGAGTTTTCTACCAACAGTATAGTGGTGTACAGCCATTCTAGTTTGAGGGAAGAAATAACATGGCCATAAATGTATAAACTTCTGGACCAGATAAGGTTCCCTGGCCTTTTTAATTTACTAATGTAGATAAGTCTTGGGAAAACAGCCTGCACCCGTAGCTGAGACCCTCTGCGATCTCCAGGACGTCTCACACAGACGAGGTGCAGAGCAGCCTCCAGCATCCCTGGCCAATACAGAACACAAAGGACATGCAGCTGCAGCTTGTGCATAACTTGGAAAGCTTCATTAGTCAACAATGCAAGAGAATTAACCACCCCTTCCTTCTTTTTTTTTTGGCACGCAGATTGACTATGTTCTGTACTTACATAAGGATAACCGCTTGCAATATGTATCTATTCAGGTTTTCTTGTGCTGTGTTCTTCTTATTCACTTTTGTAAAGAAAGAAAATGCTTTGATCCTCTGAGACTAACATCGGTGAATCCCAGAAACTATTTGTTGTTCTATATACGTAATGCGTTTGTTCATAGTTCTTTTGGAGTAAAAGAACAATAAATGATTCCTCTGTCCTTGGAAGGGAAGATAAAACTTCTTGATGAATGCCATTAACTGTTGTTAGAACTTGTCTGCCTGTAAAATAAAACATTTGAAAAAGAGTGACCTGGTTCAAATATTTTCTAAACTGCATGTGGTATCTGTTTGAAACCTCATGAGATGTTATTTCTCTAAGAACTGTGAAGGGATAGACTTTTTGCTTCTAGAATGAATCTACAATGGCTTGTGCCATCAGAGAAAACACTTTGATGAAGCATTAACATGGCCCTGACCCAGCTGGTTGGCATGCACTGTCACTCCAGAATTCCATTAATAGGGTGCCTGAGGACATGAACTCAGTTTGACTTGAAAGCTTCATGTGTTTCAATTAAAAATGCATTTATTTAATTAATGTAGACATTAGAGAGAACACTGCTTTAAAAAGGAAGACTAACTTTGTCTCCTTTTTCTAAGACATCTGGGAAATATTGCTTTTTGCAAATGTGAGATTTAGGAAAGGGAGGAACTGGAATCTTGCAAATTAATAGGTAGGAGGCACTGAGGAAGATGTCAGGCTCATTGGACTCAAAATAGTTATGTTTAGAAGTTGATAGTGCTTTTTTTTTCTTTTTTACAGCTGATAAGACAGAGTTGATTTCATCTGAAGGTGCTAGAAACAAGAGTATTTTTGGCTGCAACAGAGGAAATGTTTACTGGCATCATTTCAAGTGTAGAATCAATGTTCTCTGTAATACAATAAATAGAATAAAATTCTACCCTTGCTTACACCAGAGCAATTTCACTGAAAGAGGAATGTGAAGAGACGAAGGAAAAATATAGCTAAAGGAAATTTCACTGAGGATGTTCCTATTGTACCTAGTCATCATGGACCTTATTTTCAATTCTCATAAAATGTTCTGCTACTGTGACCAGCTTAATTCACTTCAGAGATCATTTGCACTACGCAGCAGAGTTAAGGGCCTTATTAAAATAAAATTCAGACTCCGAGTACAATTGCTTGTTCATAACTCCCGAAGGATCTAATGAAGAAGATGCCACTTCTGTCCTACTTTTATAGATGCATTTTTTTGATGCAGTAATAGCAGAGTTCATTTTAAATAATTAGCTGTCATGTGGATTGTAGTCACAAATGGATACATCTTTCCTAAGACACTCTGTATGGTATCCATTCTTATCAACCTAATATAAACAGAGCTTTAGTTACCCACAGACACACCACATAGATCTTATCTAGCATAAGAATACCAAATTAGCACTGACTGATTCTTAGGTAGCTATCAGCTAGCTGGCAGCTGTGATTTTTCATATCCAGTACATCTGTTCAATACCATATGCCAAGGCTAGATCTAGGGATTTTGGCACCTTTCTCTGGTTGGACAAGTTCTTTGACATGTTTTCTCCTTGATGTGAAACCAAACAATGAGTATCTTCAATTGCATTTGCACTTAGTATTGTCTAGATTATTTATTTACTTTGAGCAGTTATACAAATGGGACAATTCTGCAATCTGATAAAAAGAGGGGAGCTTTGATACATAGAATAATGATGTGTCAGAGAGTGGACACACAAGTAATGCTTTTTGAGCTGCTGTCAGAAAGCTTAACCTTGCTTACTATAAAGGAAAGCTGGTAGTCTATGAAGAAGGTTTTGTGGCCTGTTGAAAGAGATTCAAAATCCTGAGAACATAACAAACATGCAGGACCTTACTAAAAGCAAATGGAACCATAATACCACATGGTTATCCTGACCTAGTGTATTAATGCAACAGAATAGTTTAGACATTTTTATTCCACGTGTCACTTCTGTTTGTCTGTATCACAGACATATCCATCCCAGCACCAGGGAGGTGATTCTCTGTATCCTCTTAGCTGCTTTTTCCCCTAAATCTTTACTAGATCCAGAGTTTGTGGACATGAACAGTAGCTCAGAGAAGGAGCTGATCCAGCTAAACTATCCTTGGGGAGACAGCAGGAAGCTTATTCTCAAAGAAGATTGCTCCCAACAAGTTTCATTATACAGTGGCTCAGAGACTAGATTTGCCACTAGAAAGGAGATAAGGACAAACTTTGGTGAGCAACCGCAGAGAAAGACAGAACAATCTCTTTTGGTAGCACTTTGCTTTTTTCCACATTAAAAAGCCCAGGTAACCATATCCAAAATATTTTTAAGCAATAGCCACCAGAATGTCTCTTTCTGAGGGACAGAAATTAAATTAATTCCAAACTGGGAAAAAAAAAAAAAAAGAAAAAAGAAATACAATACATTTGTGAGTCTTCACCTTCACTGGAAATGTTAAATGGAAAATTCAATTTTAATAGATTTAAATAGATTTAATAGATTAATAGATTAATAGATTAAAAGCCACTAATTTCTGCTGGATGGTCTCAGCTGTGACTCTGAGTGCACCTACGGTGTGCACCTACAGTGTGCACCTAGCAGTTCTTGCGTGTGAGACTAACCAACACCTGTTCTGTGGGAAAAGAAGAGGTCACAAACACTTCTTCCACTGGCTGAAACCCAAAGCACAATGCTGCCGCAGAGCCCAACTTGGTCTTCTGGCCAGAAATGATACATGATGGTGACCTGATTAGAAGGAGTCTACAGGCACAGTCTACAGACACTTCTAGTGCTTCGGGACTGAACCTACTCAATAGCAGTTGCCCTTGCACATGTTGCAGTCAGGTCTGGAGACATTCACAATGATAAAGCTAGGTAAAACATCTAAATATATTTTTGTGTTGTTTTTTTTTGTTTGTTTTGTTTTTTTTTAATTTATTTTCCACCTGTGGAATCACCTTTAAAATTCAGCAAACCCCGATCAGTTCACTCAGGTTTTTTGCATAAGCCATTGCTCTGAGAAACAAGAAAATAAGCAAGAGCAGAGCCCTTCGGCCCTGGGAGCACCACGTTTTCCTTCCCTCAAGAACACGTACCTCAGGAAAACTACATGCTAAAAAACATTACTGCACACATTTCTTTCTCTTCCATGTTTTGAGGAGATGAAATGGCACATAGCTTTTATCTTTTTTAAAATTATATCTCTTTTTATTTATAAAGACTTCAGCTTGAAAAGCTGTTAAATGTAATAAACCACATCTTTCAGAGAATACGATTACATTATTCAATCATGCCCAAAGGCAGCAAAGACACTGGGAAATAATTGTCTTTTTGTCACTCAAGCATGAAATGCCCAACATTGTTTTAAACCTAATTCTAGCAAACCTTTAATATTCTAGTTCAGAAATCCCTTGACCATGAGCAAGTACAATCTCATTTTTCAGACTTTTAAAACAGTGTGATAAAGTATCCTAGAATGCATAAGTTGTGTTTCCTTCTCTAAATTCTTTTTTTTTTTCAGTCTGCAAAAAAAGTAGATGGTAGATGGATGTAAAAGGTTTGACTTTTTACATCCATCTACCAAATCACAATCCCATTAATATGCTAGAGTCTCCATAAGATATTCATTCATATAATTTCTTCAGCCTAAAAATTCCGCTTTTAATCTTGCAAAAATCGTGTACAAAGAAAGCAGAATGTGGGGAACAATGCACCTAGAGCTACTGCAGTTATGCAGTAACTCTGTCACTACAATGACATTGTTTTGGCACAACTTGCCTTTCTCAGACTAATGCCAGTTTTTCTACTAATTAGTAACTATTTGCAGAGCCTTTTAGTATACTTTTCCACACCATAATAAAACGATTCATTGTACATCACAAAATCACAAGCTTTTGGCACTTAGAAATAAATTAGCTAGTTAATGCTAACATTGTATCTCGTAATTAATAGGCCCAGTAAGTGAAGACACACACTAAGATGATGCTGTTATAAGACCAGATGTCTCATTCTGACTCCAGAATCACAGGGGAATAGAATATGAACACCAGATATATTGGATTGATATTTAGTACAGCTTGCCCATAAGTACTAGACATAGATTCACATTCAGAGCCAAAGAGTACAGTTTCACTCTTAGAATAAAAAATAATAACAAACTTTTCCCTTAAAGTAGCAATCTGGGCACAAACATGTCAGGGTAGACAGCTATAGACTAGGAAGAGGAAAATGGCATTGGGTACAGAAGAGGAGAAAAGAAAATGAAGAATTCTTCAACATTTGATGTGATAGCAATGTATATATAGTGAATCTAGCTTTGAGTTACCATCTAATAGGAACACAAAAAAAGTCTAATCCTTTGTCTTACTTATAGTATTTTTATGAAAGAATATAGATGCTACAAGTTTACTGATATAAACTTGAATAGCTGAAGATGTTGGTGTTGTGTTTCTTTTCATTGTATCTGCACACCCCTTGAAAAACAAATTACATTCGAGTAAGTACTATACTCGTAGTGGATGTTCTCCATAGGTGATAATACCTACAAGGTGTTTCAAGTACACTAAAAAAATGCTATTAAAAATGAGTTAAAATATAAAATCTTTGGAAAATAGACTATTTCCAGTGCTTTTTATAGACTCCCTAACTATATCAGAAGTAAAACAAGAATGCATTTCAAATTGCAATATGTGAGCTACTTCTTTGCAGAGCTCCAGCTAAGTAACTGGGCCATTTCAGGTTGCAATTGAAAAGACCAGGGCCTAAAATAGTGCAGGTGGAAGAGAGAATCCGAAATTACTTCTAACTCCTGCAAATACATGCACAGTACCTAAATCAATCAAGAAAACAGGTCACTGACTGCAGAAAAGGAAATGAAACAAAGACATGCTGGAGAACAAAGAATAACCATTTATTATAGTGCAGTAGTTCGACAAGAAAAATGCAGAAGAAAATCAGGAGACAACAGCTTATATTCGAGATTTTAAAGATGGGGGAAAGTTTTATTTCATGCAAGTGTCACCAAAAATAAATCGTTCCCAATCTTCAGTCTAAAATGTGGTGCAGGGCAGCATCTGAGAACAAGAACAGGTCTCTCATCACAGGAGGGTCTTTCTGAAAGTGAACAGGGGTGAAAGCGCTAAACATCTTGTCAAAAACATTTTGTTTTTATATAAACCAAACAGAGCAAATGCAAAAGAGATACTTACAGTTTCTGTATGTTTGGAAATATTATTTTTCGTTATATTCATTAGAAAGTCAACCTGCCTGGCTTTCCCAAAAGGTACTGCTTGGAACCTAGGGAATGGAACCTTTTTCACAAAGGCTATATCAAATAATATTAAAGACTATCAAGGTACTACACAGCACAGAGAATAGCTAAACTCTTTATCCTCTGTATGCTATCTGCCTTGCCAAACATGCGGTGAAACTGTAATAAAGGGACTCAGTGAGTGGATTTTAAATTAACTGACAATTTGAACTTTGAATGATCACTGTCTTGCGACTGTTTGGGGAACGTGACTGCTGGATTTAAAGATGGATAAAGACAAAAACTATTCTCCTCTGACAAACCATTCTACTAAAGAAATTGAATTGTGGTTGGTTTTTTTTCTCAGCGGAGAAATGATACTTAATCCATCGAGATGTAAAAACTCTATAAAAGAGACTCTTTACAGGAGCACTTAGGTCACCAGGTTAAAGAAAGTGAGTGGTATTCCTAATGGAAGATAAACGGTTGCCCTGTGGGGTTTTATCTGTCATACTAATCTCAAAAAGCATCTCGTATAAAAGTAGACTTAAAGAGACTGTTAAAGCAAGCTTTGCCACTGCAGCAAACTAATACCTGTGGCTTACCGCCTCTGCCCTACACATGTGAAATGTTTAAAATGTTTGGCAGGAAGCTTTTTCCCACATTTGGCTAGGCATACTCAGTGAACCCAATGTGAGATAATCCAAAACAATTCAGGTTCAACACAGGTTGGGAAAATATTATAGCGGACAAAGCTTTGATGGAAAGCTTCTTTGATCTCGAGATTATAAAATACACAATTTCTAATCTGACAAATTTTTAGCTGCAAAGCAGAATATCTAAACATTCCTCTTTTGTCATAACAGTTTAATCCCTTAAGAATGTGATTTAAACCATTGGGGAGCAAAGGTTACCACAAGATTTGTATGAAAGAGGAAACCTGCCTCAGACACCTAGATAGAAAAATGTGAAGGCCATTAAATTATATAACTAAATACTCTCTGCAGATTGGCACTGCCAGGTCACCTTCAGTTCAAGCTGTGTCAAATATCCCTTGTTCCAAACACACTTGTTCACTCAATGAATACTGAGGCAGTTACAATAATTTTAAACTTCAGATCTGAATTTAAAATTACTCACTTTGCTATGCATGAAGAACAGCATCTGTACAATAGGAGTTTAGGTAACAAGAGCTGGAGGCTGAGGGTTGTATTAGAATTGGTTTTGAGGGGGAAGGCCATTGAGATTTTGAAATATATTTATTTAAAATCATAGAGTCACAGAATGGTTAGAACTGGAAGGGACCTTAAAGATTGTCGAATTCCAATGCCCCCGCCATGGGCAGGGACACCTCCCAGTAGAGCAGGTTGCTCAAAGCCCTATCCAGCCTGGCCTTGAACACTTCCAGCTCATAAAAGATATTGCTTCTTCCTAGTAATCTTGCTTAGGCCCATAGACTACAATAACTCTACTCCTAATATAAAAATAATTATTTTAATAGTTAAACTATCCTTAGAAAGCCTTGGCTACCTATTAGACACAGCAATTCCTGTAAAGAAAAACAGCAAAAACAAATACAAAGTTATTTTATCAATTAGTCACACAAAATGATTCAGTACTGTAAGCTGCATATATAAATCCATGAGTCAGAGTTCATAAAATATGTTTTTCATTTCTGATAAACTACAAACCATTTAAAATAACCAAATCTAGTAGAGCACTAAACAGCTTCTAAAGGCTTTAAAAATCAGCTGGATAAGACCTCAACTTCTGTATTTAAAAACAAAACAAAACAAAACAAAACAAAACACCAACAAATAAACCTCATTTTTAGCTCCCATAATTTAAAAGTAAAGTTCATCCTTTTTACTTGGAAAGCCAGCATATAGAAATTTAATTCCATGGTGACTTGATTTCCACATATTCTGTACATTAGTGTTTATCACTAATGTTTGTAGCTAAATATCTTTATCCAAACTCCATTCATTTTTGAGCTTTTTTAAACAAATCGTTCCCTACCCTGTAATCACCCTTGATAAAGAGAAAAAGTCTGGGTGTAGAAGACAGGGTTTGAAATAATGACAGAATAGAGTTTTTACAGCCATTATACAAATGAATATAAATAGTGATGATTAACACACAGAATGTCAATTTAGAAAGCAAAACCAGTAAAATGTAATACAAAATGAGGAAAACATGGATTTTTGCAGTAGTTTTTTTTTTAAAAAAGAGCTTTAACATATACTATACCAAAATACATATACTTTTGAGAGGACCTAAAACTTCCCATTCAGTTGGAAAAAAGCACCTATGAGGTTGAATCTTCATAATCTCAAATTTTGAAAACCTCATATCAGAAACAGTAGAAATATCAGTTCCTGACAAAGTGTTGCTCCTTATGTTTCTGTGCACTATGTCAACTCAAAAAAAACCAAACCTGTTTCTTTCTGGGGAAAGTGTACAACCACCTTTCTTAATTGCTCTCAGAAATTCACAAAAATTAATTTCATCAAAAAAAATTCCTACATTTTAGTCTGTCCTTATATTAAACACAAATAACATAGACGCAAAAGTTCTTAAGGAAAGTGCATTGGAAAGGCAGACACACACTCTGCACAAACCTCTTTCCTTTTGGGAACATATATATATTTGATCAGAAACAGCATTAAAACAAATAGCCACACACTTACTAATCCTTCTGGAATCCCAGCGGATCTTCTCCACTTGCCCTTCAACCACAAAATGAGGTCTCTGACCCCGGAATAGGGAGGCAAGACCATGGTCATTAATCCACAAAGGATGATCTAAGGGACTGGGTGTCTTTTGAGCTCCCTAGAATTTGCGGGATGTGGCTCTGCCTGGACCCTTACCTGCTCAGGCACAGATTACGTCTAGGGATTATCAAGTCTCTTCCAACTGATTTCCCTGGGGTCATTTCTGTTTCTTGGCAGTGTACAGTTTGGACAATTAAACTACATAGACTTCTATATAAATCTAGGGTAGTATTATAACAGACACAATTCATTTCAGAGGGCAGCACATTGACCATTAAATCCTCCCTTACCATCCTCTATGCCTCTGAAATACTATCCATATTTCAAGATTACATGGTGTTCTTGGGCAGAACAATTTCAGATGTGCATTTGTGCACTGATACAGCACAGTAAAAAATCCCATAACATTAAAAAATGCTTCCAGTGCATTTCCTTCACTAAACTTTATCTATAGTTAAATGGAATTGACAGAATGAATGCTTTCTTCTAAAACCAGAATGAATTTTTACACAATATATCCATTACATTTGCAACTTACTACATTTCAACCACAAAAATTATTTGCAGAAGTTTCATGAAGTATTTACATAGTGTTTTCATTAAATATGCTATTATTCATATCCACCAGAATCAAAGAACGGACACTGGGGAAAACCTGTAAGAGGGAAATGGGGAACTGGGAGGATGCTTATACTGAAAGGAACTCTATACACCCATGTGACTGACCCAGAAACAATTCAGTTGTTGCCAGTACAGCTGTCTTTGAAGTCAGCCAACCAACCACACTCTCCTGCCAAAAAAAAAAAAAATCTTCACAGTTTGGCATCAGCGTTTTGCAATTAGTTTGTCACAGTTTCAGAGCAGTTATTTTAATTTTTAAAGTGATTCTTCTCTAATTTTCAGTTCTTTATCATATCTGTTTAAGACAGAATAGTCAACACTTCCCTGACAGAAATCTCTTCTCTAGGAATCTTCCTTCAAACTTGCCTTTGCCATCTGCACTTTCTATTGTGGATGTTTCTCATTGTCCGACTTTTGTTTTTGTTCTCAGGATAGAACAATAAAATAAAACCAAACCCCTTTATTTGTCAAATTCTGCCCTATCTGCAGTCTCTAAGTCTTTTGACAGATCCCTCAATGTCCCAGCATTTTGCTTGAGTTTTCTTGCTATTGTCAGGTCAGTTTTGACTTAATTTCTGCTAAATATTTCAGTATAAGTACAAGGTCATAAAATCTTACTCCTTGCAGAACATGTCTTTCTACTCTCAAACACAGGCTATTATTCCCCTCATTTGAGAACTTGTCATACTCCTAAAGCACATAATAATCTTTAATGACCACCTCATTCCTTCATCCCAAATCTTTACTGTCTGTTGATCTGTTGTGGAGCTATAAATCATCACTAGGATTTATCTTTACTTTTACTTAATTACTTGTGAAAGTTTTCTTTTTGTCTTAGTTCCCTTCTAGATTTTACTGTTCCTCCCAATTTGTTATCTCGCTTTGGTATTGAATTTTGAACCCAGACTAGTTCATAACAGCAAGTGAAAATTAACTGTCACATTCCCTTTCTGAAAACTCCCACTGGACCAGGTTTCTCAAAGCCCCATCCAGCCTTGAACACTTCCAGAGATGGGGTTTCCACAACTTTTCTGGGCAACCTGTTCCAGTGTCTCACTACCCTCACAGTAAAGAATTTCTTCCTAATGTCTAATCTAAATCTCCCCTGTTTCAGTTTAAAATCATTACCCTTCATCCTATCACTACACTTTCTGATAAAGAGTCATTCCCTATCTTTCCTGTAGGTCCCCTTTAGGTACTAGAAGGCTGCTGTAAGGTGTCCTGGGAGCCTCCTCTTCTCTGGGCTGAACAACCCCACCTCTCTCAGCTTGTCTTTATAGGAGAGGTGCTCCAGCCCCCTGATCATCTTCATGGCCCTCCTCTGGACCCATTCCAACAGGCCCATGTCCTTCCTGTGCTGAGGACTCCAAAGCTGGGCATAGATGTTAAGTTAAGCTTAAATTAACCACATCCTCGGCTACATCAAAAGAACTGTGGCCATCAGGTCCAGAGAGGTGATTCTGCCCCTCTACTCTGCACTCGTGAGATCTCACCTGGAGTACTGTGTCTAGCTATGATCTAGTGGGAGGTGTCCCTGCCCATAGCAGGGGGGGTTGGAACTTGATGATCTTTAAGGTCCCTTCCAACCCAAAACATTCTATAATTCTATCTTCATTTCTCTAGGCAGCTTCTCCTTTTATGCCCTATTAGAGGTCATTTTGTTCATCCATCCTCATCTACTCTAGCAGTTTTATATCCTTGCTGAAGGGTTAATATGAGAAAATTTAGACTTCTTATTTAGGCAGCATTTCTTGTGCTTAATATTTTAGCTCCTTTTATAAGGGTCCAAAACATCTTGCACAGGACTGAAATGATACAGCATCTCCAAAAGACCTATGCCAGAAAATATTCCTTTAAGTATCTAAATTGTAATCACGCATCTCCACTTGGGCACTTGAATCATTCTCTGTGTATCAAGTCTGTTGTCCACGCTGTCTCTGTAGTCCGGAATAAGTGCTTAAAATAGGTAGGGTGGATTGCCCTACAGAGGTGTATATTTGTTGTCCAGAGAGGAACCTACCCATATTGCTCCTAGAGAGGTCGATTTGGTGCAGAGCACTGTCCTTGGTGACACATCCTTCTAATCATGGGAACAGTTGGTACTACTTTCTTCTCTGTGTTTCCTGTATGCCTGAAACTGCCACTAATTATTGCTATATTCCTTTCATTTCAAGTTTAAAATGAAAAATTTAACCTTCTCTCTAGCTCATGGCTAGCTCTTACTAGCATGGCAAATCTCAAAGAAAAGAGATGGGATTTCAGTAGCAATCGTAGAATATATCCTTCTGGATTTCCTGACTTTAAGTCTTTGTCAGAAACAGGAATGAACTCTAATACTGGCAATATAGTAGACTGAATAAAGATTAGATTCTTCTAAAAAAAAAATCACCAAAAGAAAGGTGTTTGAGATAGTTTAAACAGAACAAAACGTATTCATATTCTTCAGTTCAATCTGTGTAAGCTGACAGGAAGCTCTAAGGAGACAGCACTGAATTATTACTTCTTTTTTCTTTTTTTTTCTTTTTTTCTTTTTTTTTTAAGATAGAATGTTAAACGAAGTCAACAACATTAGCCAGAGGTCAAGAAAGCCTGAATTTCAATTTGATGAGGTTGACATTCAATCATTTGAAAGACCAATATTGCAGACCTTTGACTGCTCTCTCGCAGAGAGAATCAGTAGCGTAAAAAGCTGAGCATCATCCTTTCCCGTTGACTTCAAATGGAAATAGAGGTGACTGCACCTTAAGTACTGAGCACCTTTCAGGTCCAGGACTTAATTTGAGAGAGAAGAAAATGAAACTAAAGCTGTAAGAGCAGCAGGCTGGAGACACAGTTAAGCAAAATGGTCCAGACAACAAAATGCCAGAAAATAGATAATTTCCACTAGATAGTACCTCGGTGGAGGCCAAAACTTTCAGGAATCCCTGAATACGGTGTTTTTATGTAATTATTTAACAATTAAATTATATCATAAACTAAATATTATTATTTAAGTGGAGAATAAGATTCCTGGAATATGCGAGTAATGCTGATTATTTCATCTGCAGTAAGGACTTCAGACTCTGGATGATTCAATCAGCATGTATACCCTAGCAGAGCAAAGCTCATTTTGGGGATGTTAGGAAGAAACTGACTTTTTGTTGAGTTATTTAAAAAATAAAAAGGGTTTATAAAAGTCATTATTGGGAAGGTGAGGGGCAGGAGAATTCTAGACTATTTGGCTTTGATTTGTATATTCTCTGTCAATCTTATTTTTAACATATATAAAAATACTTTTTTTGGCTGCAAAGTACATTCAGATTAGGCCCAGAGGCAATCTGCATACACTGGCAGCCCAGAAAGCCAACCACATCCCTGGCTGCATCAAAAGAAGTGTGACCAGCAGGTCACGGGAGGTGATTCTCCCCCTCTACTCTGCACTACTGAGTCCAGCTCTGGGACCCTGAGCAAATGAAAGACATGGACCTGTCGGAGCAGGTCCAGTGGAGGGCCACAAAGATGGTCAGAGGGATGGAGCACTTCTCCTGTGAGTTCAGGCTAAGGGAGTTGGGGCTGTTCAGCCTGGAGAAGAGAAGGTTCTGAGGAGACCTTCTAGCAGCCTTCCAGTATCTGAAGGGAGCCTACAGGAGAGCTGGAGAGGTACTCTTTGTCAGCAAGTGCAGTGGCAGGACAAGGGGTAATGGTTTTAAATTGGAAGAGGAGAGATTTAGATTAGATATCAGGAAGAAGTTCTTTACTGTGAGGGTGGTGAGGCACTGGAACAGGTTGCCCAGAGAAGTCATGGAACCTTCTCCCTGGTAGTGTTCAAGGCCAGGTCGGATGGGCCTTTGTGCAACCTGATCTAGTGGGAGGTGTCCCTGCCCATGGCAGTGGGGTTGGAATTTGATGATCTTTTTTTGGACAGAAACGACCTTCACACTTATTTTTCTTCTTTGCAGATGATGGCATCAGTGAAACTTACCAGAGAAACTGCAATAATACTGAATCTAAATCTGAGATGAATTGTCCTACATAAAAGTAATGGCCCAGGGCTGGAAGAGGTTGGTGTCAAAGCTAGGCATGAGGAACATTAGTGGAAAAAAGCAGCTGAGTAGGATAGAAGCTTCAACTGGAAGGGACAAATGAATTATTTGGGAATTGGTTACAACAAGAAAGGTAGGAAACAGACTACACAGAACTTCTTAAAAGGTCAGAAAATAAGAAACTAATCTGACTAGGTAAGGGTGAGTAAGCATATGTTCGTCAAGAGAAAGACAAAAAATCAATACTAATGCAGGCAAATCTGAATGAAATGTGGATGAAAATGACATGAAAGTAAAGACAGACAGAAAATAGCATGGTCAGAACAAAAGATGAAACGGAAACCGTACAAAAGATCTGGTAGTTACCTGCATGGCTCTTTGGTAAAGATAGGACCCTCCTATTTAGGTGGGGTGTGCCAAGAAGTTTAACAAAAGTTCATTCTCTTGAAAATTCAAGTTCCTGAAGCTTTAGTGCCACCCTCCTAAAAGTATTAATGGAATACGGCTATCATTGACTTCTGGCAGTATTTTTGACTGAAACAAGGTATCAAGACCAAGAAATTAATTTTTATTTTTTTTAAAAAAGAGACCTCACATTTTAGAAACTGTTAACATGGGCTTCTTTAAAAAATAATGTGGATAATAAATTCACTGGTTTAATGAAACAAAATTACAAAAGGCAATATGCAAAGCTCTATCCCAAAACTAAGGTAAGCTTGTTTAAGTCAGAACAAAACCCTGCCTTATCCAAGAACAATGGGGGAAAATAGTGGCTTCTATTCAAAGTATTCACTCCAAATGAATGACGTTTCCTCTCAAAACATAAAGCATTGGCCATTTCTCTTGGACAGGGTGAAGAATGTGGTATCTGGAGAAGCTTATGACCACTAGGAGGACTCAATTAATTTATTTTTAAGTTTTTGAATTATAAGATAATAATTACTAATGAGCTTTAATTCCTCCTTTCACTAAATCCTAAATCCCCAGTAAATTTACTTTCAACTATACCACTATTTTCAGAGTAGTATACTCCTGCTATTGCTTTGGAGAAAATGTTTTCTAGTGCTTAGCGTTTCTTGCTAGAAGTGAGCTGCTTCTTGTAGCTCCTCATGTAAGAGGTTCTGTTAGTTGCCAAGAAACCTAAGACTCAGGCATTGTAGTTCTGCATGCAAGCTCATTCCAGGAATCCAGTCCTTGGCTCTTTATCTTCTTTTTTTTTTTTTGCTACTGATCCAGAGAGCTGAAATTGCTTTTTAAAAGTAATTTAACGAAGCAATAATGTTTTATTTCAGCTAGATACGCACTCGGTTGGTTTACTCGGGATACAGTTACCAAACATGACTCACCCCAGGATGATTATGTTTCAGTTTCAGCCAGGTGCAGCTAGGACTTGGCAACTGTCATCCTGAAGCTGGTGTCTGTGCTAATTCTGCACTTGGTGACCTTCACGATGTGGGTGTTTGGAATGATTCTGTTGGCACAAATACAAATTCTCTCATACAACCATCTGTTCCTTGTGGAGACAAATTTTCAACAGGTATCTGGGATGTTTCATCTGCAGCATTCAGTTTTCAGCACATCTCCCGTATTTGTGGTGGAAAAATAAAGCCTTCACTGCCTTGAAGAAAGTAGGACCACAAGTGGTATTTAGAGATGGTATCTTTTATTAAATGTAAGAGGAATTCTCTAAGCATCTCATCACGATACTTCAAATCAGCCCCAAGGTTGAAGGTCCAAAGGCTGGTCTTTGACCCCAAAACCCTTATTCCCATTCTCCTACCACATAACTCCACTTTCAGAAACGAATTCTTCCTTCTGTTTCTCACCATTCCCCATGCCTACCCAGCCTGTGTCTGGAAAATTATTGGTACATGGAAAGTTGATGGCACAGAGTGTTCTCTAATCTAGATATAAAGTGATGTGCTTAATGATAGCCCTGGTTGAGTCTTATGCCCTGAATTAAGGAACTACAAATGTCATTCACAGAAAAAAGTATATTTCATAATTTCATCTACATCACACAGCTAGGACAGGAAGAAGGTTTTCAGTTTTCTCATTTAACTAGTAAGCCTAACAACTACTTCTTAACATAAACCTTAGAGGACTCCTGTTCCACTGAATCAAATGCCAGAATCTGTGCAGCATCTGTTTTAAGACAGATATGTCAGTATAAAATGACATTTTTGCTTGCCATACTCAAGTTAGTTTCCTTGAGGTTATTACTGATTTTATATACTCTTCGGAGACTTCCTGCTCCTCAGAAATTCCAACAGAGTTTATCTACCACTTAACTGTACTAAAAGAGGAAAACAACATTTTGTGTATAAGATAAAGTCTGTGCAATCTTCAAGTTGAAAAAAAACAAACCCTCTCATTTGAATATCAAAAATGAAAAGTTCTGTTTGCAATAATAGATAAACTAACTCCTTGTGAAACATAAATTTATGTACAGAAAATAAACAGAGATCCTATATGGGTGCCCAGAATTACAGATTACATGACAATGATTCTGAAACAAATGTTGACATTTTTGTAGTGCACAGGGTATTTTGCAGTAAAATTCAGTGACTACAGCAATTTCTCGCTTGGTGCATCTGAGAGATCTTTTATTTTAGGAAGTTATCAGTTTGGGATAAATAGGTTCTCATTTTAATATTTCCCAATATTCCAAGGTTAAACTAGACTTTGTTGGTGGGGAACAAGAAGAATTATGCTGTCTTATGACATATTTTCCAAATAAATTCAGTGTTGCACATGAAAATATTTTGAACATTTAGTTCAAATTACCTCATTTAATTTTAATTTGTGTTTCATGGCTTCTGCCCTCCAGTTTCATGTGATATACTCTATACAAAGACATACAATTTTACAGTTCAATTCAAAGTGTTAACTTCTGCTGCTGTCAGACCACTTGCAGGTGCCCAGTTCACTGCAGAAGGGCAGTATCACAGCACTTCGTAGGGAATCTTCATCAACTTACATTTCATAAGATCATAGAATAATTTAGCTTGGAAAGGACTAGTGATGTTAAAGATCATTGAGTCCAACCATTAACCTAACAATGCCAAGTCCACCATAAACTGTGTCCCTAAGCACCACATCTACATGTCTTTTAAATACCTTGAGGGATGGTGACTCCACCACTTCCCTGTGCAGCTTTTTCTAATGCTTGCCAACCCTCTCAGTGAAGAAATCTTTCTTAATATACAACTCTCCCCTGGCACAACTGGAGGCCATATTCTCTTGTCTGAAATTTCTTTCTTATTCATATCCTATTAAAAATGTGCTACCTCATGTATAGTTTTTCATGTATTCATTTATCATCCAGTCTTTGTAGCAGCTAAATCCTGTCATGTATTTGTTTGGGAGACAGCTGGCATACAGAATGATAAGCAACATAAGAGTCCAAATCAGGGAAGTCTCTCCAAGCAGTCAATGGTTTTTTTACAGATAGATAGCAGTTCTGGCTACTTCTTCTCCTAACCAGTTGGATGCAAGCCAGTTTCAAACAAGAAGTTATGCAGCTATATCAAACAGTGCTGTGGTCAAATTATCAAAGCCTTTCAAAGTGTATGGTCCATTGAGAGTTTCTCATTTTCTTACATTATTCAACTGGTTAGAAAAAGCATAGGTTTTAGAGCCAGAAATGTGGGAAATCAAAATCAGTTTGAGCTGCAAACCTGAGTAACTAATGATGCACGTGTTCCTTACGTCCGTAGCACTTCATTCCAAGTACGACAGTTGGGATAAAAATGTGCTGACAATATCTTGTGCAAACTGGTGCTTCATCAAAACTCCACAAGAGATGGAATGTTTTCTGTAAGACATACTCTACCAACATAAAAAGCTGGGAGGTCACTGATGCGTTCTTGAAAGCTTCGGATTTTTGAAAGCATCAACCTAAGCTGTTCTTCTGCCAGATACCAAAACAAATGCTAGGTCTTGACTGTTTATGTTTGAATTTATTTCTTTTAATGTTTAACAGAATCTTCTAGTAGCATCAGGTTTGTTGCAGAGAGACAGAGGAGGGCCTTTCTCTTTTATTATTTCAGTTTGGAGAGAAAAAGACTGCAGAGAACTGAGTCACAGGTGAGAGGACTGGTACAGTTTTTCTTTAACTGACCCATGATCGTAAGGAGGAGAGAATCCTAGGGTAACTACTATAAAGCCAGAAGATTCATGCCATCCCATTTTCCACAAATCTTCTCTTTTTTTTTGCTTAAGATTTTCCTGTCTGTTGATTTTTTAACCATATTTTGTTGTACTGCTTTCTGCAGCAACTGCTGCTTTTCAGTTCTCTTCCATCCTTTTAGCCTATTCCTTCTCCGTGAAGGAATTAAAGATGAGTGTAAGAGGGGAAAATTATATAAATCATCAATACACAAAACAGAGACAAAGAGGCTAGTCCCTTTCACAAGGTACACAGCTGGGCTGGTTACAGTTAGACAGGCTGTTCTGAGAACCTACACTTCCAAATCCTACAGCTGTAGAAGCAAGAGTGGAAGATGAGGTAAGGTGGCAATGACAAGGGCGTAAAAAGAGGAGCTATCTATAAAAAAAAAAATAAAAATAAAAAAAAAATCCAGGTAAGACCAGAATATTACTTGAGAACAGTGTGCAAAACACAGAACATAAAAAGAGATTAAATGCACCAAGATCCAGAAATATATGAAAGAAGAGTTCTGTCCTTCAGAATTTCCTCTGCTACAGCACCATTATTCCTGAAGTCTAATCTGTTTAGCAGAAGATACCATGGAACATATGACTCCAACCTACATAGAAAGCTTCCCATAGCACAACCAGTGAGATCAAAGAGGCAGCGGGATGTTTCCAGTATAAATCACATTTAACCCACCTAAACTGTAAACCTGAAACTATAAACTCTGTAAGCTAAAAAAACTACCAATGTGGTCCTGGTCTGTACATGGTTCAAGAAAAATGGATAAAATAACAGTAATTCACATAAACTGACAACAGCTTATTGCAAAGAGACTGGATATTCTGAATTTGCATGATACAAAGATGAACTTGTAACATAAAGACAATGAAGTACAATAGAAAAAGAGAAAGAAAGAAAAAAAATATGCGGTTACAGTCACTAATAGTCTTGAAAATTACACTAAAGACACTGTAGTTTAAACACCAAACTCCTGATATGCTTTATTGACATTGGCATTGTTGATCTATCCAGGTTGCCTACGTGGGTATCCAAATGTCTCTGCTCCCAGAACCACAGACAGCAGAGGTGTCCCTGCCTAGCAATTTGTCAAGATACAGCAAGGAAGAAATCTGGGTCATTTGGATAATTATCATTTGAATAATCATTATCATTCCAGACAACTCAGTCTGTTGCCTCAGGCATCTGAGCAGTTTCATCCAGTCACCTCAGTCCTGCAAACTGCAGAAAAGCATTTTGAGAACTTAACAGAACTTATAGAAAAAAGAATTGTGCAAAGGAGTTTTTTGAATTCCAGATCCTCTAAATTTTCTATACATTTTCAGGGTATATATAAGTTTTGTAGGGACATCTTTTTAGTCATTACCTTTATGATTAGTAATATCTACTAACCTTGCTGGAGATCCCATTATGTTAAACACAGCCAGGTAATTATAGAAAGTTCTGCCTGAAAAGGGGAATGATCCAAATATGCAAATTTTGAACCAAGACAAAAGACAAGGAAGGAAGGAGAGTCAAAGGAAAATAGTCACTTTGCATGTTATCATCTTTCTAAGCTCACTAGGACAAGAGGTATTATAAGTTAAAAGAGAGGGTAGGAGGAAAGGAAAGAAAAGGAACAAAGTCTCAAAGATCAGCAGAAGAACAAACAGGAAGACAGGCAGAGAAAGCAGCAGGTTTCTCAGAGATGCGTAGTGACATCACTGAGCAGGAGGTAATTGTCAGTGGATAAAGAGAGCAAACTGGATGCCAAGACAGAAAGTAATGATGAAGCACCAACCACCTTGGTCAATATATTTGTAAATCTGCAGAAGGTCTTGGGAGGATAAGATACTCATCCAGCTCTTCTTTTCTTGAGATAGTAATCTTCCCATGATATACATTTTGACTAAATTTCATGACAGAAAAGACATGCAAAGAGTCCTAAAGGCTGCTAGAGAAACAGAGAATTAGCTGAGTTTGTTTTGTTTTAAAGCACACGTAAGATATATGTCAATAAACAAGTCGATATAAAAAGGACATTGGCCAATTAAATTTCTTTCTCTGGTATGGTCGTTTAAAATTAATTCTGGCACATGAGGCAGCCTGAAGCCAGATGGTAGGTCCTTGCTGTGCTTTGAAGTGAGAACTTAAAAAACAATGTCTTCTTCAGCCTGACCAGGAGTTAACTAAACACTTGTTTTTTTATTGAGGGAGACATAGGTATTATGGTGCTCTTGTCATGGGAGTCATATATTAGACAAAACAATAGTCTGACTTCTATAGAGGCAGAAATGGGCAAATGGAAAGCTGTGCTCTGTTGGGTTTTGGCAGCAGGGAATTATTAGCAAATAAAAAAAATTCAGTTAACTTTCATTTAGAAAGAATTTGGATTGAGCAGTCATAGGTCTGGCATGAACACTACAGTTTAACCACTTAATTTATATCATTTGACCATGAACTTTGCCAAAGTTTGTGCTACCCACATAAGAATTTAAGGTCTCAAAATATTTCCAGATATATTCTTCTGGCAATCACTTTTAAAAGGAACCAGCTACTGAATTTACAATACTTACTTGGTTCATGTGAAATAGCATTTGTTGCTCTGGAACTGCTATTGCAGGCATCTTGGCTCACAACTGAAAGCATCATACTTTTTACAGAATCAAGCATGATAGAGGTGGGAAGAAACCTCCAGAGATCATGTAGTCCAACCCACCTGCTCAGAGTTGCTCAGGGACATTTCCAGTCTGGATGGAGACTCCACAATCTCTCTGGACAACCAGGTCCAGTGTTTGAAGAGCCCCACAGTGAAAAAAAAAGTGTTTTCCTGTGTGTAAATACATTTTTTTATATGCCAGTTTGTACAATGTTTGCAGTGCTTCTTGCCAAAACCTGAGAAAACCAAAGAAAGCAGCAGGAAAATTGCAGCATGCTAAGCAGAGCTGAGGGTGCTCAAACCAGGGCTACCAAAAGAAGCTTTCCCAACCTCAGGGCTGGAATCAGCATGCTTTGGAAATGGCAAAGCCCTCACACACAGTGTCACCTTGTAAGGTCAAGAGCTGGAACCAGCCAAAATCTGATTCAGTCAACCATGACCTTAAAAAAAAAAA
>VXBW01001079.1:291761-325246 GCA_013400375.1 Thinocorus orbignyianus | reverse complement strand
ATAGCACGAGCAACGTATTCTGAGCTAGAGCAGTGACTAACAACCAGGACCAAGGAAGGGGGGCAGGCTCACGACTATTGTGCAGCACATCCGGGAGGGTGAGGAGGAGGAGGTGGGGGTGGGGAGCTGCAGGAGAAGGCAGTGAAGAAGGAAGGCAGCAGGAAAGGGTGATGACATAGTTTAATAGAATTGATTTATGAATCACTGACGTTGTGAAGTTAATTCCATATTCACCTTTCCCTCCGCTGCTGCCCCACTCCCAATAAAGTTGTCTCTGTTCTAAACCCTTGAACTCATTGTTTGTTAGTAGGGAAGTATTGCTCATGAGGGATACACAGACAATGTTCATTTAATTTCCCAGCTTTCCCAGGAGAGTCTAGCGGGTATTATTTAAGGAGTGTTTTCAAAGGAGCATATGTATACTGGCCTTCCTTACTACCCACAGCACCTCCACCAAGACAACTTAATACATCAGTCAACATTTGCAAGTCATCAGTTAATCAACAGTGAGGAAAGGTAAACTGAAATGAAATACTCTAACTGAATAATTTCATTACCTTTGCTCTAATACAGACACCCCTGGTGACGCACACTCTCACTGGAGACCAGTAATAAACGTGCTAAGCGCGTGAAAAGAAAGTGATACAATTGTGAAAGCACACAGGCAGGTACAATTTTCCCAAAGGCTGTGTGGGAGAACGTGTAGCAGGAGCAGACATGATTTGGCTACCGCATGTGCTACCGTAGGTGCAAGGAAGGAAGTCTCCAAATGGTGGATTTAACATGAGGCTCCGCAGCCACATCACAAAGCCCAGGGAGTGGCTTGTCCCTCCCGGCCCCTGTGGGAATCAATCTGAGGAAGCCTGATGCTATAGAGATGTTTCCTGTATATTGTGTGGGAAACTCAACTAAGTGCAAACTACTGGCAACAATGAGACAATAAATTATAATAAACAGGAAAAATAGCATTGGCTCCTGAAATCGATGGCTGGAGCACATGAAACTTTCACAGCATTGATAGATGAATAAATATAACAAAAAGCATTGGGTTTTGAAAGAATGGGCAGTTTTATCGGCACTGAAAGGCTCATTTTCTGTTAAATAAATGCATGTCAAAAATAAACACCTCTAAAGGACTTTGGCTGAGATTTTCAGTGCTGGAGAGGTGATTTAGAAAGCTGCACAAAACTCTGATTCCTTTGCTTGGCCCTGAAAACTGCAGCGCAGTCTGAACAAATAGCCACCTTCTAGCAACCCCGTTGCATCATTCATCCACGTCTGCTACTCAGCCCACACAAAATGATCACATCTGAAACATGAGCCACCCCTCTATTCTGAAAAATTATAGAAAATAGCAAGAGCAACTGAGCTAAAAACTACTGGAAGCAACCCACTGTCCAATGAAAAAGACCCGGAATACTCTTGAGGATTAAATACTGTTTATGTCGTGCACATATGCTATCCTGTCGAATTCAAAGAAGTGAGCAGTGAGAGCTGAAATGAGTGGGAGTAGAAGGCATGCAGTACTTCAGAGGAGACACTGAAACACCTTGCAAGCCCAAGGGAACTGCAATACTGAGCACTTTTCATTTACTGCCCCTTTGATATCCAGGCCCTGCAAAAGAGCTTAAGAAAATGCTTAACTTCAACTCAGGAGAATAATCCCACCTGACAGAAAATTAAGTCCATCACCAGAAGGCTCAGGACCTTGTGGGGCCAAGCTTGGAGGGACAATACCTAGCTGGGATACAGCAGTAAGTTTTAGCCTGCATTAGAAGTCTCTTCCCTTCAGCAGTGAAAGACCCAAGAGAATCCTACCAAAGATTTTTGAGGGGACATGAGTAAACTGTGTAGAGTTTACAATATGGGGGGGTGGGGGACATGGTGGGGAGAAGCAAGCAGCAGAAGGCTCAAGAAAAACACTCCAATTGTTCCTGAGTTAAGTTATTTCAACTAGTTTTGGCTGAATCATGTATCAATAAAACCATGACATGGGAGCAGTAAGGTGCACAAGTTTAGAAAGAATATGCATTTTGTAAAATGAAATGGACAGATTGTTTTCCAGTATTCCAGAATAAATTGTTGAAGAGAACGAGAGAAGTGATACACTCAGATCTTAGTACAGTACTTAGGGCTTTATTTCTTGCAGTATATAATGAAGAATCAGGTTTTTTTGTCCTAGATAGCAAAAATGCCCACTTTAATGGAAAGTGGCTAACCGACGACACATAGAAAGCAACGCTGGATGGCAACGACTCAGCTCTTGAATAGCTTCTTGTGAACAGGCAGTCAACACTATGAAGGCATCCAACACTATGGCTGGAAGGGGGAATATTTATCTCAATTAAATTTAAAACTGGTAAGAAACTGTAGGCAGTAAATATTGTAATAGGGTGCATAAAGTTTGGTTTCACAGAGAGAGACAGCCTTCAACGGGAAGGGAAAGTAATTGCACCGTTCTTCTCACTCTGCAGAGTGCTGTGTTCAGATCTGGGTACCTCATCACTGATACGTGCAGAGTACTCTAAAAGAAGCATTAAAAGCAGTTAAGAACATGTAAGGAATGGTTTTTAAAAAATAACAGAGTTAAATATATCTAAGCTTGGCTAAGGCAGTAGAACACAATAGCAACCCTTAAATATTTGAACAACAAAGAGAACACTTAGCAACAAGGGAAATAACCAGATTAACTGCAAAGTACAGAAAATTGTTCTTAAACAAATATCCATGCATGTCTGGGCTACAAACGATAGAAAGCCTATCAGCAAACAAATTCAAAGTTAGATGGGACAAAATGCTGGTAAAAGTATAACAAAGAGTTGTCCTATGATAGCAGCTTGATCTGCTTCATGCCATAGTGTTTGTCATCTTTTCCAAAGAACCTAAACTTCAGAATAAATAACATACATCACCTACATTTTAACTTATTAATATTAAAGTTACTAATTTAAGAAATTCTGAAAGTTTTTTCCTTTTGGCGTAAACAATCCTCACTTGTTCACCATCCATAATTAAGTTGTTATCAGGGCAGAGGCATATCAACAGTCCCACAGCTACCCTGAAAAGCTGTTGAGCTGCACGTCAGCTTGGTATTAACCATCACCCTAAACATCTCGGGCATTTCTAAGTGCTTCCTATATTAAACTATAGGAAGCAAATACAGTACTGTAAATAACCAGCATCCGACTGAAACTGCGAAGGTAAGCCTTGCCGCTGGGAGACTGAGCAGTAGAGGGCAGCATCGACTAGGAGGAACTGCGGATTTACAAGGGCCAGAAAATACAGTGGATTTGTTGGAGGTGGAAGGGAGGAGAGGGGGGAGGATTTTTAAGGCTGAATGCATGCTGATCTCTCTCGCGTGTGATGCCCAGTATATTTGAAACCACAGGAAGTTGTTACCAGCCCTTCATCAAAGAGTCTCCCCAGCCTCTGTCATGGCCAGTCTGTGCTCTATTCCTTTTCCAAGGTGACCTCACCTGGCGTGTCAGCTAATGTTTGCTCTGCAAGAATTGCAGCACGTACTTCAGAGCTTCTCAGGTCACCTTCCTTTCTACCCCTAGCCTTCCCCCCTGCCTTCTGCCTGATCCTGAACTTTAGGGAAAAATATCTTTGACAGGATTTACTGAAGTAAAAAAATATTCAGAAGGAACCGAAGTTAAAACTATGTTTATTTGGTGAAAGTCTAGTGCAGTTGCACTTTTTTTGCATGATCCTTCCTTCTGTTCCTTCAAGTCTTTTCACAGACGAAAGACACAGGATCTAAAAAATGTCCCCTCTGGAACTGCACGAAGATCTTACCTCAGTGGCTGTGTACTCCTGTCATCTCCTCTCCTAGATCTTTCCTTTGACTGTCTGGGCCTGATTTTTGCCTACCTTTTGTTTTATCCTCTGTAATGCTTTTGGCTCAGAACACAGTCTGTGTCCTACGGCCTTCAACTCTTTTCTTCCCACTCCATCTGGCTGGGTTTCAGTCATTTGGAGTTTTCCTTTTATAATATTTTTCTTTGTCTTCTAAAATCGAAGTAAACACAAACTTCAAGTCAGCTCCCTTTCTAAAAAATATTTCTGCAGTCCTGTATCCTGAGCTTCATTCTCCTGTTGTTATGTTCTCTACATATACATGCACAAGCACGCACACATAAAATGGAAAAGTAGTTAGCATAAACATTTTCCTAGCATTACAGGATAAAAGAGATCTTAGGCTGACCACTTATTTTCTATGAATTTAGTTATGTTCAGAAACCATAGAAACAAACAGAAAAAAAAATATTATTATTTGCACTAATATATCAACTAGAAGCCTTTCTCATGAACCAGAACCATATTACACTAGGACTTTTAAACACGGGCAAAGACAGCTATTTCCCTGTTCCAAAGAAGAACCCCCAACGTAGCATGAAAGTGTAAAGCAAGGTACTAGGTGAATTATTAGTTGCATTTTCATAAGGCGTGGATAACTGCACACAGTAGAACAAACAAGTAAGGTAAGGTCTCTGCTCCGAACCTCATGCGCTTTAAACGAACACAGAATACAAGGAGGCCCAAAGGCATAAAGAAATAACATAAGAGAAGTTAGCAACGCAGAAATAGAAAAAAATCATTCTCTACTCCAAGACTCTCTAAAGCTGACTATTCCTTTGCACATTCCACAATTTTATGTTTTTAGATATAATTAAAAACAGTGACCTTTAGAAGTTACCTTAATTGGCTGTGGCACACAGAACAGGACAGTCTTCCCTTTTGCTTTTTATTTTGTCCTGTACCCATTACCATTGTGCACATTCAAATGTGAATTAAAAGCAAATTTTAATTTTATCATTATGATTTATTTAGCAATATTGTTCCAGATACTTGAACTGTTAACTAATAGTAATTGAGTCTGATTGTTCTGTAAAATTTGGACCTTTTTTTCAGCACTAATTCACTTAATAATCCTATTACAAGTGTATGGAACTGTATTTTTAAGAAAGGAAGCCCACACAGCCAAAAGTTCAAGTCCAAAACTTTCTGAAAAGGCAGGTCTCAAACACACTAAGTATTTATTTTTTTCTTTAAAAATCGGTAACTGAAGACTCTTTTTAAAGAAATCACAAACCAGAAAACCCCAGAATCTTTTTATTCTTACTCCTTAGAAGGAAGGAACTCTGTATCAAGGCAACAAAAGTACTCACAGCCACATATAAAACAAGGATTCACCACTTATTCTTAGTTTCATGATGAAAGGAGGAAAGCGTGTCTGAAAATGGAGTGTTAACCCATTTTTGCTGTAAAGCTAAAAATAAATCTTGCTTCTTTCTTTCAGCAGAAAAGTGAGCAATCGTGTATGTACATGCACGGGTGCCTGTATGTAGACACGTAAGGAAAAAGTGCAAAAGAAGTCTGCCACCCTCTTTCCTCTTACAGCACTGCTCTGCACTGATCAAAGCTCTCTTGCAGGACATGGTTAATCTGTAGAACCTTGTTAAATAATAAATGCACAGCACTGGCATTTCAGATTTTGCTGAGAAGAGTACACGCTGGTTTCTGTGTTGAAGACTGACAGAGCTGTGTTTGTCAAAACAATTTGGGAGCCACTGGTTTTAGGACAAAAAGGCAATGCTGAAGTTTGGATTTCAGGTAGAGAGGTGGCAGGAAGTGTGTAAATAGTCACCGTGGCTATGAAGGTGTTCCTCAAACACAGATGGTGAACGTGTTGTGATATGGATTCTTCACCTTCCCCCTCAGATCCTGAGGAACTGCCCCAAGCACAAGCCAGCTGCCCATTTCAGCCACTGCCTGCAAGTAAAGCTAAATGTAGCTTACCTACTAGCCGCCACGTGAAGAAAAGAGACCTCCTATTATCCCAAGGATGTTTGGGCAGATGATGGCAAAGCTCTCTTCATGCTTTCAAAGTTTTCTGGCTGAGCTAGCGTTTAGCTAAGGGAAGGATTCTGAGGAAGCATTACACATACATTATTTCCCTTCTCCCCAAAGCTATTCCTTGGTCTGAGTTTTAGCAGGTACTGGTGTTTCTCTCAGGGTTGTTATCTAGAAGGGGCAGGGATCTTGGGATCCTGGACTTTTTCAATAGGGATAGAGTCTGGAGGTGTAGAAGTGAATGACCCTGAGAAAGCAATATGCTTTTTCTGTCAGTACCTAAGAAGAATTCCCATCTGGAAATTTAAGCCAAGTACCCATTTTTCTTAGACCACATCGGCCTTAAAAATGGCCTAAAATCTCAGCCAAAGCTGAGACACTCTCATGAAAATGAGACTGCAAAGCCTGAAAAGAGGAAAAGCTAAAACCCAAGGAAGATAAAAGACCCCTAAGAGGCTCCACTTCCAGCTGAAATCATTCCACTTACATACCATCCTTTCAGCATTACACTTAAGAAAATTAGCACCGTCTAAACCTTGATAATGGAAGGCCAATCAAGCAGCACTGTAGATGCTGTTGCAAGATCTTCAAGGAGTACTAAATAGAGCCAAGAGCTATTTGTCTGACAGTTTGGACTGTGAATACAAGTAATTCCAACCAGCATACATATAAGAAAGAAATACTACAGATCCCAGAATATATCCCTGGGGGGCACCAGGTGACACTGATGACACCAGAGGTCAAAGCAATAAACTTTACAAAATAAGAAAAAGAATACAATTACAGTCTATGGTCAAAAGAGTCAAATGCCACATGGAAGTTCAAAAGCAGCAGGCAAATGTAGTAATAACCCTGCTGTGTACAAGTCCACATATGCATTATCTGGGTAGTCTTCAGAGAAAGAGAAAAATAAAAATCAGAATGATATCTATAGTTTATTTGCAGAGCTGTCTGCACTAACCTTTGACTACAATGACAGTGAAAAGTTCTTGATTTTCTATGGGCATTACTTTTACTGTCATAATTCTCTCCTATAGCAGCCACCTTTTACAAAAGATAAAAAATATTTCCTATCCTCATTTAAGTAAAAAAGTAGATGTGATTATCAGACAGATAATTAAAAAAAAAACCCAAAAATTAAAAAAAAAACTGAAAAAAAAATGGAACAGACAAAACAAAACAGGATGTTTGATGTAATCAAATCACACTGTTATTTTGCTGGTTACTCCTCCACTTTCCCTATCATTCATCTGTGCACTGTCTTTCTGGCTTATAAAATCTTCACCAAAGGAAATTTGTTTCCATACTTGTCAAAAACGTCAGTAGGTATTCAGGACTGAGTGTAATAGGCAAGCATCAATTTTATGAAGGTCTTGAGACACACCAAAACATTTGAAATTTTCAAACAACTATCTGGCGAATGTAAATCAGAGTTTGTAAAATATAAGTTTATAAGCTTTATAATATTAACACTTCATTAAGAGATCCAAATATGGTGAGCAGTGCTGAAAGTGGTAGTTCTGAAGAATGGCTGCAGAAAACTTCAGCATTTTGGTAATCCTTGCTTGGAGCGGCTGGTCTTGGTCAGGGGCTGCAAACACATCATAATTACAGAGACTGTTATAATATTAATAAGCACTCTTGAGATTTTTAATCTTGCCCAGCATTGAAAGAAACTGAGACCTTTCTAAACATTCTAGGCAGCTGCACATCAGACAGAAAAAGAAATCTGCAGGATAACTGATCACCCAACAAACAGACTCATCACGTGCATTCGGCCAGAGAGAGCCTGCCTCTGCATTCCCACACCTCTCAGGAGTGGGAGGCCCAGATTTAAGGCTCTGTTTCAAATTGTACAGAATAGAGAACTGACTCTGAATCTCTTACATCTCTGTGGTGGCAGTGTCTCTCCACTAGACAATCTGCCCAGAACATGAGAAATCTTTGTCATTGAAATCTTCTGGGGGAAAAAAAGAAATATGCGTTTTTACAGGAGAGCTTAATTTTTGTCAATATAACATTTTTATGAGAAAATGACCAGTTAAAAATTAAACCACAAAAGGCAGAAGAAAAGTACTCCATGAACACTATCTAATTAATGGATGCCAAAAATTGATGAAATGCTAATAACAATGCTAACACTGAACACAGAGTATTTAAATTCAGGGCAAAACGAAATAACAGATGGAACAGAGATATATGCAGAGCTCTTACATTCATATATTCATCTGCTTATGAATATATTAGCATCTGACTCACAAATAAAACATATTGAAATAGTCACAGCAGCATTATCTACCAAAAAAGTCAATCATGAAATTTTTAAGATGCTACAATTTGCAAATGTAAGCTCATTTAAAGACTGGGGTGGTTTTTTTAGAAAATTATTGATTTTTGCTGTGCAATTAGGACAAAGAAGACTTTCCTGGTTTGCAGATTCAGTCCTTCACCACTGCTATCAATAGAATTCTTGCCATCAGCTTCAATGGGAAAAGAATTATACCTTGTGTTAGCTTTCAGCAATTACATTGACGTTATCAGTGATTTACTGAGTGGTATTTCAAACATGATACCATATGTCAGCTGATACCAAGCAAGTTTGAGTGACAAAGTTCTGATCATAACCACTTGGTTAATAAATATCACAGCTATTGAGCCTCTAGAGCATTTAATTTCTGACAGCTAGGGCATCACCTTAAAAAAAAAAAAAAAGAAAAAAGAAAAAGCCTTGAAAAACCCTAGGAGACTCAGCTCTGAGTTCAAATGACTTTCTCTTAAGTCTTCCACTTCTCAAATTGATTGTGATTCAGTTCATAGCTCTGATTTGAAATTGAGCAGCTCAGCTAAGGGGGGAGACTGAAAATTTTCTCGTGTTGATAGGTAGAAGTGGGAAGTGGTATTGCTAACACTTTGTGATGATTTTCTACCCTTTCAGAAGGGCCAACATCCTTATGAATTTAGGATACTAAAATATGTTTGCTTTCTGAGTTACATTTCAGAGACATTTTAGAACTGCCCACAGATCCAAAGGGGGTTTGGAGGCCACCATTTGCAAATACCTGCTGTCAGTATGCAAGGAAAGATATTTGTTCATCATAATTAAACTACGTCATTTAAAACAACCGTATCATTTTTATCCTGTATTGGCCCAAAGCTTTAGAATCTCCAGGAAATTATTTTTGCTTCTTGCTTCTGCCTTAGTTAAATGACATTGATTCTTGATAAACTAGGTCTAATTCGAAGACATTTGAGATTAGACTTGGTCTGCTTGTCTTTATAAGAACATACACTTTCTTTTCTTCTCTTGGTTTATTTTAATCATAAATTATGAATATCTAACTTTACTTTTAGAGACTTAATCGCACTGGAACAGGCTACCCAGAGAGGTAGTGGAGTCTCTGTCTCTGGAGATATTCAAAACCCGCCTGGACATGTTCCTGTGCAACCTGCTCCAGGTGGACCTGCTCTGGCCATGGGGTTGGACTAGATGATCTCCAGAAGTCCCTTCTAACCCCACATCATTCTGTGATTCTGAGATTCTGTAATTTACAGGCAGGTTTTATGAGATGTTATGAGAGGTCTAGAGAGTTGGGGTTTTCTCCGTCTGCACATTCATTTCCTATAGATTTTAAATATGTGTTAATTCCCAAGAGTCCTCTTGTACCTCAACACTTTTTCCAGTATCTGAAGACATAATGCTCTTTACCATTGTCAAGAAAGCAAGCAATAAATGTTTCTTTGAAATGTAGTTGTTCTTATCCAGATTTCCCAAATAGCAAAACCAAGCTGAAAATGGGGAAGGGGAGGGAGGGGGTCAAAAACATAAGACAAAAACAGTACCAAAGGAGAACTTAGCCAGTGTCATATTACTGGTAGTGTACAAATAATACTAGTGAATAATTTCATTTTAATGCAGCTTTTCTAAGTTAAAGATCTTTCAAAAGATATAATTTCAAATGCATTTTGTTAGAAAAGGCTATTTAGATAAGAACAACAACAAAAAATAAACAAGCTACTCAATCTACAGAAGTAGTTTAAATCGTTATATTGTCTATTTTGAATGATGTTCACGGAGAAGCACGTCATTAAGGAAAGGGCAAGGTAAATAATGAGGACCTGACTATCAGCTGCAGAGAAATAAAAAAGCAGGATTGTACAAACCAGGCAGCCTGGTGCTGCATCATTCAGTTAATGGGCTAAGAGAGTCTGAATTAACATTAGAGCTCTGTACTGAGAGATCTGAAATGCAGGAAAAAGAGAAACTAGAACATCCAGGGTAAAATCAGCTGCTGTGTATACAGGCCAGAGGATGTTATTTGGCTGCAGGGGAACTGGTGTGGATCATCAGTTTGTACATCAGCCCATTAGCCTCATGCTGGTTGACTGTATTTTTTCAGCTGGGAAGTATTTAAGGCCACATGTTAAAGTTATTTTTTTCTCCTCCCTACTAGACTCACAAAGAGGAACAGGAAGAAATTTAAAGTAAATTAGGAGTAATAGCAAGGTATTGACTCGCTAAACTAACTTATTGAAGTCTTTTAGATCATACAAGACTTTAAATCAGACAGGCAGTAGAGGGGAAATGACAGACAACATACAAGAAATGAAAGATCAGTTCAGAACATGAAAAGTTTGCATAGATTTTGAAGTCAGCAGTAAAACCTGTTATGAGGAACAGGTGTTGCTTTCTGATTTAGCCATGGGTGATACCTGGAGTCAAGTCATGAAATCTCTAAAGATTCACTCGTGATTAGAAAGAGGTATTTGGTGCTTGGTGGAGGGTGTGAATAAGCGATACAGCCTTTGCCAGCTGTTGCTGAAGGGACGGGTGGCTCCCTCACACTGCCCTCTCCTTGCTCATGTAGGGGCTCTGGCATTCGTCTGAGCTGGCAGTGAACTGGATCAAAGAGCTAAATTGGTACTATATTAATGCTCCCTTGCCCTGCAGTGTGAATTGTACCGAAGAGCTGGAGCACCATATCGGAGGAATTTTGAAAGCTGCATGTAGGCAGCAATGACATTTTTGAAATACACCTCCCCCCACCACCAGAGCATATAAATGCCCGGACTTCCTTAGTAGGCAGTTCACCATCCCACATTTTTGGTCCAAACCCTGTGCGTTTTAAAAAAAGAAAGAAAAGCTGCTGAGCAGTGTGTGTGGATGGCTGCGTTGGTTAGTTTTGCACGCCTTTCTGCTGGTTGGCCGCCCTTGTGAACCTCACCCCCAACCATTTAACCATGCTGTAATCTGGGCAGCGGCTGTCAGAGCCTCCACCTAGAAGCACGCTTCCCTTTATGCTCCCCTTTTCTTTTCTCATTTATGGCTGCTATAAAAAACATTCCTTGTCTCTGAAAAACATAAGACTGAACAGCCAGAGTCTGTTTGGAGGGAATCCAGCATCTTCTACAAACAGTTCAATTTCACCATATTTTACACAAGTGCCTCTAAATAATAGTAATATTTTGCTTTCAAATATTATTTTGGCCTTTGACCAATGTTCCATTTTATGCCCAGTCTCTGTTACAATGTTTTTGACCCGTTACGTACTGATCTTTCTTTCAGAAGAGATAAGCTTCTAAAAATAGCTCTTTATCTTCCCAAGACTCACTTATAATTTTACAGCAGATTAAAATTTCACTGATGAATGGGGAACTGCAGATGGAGCTGAGCCAACACTAAAATATCCAGTCTCACTTTGGTGTCTTCCAAGTATTTTCTTCTTTAGCATAATGCTCTGATATTATTTCTGCCCAATGACCTCCATGTCATGATTCTGCAGTTAAAGACAACGAAATATCCAACAGTTGCCTGCAACTGAGGCCAAAGGGATGACTGATAGGTCTTTTGGGAATAGAAAGTTGAATGTGGTATGAAAAGTGGAAAGAAGAAGAAAAAGAAAAGGGAGAGAAAATAGCCCCCAAAACACATCCCAAAAATTCTGATTTGTGGGCATACAGCCTGTCAATTCAGACAGAACTGAACTGGACACTGAATGATCTTTACGAAGTGTGTCAGAGAGATTGTACTCCCCACCACCCCTCCCCCCAGGAACTTTATAGTAACTTTGTATTGTACTAAAGGCTCTAGTTTGCAGTTACATGGACACTACAGTTTATTTGGAGCCAATAGTATTATTTTGAGTACAGAGACTTCCTTGCCCCACAAGACATCTTCACTGGTTCTGCATCTTCCTATCTACTCACAGGCACCCGTCTGCCACAACATGTCTCGCTCAGTGAGAGTTTATTTTATCTGCAGTTGATAACAATTTAACTGGTCTAGAAAGTTATCAGTATCAAATGAACAATTTACCACAGGGTAAACAAGGGTGTGAGGACAAATTATATTGGTTTTTTAGATTTTGTATCTATCTGCGTGACTGTTTTTCTGCACCTTGTCCCCAGTGAAAGGGTAGGATGGAAAAAAAAACCTAAGTATGGAGAGTTGAGTCAGAACAGATGATGCAGTGTAAGTGCAGTGCTAGTCCCCCTCTGGCAACATGTCCACTTTCATAATTACAGCAGTACAACTCACTTCTCTTACTCATTCTGTAAAAACAATCTGGGTTTTCTCATCATTGGAGATACAGGCTGGTTTTTCTAATTCAGTTCATCTTGATTGCACAAAGGCAGGAGCCAGTAACATAAACTTCACAGTCATCAGAGCTGACTGGGAAGCTGCACGTGGTGAGGAAATGACAAGAGGCAATGAAGAGGAGAATGATGTCCTCAGCTAGGCCAGCTGCAGGCAAAAAAAAAGTATGAGGGATCTCAACCATAAACTCACATAAAGGTTTAAGGAGAAATTTAGCTGATTGTAGTGAATGAGATTCACATTGCTTCACACAGCCTTTTATGAAAGCTATACAGTCTTGTCATTATTATACTGCACTCTGGGTAAGGTTCCTCCTATTCTTTTTCCCTACCTGCCCATGCTCAGGCAGGCAAATTCTTGCCAATGACCTCAAAACCGTGCTCTGTGCCATGACCCTGGAAGTACTTAGTAATCCAGCAGCACATCTTTGCTCGAATGCCTGATAACTGTATGCCATATTTCCAGCCTCTTTTCCAAGCCCCTGTAAAACACTTGCTCAAGAAAGAATTCAGAAATTAATTACTTAATTAAATGGAAAACCTCCATTGGCAGGCAAGCAGAGTTGACCAGACCCCTGCTCCCTGTAACCTGACTAGCCCCAGGTTAGCCTCAGGACTCCAGAGGTGAAACATTACAGTGTGTATGCACAGAATGATCTGTCTCCTAGAAATTGTACATGTGTAAAACATCTGCAGACTACACATACTGGGTTGAGAGAGAATATTGTGAACCATATTCTCATTTGACACAGGCAGGCAAACATCTCTTGACTCCAGTAGAGCTAAATTAGTTTACTTCAAGATATTTTTATTTTATTTTATACATTATGGGAATTAAGGTCTGTGTCTGTCACCAGCACCACTGTGGAACAATAATTTCTTCTTCACCCAGTTAAATAACTTAGCAACCACTTTTTCCCCTACCAAGACATTTTTGCACCCCTAGTGACTGAAAAACTTTCAACGGCATCTACCTTTCCTTCCAAACTGAGGTTGGAATTTATTGCAATTTTTTTCCCAGAAAAGGGAACTCCCTTACCACAGTAAAAAACATCTACATTTTAGAGGTATTTATTTATAGGATAGATTTTCAAGAAATGTTTAAAAAAAAAACATTAAAAAAAAAAGACATCATTCAAATGCCTATTTTGGAGACTCTTTTCGTTAAATTACAAGATCTGTTGCCAAGAACATTGCCATGTTCCCTTCCCCCTGCTTTAACTGATAGAAATGCCTGAAGATAATTGCTTTCTGAAAGGTAAGAAGGTACTTGAAACCCGATCTACTGCCAGCAGAGGTAGGTCCTTCAGGTAGCTAGAGAGGCTTCCCTAATGAGATCCTAGTTCAATCATTTACATTTCTTTGGTGGTTATTTTCTTATGCAAATTAACAGACTTTTCACCACATAGAAACAGGCAACAACTGACTGTTAAATGAATTGCCTCTCTCCTAATGAAAACATCCAGCTTCTTCTTTCTTATGAGTTTACAGGTTATTTGTTTGGATTATTATAATCCACACTACTTTGATGTTCACACCACACTGGGGTTTAGAAAACAACCCTATTATCTGTAATTGCAACTGCAAAGTTCCTCCCTTCAGAGAAATACTAGTACGTTTTAATCAAAGGATGCAAAGACAAATATGGTATATACAACATAATGAAGGCAGCCTAGGATATCCAATGGCTTTCTTCTTTTTTTTCTTATTTTTAATAAGGAAGCAAGCCACCATGAATTTCTTTATAGATATTCAAAGGAAGGAGGTAGGAAGTGTCTAATAAAATTAAAAGGGGAACTGTTTGCACGTTTTCTATCATTCAATTAACATGCTAACAGGGTATAACCCTCAAAGCAGTTAAGTGAAAGGGACAGGGTAACGGTATTTTAAGCTCTGCATTTCTTCTTCTTTAACAGGAAGCAGGCCTTCAACCTGGGGAGGTGGTGATGGAGGGAATAAACCAAAGAAGTTAGATCGGTGGGGAGCTTTCGTCATCTCTCCTGGATTAAAGACAGGAAAGAAAATAATATCCTTAATTCTCTTCTACATTTTACAAGAATGACAGAGACAGTGAAGGACTGTGAGGAAACAACGGTGTGGTAAAAACAAATGGTTAACTGCATGCAAATGTAGTGTTAAACCTTAATTTGCTTCTTTATTTCTGTTCTCACACTGTCTGCAAGCTGCTGCTGCTGCTACCAGGCGTCAGGAACATGATCCTGTTTTGTTTGATGTCACAAAAGATCAAGCTGAACTTTCCTTAGCCTCTAGCTACGTTGAATTCTGTAATGAAGAGTTAATCTATGCACAACTGGAAGGTTAAAATTATACTTTCTTCTGTTCTCAGTAAAGGTGTAAATCCTTGCAGATATGCTGAACTCCCCTGGGAGATTCTTCCTCATAGCACATCATAGTTTGCTGGGGATTATTTTTAGATTCCTTTTTTTTAAAGCAAAGCTCCTCAGAACTCTGCAAATATTTACTGGTTAAAGCTCGAACAAAGACATCGAATGCTTGAAGAGGGTAATTTTTTCCCCTCAATCGAAATGCACTCACATGCCTATAAAAATAATTTGACTTATTTTCTTCAAGTTTATTTATCATTTACCAATAACTATGTCTTGTGGTGCTTGTAATGACATCAGGCAGGACCAATTCCCTTTGTATTATGCACTGCATATTAAAAGTTAGCCTCCAGTCACAAAGCTATTTCAAACACTGTACTGTAGAATCTCATGCATTTTCATCGGACGCTGTTTGTACTTTCATAGCTCAAGCATATTTTTAAATGTCTCTTCCACTTTGTCATCTCTCAACTTTTATTACAAAGTGCTAAATATGCTTCTAACACTGCCAAACACACATTCTCATCAGTTGAAGTAACAAGTGAGTAACTAGCCACCATGCTCTACTGACAGGATAGATATTATGCAATATGTCAAATTTTACTCCATTTTCAGATATTTACTTTACTTATTATTTACATGCTTAATTAAGATAGAAGATATCTACATATTATAAACATTCTCTCTGAGAAAAGTTATTCGTGATTTTAACTCTGAAAGTACGTGTGAAGACATATAAAAGTAAAACTCTACTTCCAGTAGCACAGAAAAAAACATCTGAGAAATAGTCTTTTAGAATGACTATGTTATCTCCTTCAACCTCTAGTTATTAAATTTCCATTTCAAGAAATAAAAGCATTTAATGGATATTTCCACCCAAGTTTGTCTGTATTACTAAGGGAGGATTTTACCAGAGTCAAGAGACAGTCATTTTGGTTCTCCCTATTAACAATAGAACATGAATAAGGGGCAAACAAATCTTCTATAATTATGTCTGTGCTTGCAAAAGCTGAGAGTTTATATCACAATCATTAGTTTGAGCTAGACTTGTGAAGGATATTGAGTCCTATGCGAGAAGCATAACATTAACCTTAGCTAACAATGAGCATCAACTCTTCGTGCTACTAGGATTTTAAACAAAGAAAGCCAAATTAGTTAAGAGCATTTTGAAAGTGAATCTCTGTGAAAACATTGTGAAATACTGAGCTGCAATAATGGGTGAATATTAAAGAATTAGTGGGTAAGGTCGAATTTGTGTATTGATTAGCACAATGGAGTTCAAAGTTGCTGGGTTCCATCCAAATATCAGCATTAAATAAGAATAATAATGAAAAGATCCATTCGGTAAGATACATATCCATCTTTATCTGAACCTCTTGAACTCATTAAACTCTAATCAAGCTAACGGTAAGACCTGACCATTTATTTCTTGCTTCTAATTGAACCAAAATACTTATGAAAACTGCCTTTCCACAGGAATTTAAACTGATCTTTTTTTTGGTACTGTTCATAGCTTGGAAGTGAAAGAATATCTCTAAAGTATGAATAAAAAGTTTAAGTCAAGATAAACTATAAAATAAAAGGTTAAATTTAGGTGCAAAATTTAGGAACAAAATTTTAGACTAGATTTGATACCTTTACTGGATTTGATCTAGATGCACACAACTATCAGTCAAATGACAAAAATTGTTTCAGAACCCCTAAAATTCAAACATACATACAACTTGTCAAGTTTAGTGCAATTTTAAACAAAGTGCACTTGTAGGATAAATTTCATAAGAATTGAAGTACCAGTTTAGTGTTGATGTTAATGGAAACCCCTTGCCTAGGAAAAAATTCAATTTTATTTAGTTTTCGAATCATGTATTTACAGGGCAACACTTCCATACAGATGTACATTGTAGATGTATTAGATTAATGAACTAGTATTTATGAAACAGCTGTTAAAATGCGTGGGGCAAATTGCATAAAAAATTAGAGGTTTTCAGCTCTGACATCAAAGCTACTTAGTTGAGTATCCATTGCAAGTATCATTGCTCCGCTGCATGTGGACAACTATTGGAGTAAACCTAACTACTCCTGTAGTATTAAGTTACTGAATATAGTGGAGTTACAGCATTTCTGATTCTATACGCATTTGCTTGTTGAGCAAAACTACACAAATACCTGCCCTCACTCTACTCATGTGTGTTACAGTCTGATTCAGAACAGATTCCCCTATTTTTCTTAATTTCTGTAACCCCTCAAATGTTGGTGTCACAACCCACTGCTGCCAATGACCCTGTATACATCTATGCACTTTGGTGTCCTACCGTAAAAGGAGGAGGCAGCCTAGTTTCATGTAACTGGACTCAGTGTGCTTTGAGTTTTCTGAGTTACCTTTCCAGTCCAGGTGTGGGTGATGGACCTCGAACTGTCAGGGCCTGATAAGAGCTGAAGACAAAGGAATTCAAATGCAGCTGGAGAATGTGGGCTTCTGCGTGTTGGTGCAAGGAATGTGAATTTCCAAGAAATAATGATGGTGGGAGGAAAATACCAGGCATATTGACTGCTGACAGAAGCCACATTTGTGCCAAAACTAAGAAAGAAATAGTCAAGAGAAGGCATTCTTCTGAAGCTGTTACCCCTGAAAGCTGCCAGCTGCAAGGGAATGTGTGATATCTAGGACACTGTAAAGCAGTGTCTCTATGGCACACAGCTTTCAACAAATTAATCTTCTTCAATTTCAGCTTGCTGTATGCAATGTAAGATATGTTTTTTTCTCAGTCCTTCACTCTCCTTCAGAATTTGTATATTGTATCTTCCTTGCTTTCCACAATTTAATAGTTTCATGTTGTGTGTGTACGTATATGTGGCAGACAGAAACAAAGATAAACATAAGAATGATCTCTTTTGTTTCCTGGGGGAAAAAATATTATAAAAAAAAAAAATTAAAACCCCAACAAAAAACAACAAAACAAGTAATTCATTTATAAAAACAGGACTTCATGGCTACACAATGATTCATCCTGTTAACAAAATAACAGGGGCAGACTTTCAGGCTGTGACTGGATTCAGCCATGGAGAAATGTAATAAGTTGACAAAAAAAGCAAAATTTCATTATATGATTTACATCTACACAGACACATTTCTTGTATTCTATCTTATCGACTCTGGTATAGTTCGCTAAAACGTTGCTATTTTAATCTGATATTACTGCTAAATGTATAAGTTGTAATGTTCTTATCCATGAGCAAACTCTGAGCAAAATCACAAGGATTCAGAAATGTAGATCAGTGCTAAAAAAAAAAAGCAAACCCAGACTGGGAGGGAGAAGGAAGGGAGAAGAGAAGAAGGAATTAACCATTATCCAAACTCTCATATGCAAACGAAACATATGGTTGAGCCTGCTTATTCCACAAGCAATATACTCATTGAGAATGACTCATAAACATATGACGTCTAATACTTAGTACAAGCTAAATTAACAGAAACTAGACCCTAAGACCAGGTTAAATATGTTTATACTGAAAAAAAAAAAAAGTTATCTGTATTTGTCTTAAGTATGCACTCCATACAAATAGACTAGGTTTTTTTCCTTCTTTCTTCTTTCTTTTGTAAGGAAAAGAGGCAGTAGCCATAACCACACTGTCATACATGAACACATCTCAACTCTGCAAAACTCTGAGTTACAATTTGAATAAATGTTATATTTTAAAATAAGCTGATGTTTGAGTTCTTACATGTTCACAAAGTGGAAAGAGCTTTACAGTGATAAAATCAGCATAACATGAGTTTGAAGAATACCAAGGATCTGTGCAGAGTTCTTCTATCTATCCAAAAACCCAAATATTGTGCAATTCCTTGGTCTTTCCCCCTACAGGAAAACTCGAGATCTCAGCTGAATCTAGAATCTCTTGTCCTTAACTGTCTATACAAGGTCAACAATATGTATTTTAACTGTTGGATTTTAGCCAATAACTGTCAGCCTAACATAAATGTCAGGGCATGGTCAGGCCATAAATGCCAGACTTGACATCCAGGTGTTTTCCTAAGACTTGACAGTGTAGACATATTCTTATGCTTAAGGAATCAGGAAGCTCCTCAAATCGCAGGGTAGGGGATAACATTATGGCAAAAGGCGCTGGTTGCCAGAAAGGGTGGGAGTTTGCCTCCTGATTTCTGAATTACACCTGGACCTTGGCCCGGTCCTTCTCTATGTGGACCAAATAAACAAGGTCCATTGGGTTGGCTCTTTGGGGGATGGACAGACTCTCAAGAACAGCTCCCTTGTGGTCTTGATCTGCTCATTCCCCCATGGCAGGGGATGAGGGGGAACAACATCAGCTCTCCTCCCACTCCTTGGCCTGTTCAGAGGGCATTCAGCTGGTTGTGCTGTGTTTGCTGATCAAGCAACCATTCCCATTTCCTCCAGGTGGAAGTGTCCCCTGGGTTACATCTGGCCCATCAACTCTAATTGGACTATCTGCTGGTTTGCATAATCTAATTAGCCACTCTTTTCACCTTCCCTGCTAAGGAGAGCAAAGACCTTTGCTTAAACTTTCACTTTCACAATTTAACTCATTATTAAAATACAACTAGATAGTGACTTTTCTACCCTTCCTAGTCTTTCTCTCCAGATCTTAATTTTATTCCGTAATTGTTGGTGTCTATTCTTGCCCTGGAAGATTAAAAGAATTCAATCTATCTCATTGATCATTTGTCTTGCCACCAGGAACTGCACAGAGATAAAGGCAAAGAATAACAGAATAAACCTGTAGGAGACAAACATATACTACCCTGCCAGAGAAGACATTTAAAGCATTTAGGTGGGCAAAGTTCAACACATTAAGTCCTTAAAATTGAGGTGAAATACAAGGAATTCAAAATTCTTAGGAAAATATATTTAAGTATGATTGTATTCAAACAAAATACAATTTATAGCCATTTTGTGGACTACTTATATTAGAAACCAATTCTAGAGATTTGAAATGTTTACCACAAGACAGTGATGGCCCTTTTGATGCTTCTTTCAACTAACAGAATTAGAGGTCTGGGGACATGAAGTAGCCTTTCAAAGAGAAAAGGATACAAAATTGCTATTTTGTTCTCGCTGTGAGGATACTTTAGACCGATTTTCACCAAAAGGCTGTAATAAAGGGAATAGGAATGCAACATAGGTGTGCTGAAACTATACTTTTATGACAAAACCATGCAGTCCTGTCTCCACAGTGAATACAGAGTATAAAGAGGGTAGTGCTTGACAGAACGTGGCAAATCCTCCATTCATGGAGCAAATTGTAGTGTAGCTACCACAAAGTGGAGGCTTGAGAGAGATTGAACTACATTTTGTGTTATGATGCATCCTTATAACGTAAATGGGTGGGGTTTTGTTCAATGCTTTATGAAACTAAGCAGTGTAAAGTATGAAGAATACTGGTAAGATTAAATTAATATAACAAAGCACTCAACAGCTCAGCAGTAGCAGCTATATTTGTGACTAGAAATGGGTTTCAAAACATTTTTCATGGAAAGCTCATTGAAATGTCTTGATAATAAATGATGTCTTTCATAGACCTGGAGAGGTCTATGAAATGTCTTAAGCTACTAGCAAACAGGGAAACACTTAAGGACCAAATCCTCCATTCATTTGCAGCAACTGAAGGTCATTTTCTGCAAAATGGAGAGCTGGCCCCTCTGAAGTCTGATATTTTTTTGTCTCATGTCTTCTTGGTCCCTGGCACATACAGAAAATATAATTAGATTTTTAATTATCAGTTGGTTGGCTGACAGACTTAGAAGAACACAAACAAATAAAAACTGTTTTTAATAAAATATGTTCTCCCAGACAATTGTGGATGTTGGAGAAAGGGAGATGAGTATGAGAAACAAATTTATCAAGGTTCTTTTAAGGGTTATCTGTTGTTCATTTTAATCTATTTGATCTTCTATAAGTTGCTGACTACTATTTCACTTTTTCCAAGGTATAGAAAGGTATATATAGTTACATGCATATCCCTTTGTAAAAAAATCACCAAAAAAATTACTCTCTTTCTCTTTTTTCCCCCTTTCTGCCATTTGTCGTATTATGAAGCAGAAAAAGGAACCAGTTTGTCTCAGCATATCTCAGAAACAGTGCTTCAGTTTTGCATCTGGGAGTAAATGAAAACTTGGTATTGCATAACAGAGCTGTTGATAAGTCTCTTGCAGAAATTGAGATTTGCAGGACTTAATTCTGCTTCTGTGTTGGTACTTAAACATACTTAGAGCAGCTGCTTGATTTGGCCAATAACCAAACTCCTGTAATTTTTAACATCAAAACAAAATGACTTTAACATGACTTTAACATCAAAACAAAATGACTACCAAGGTCACTAAAGCTTTACAGGATTCATAGAAAACACCTGCCATATACCTTAATTACTCAAGCTTTACCAAGTATAGGGCTGCTCATCCGCTTACAAAAAACATGCTAAGAAATAACAAAGAGCAATCCATAATGAGATCTACAGCAAAAGCTCTAGATGTGTCCATTTGGCATTAATGGCCCTTTAATTTGTTAAAAAACTGGTTTATCTCTGATGCTTTCTTAGGTAGATGAGGGACAAACAAGACAGGAAAACAATTTGCCCATAGTTGAGTCTATGCATTGTTTCTTCTCCATCAGCTTTAGAACTTAAATTGTTAAAGGCATCTTGAACTAGACAAGGAGCTGTGGGAAGGAGAATGGACAACATTGCCCTCTCAGCTGGTCAGTAGCAGAGGAGAATGGCATGAATGCTGCCCTGAACACTGAAGAGCTCTTGGATGGTTGGTGCACTGAGAAACACAACACCTAGCCCAGCTCCTTACAAAGTCAGGAGGTTGCTCTACCTACTGTGTATAGTTTTTGTTAAAAGGCACAATCTTCTCCTTTTTTATATATATATTCTTGATATTTTCTCAAGAGACATTGAACAATAAACTGTGAATTACAGACACATCTAGAATCATGCCACAAGGTAAGAGAATTCCAAGTCTATTTCCTCTGACTCACAAATCTGCACAAAAATAATGAACAGCTCCGGTGCTGCAAGGCACTTACCTCTATCTACTGCGCACACTGCCATCTATTTCCTAAATATTCTTAAATAAAAATAAGAGACAATCTTTCACTCTTTTTCTACTGTCATCTTCTTGCAACAAGCAATAAGAGAAATGGCTTAATTAATGGAAAAAGAAAAGTGCTTTATAAATATAAATATAAATACAGATGTGTTACATAGATATAAATGTGTAGCTACAGATATAGATGGTAAAGATACAAGTATAGGTATAGTATACAACAGATAAACATACACATCTGAAGAAAAGTATTTTTTCTTTTTTTTTCAAAAAAGCATTGTAAATTTATATGAATCAGTTATAAAAAAATGGATCGGTTCTGCCTTTAGAGCAGGTCTGCATGGGACAAAGCAGCACTATGTACGTGTACCTCATCAAGGCTGGTATGTGGCAGGGTGCTGGTAATGAAACAGTGAAAGGATGCTAGCTTGGGTTTGAGAAACAGGGCAGTGATTTTCTTGCAGTGATTTTCCCAGGCTGAGCTGACTATGAGTCACAGGAACGTCTAGCCTGTTGGTAGCTCTTATGAGCCAGCTAGAGTTTCCTAACCCTCAATTGGTTTTGCGTGGATGTACACTCTTACCTACAGATGTACTGGAGTCACAGACATTTTTACATGTCTCAAAAGCAAATTCAGCATGCTGGCTCTCATAAAAGTTCTAAGGTTTGTGGTTAAATCAACTCTGGTGATGCTGAAGCATCTCACTGGTGATTCCAGTGGATGAAAGTTGTAGTTTTGCAAGAAAAGTCTCCTGTATAGGTCAAACATGCAGGCAAGGTCACACCTATGCCACATCTCTCTAGGTCTGTGTCTGATCTAAGTTTGAAAGACAGTAATCTACTTTCTTATATTTATTCTTTAGGCAAAAATTTTGTGACAGTGCTAGCTGAATGGGGTCTTAGTCATATGTAGAAATCATAAGCATATCCTGAATAAAAATAAATCTTTAAATAAAATAAGGCCACAAATAAGAGTAAAGGCGTACGAATAGAAAACAAAAATACGGACAAAATATGTGGAAAACTTCCTGCTTTTGAAAAGGCAAATATGACATAATACTTCTTTTTAGAAACCTTCATAACTTAAAACTATACAAAAACTACTTCTGCATTGCAAATGAAGGAGTAGGCTGAGTTGAATGGTAGTTTCTAACTTGGATAAATTTATATCACATTATCTATTTGCTGCACTGAATATAAATGTATATTGTCTCATTTGTCTCGTGTCTGATAAAGTTTCAGTTAGTCTGTGTTTTCAGCCCAAACATGAGTAGGGTTCTGGGGTTCCTGTTACTGCTGGGTGAACACAAAGTTCTCTGGCTCATCTGAACTGGTATCAACTTGGCCAGCGATAGCGTTTATTAAGGGGAGGGGAGGGAAGGGAAGGGAAGGGAAGGGAAGGGAAGGGAAGGGAAGGGAAAGGGTTAATGGCTTTTTTGTGACTTAGGCACTGTTTGGTTCATCTGAGTGAATTTGTGCAATTATAGCAGGGGCTAAACAGTCATCTTCCATCATATTCACTTAGTAAATCAGACTTGTATCTGATCGTGAAACAGTTGTCCTGATTACACATTGTGTGGTGTTTCTAACGCATGACTGAATGCTTGCTTTGTTCATCTTTTCCTGGTTAGTAGCCTGTTTTCTTGTTAACACTTTCTCAATGAGATATGTGTCAAGTCCTATCCTGGAGGAAAGGATGAAGTCAACCAGATAGTTATTGCAGTTACAGTTCAGTCACATTTAGGCGTTCAGCACCTTGTTGACTCAGTTGCAGCAATACAGATTTTCCCACACTGTTTACTTGACACTTGCGACTCCAGCCTGTACCAACTTCTATTGTATTAAGCAAACACTCCTCCTGCACTGAAATTCCACTCATTGTTAGTGCTAAAGCAACAGGATTTTCTCCAGTTCGCAGACAGCAGAACCTATTGTTATAAGAAAACTCTCTCAAGATGGAATCTGAAAAGAATCATATGACCCAGAAAGGGATTAGCCTTCAGGAAGTCTTTGGGCTTTACCATTTTGTGAAGGCATCCCCAGAGAGAGCAGAAAATAATAAAGTAAAACATATTTCTGGACTGAAGCCTGTTCCAAAATAGATTATAGGCACTTTCAATTGTGTGAAAAAAGAACATGTAATGGTTGCTAAATGAGACTGTGACTTAGACAGGGGAGATTGTGGTGATTTTACACAAGTGAGGTCAATAAACTTTAATAAAAAAATGCTTTTACTAAAGGGAGGAAACAAAATCATCTTTGTGAAAGTAACTGCAGTTTTTAAAATACAAGGCAATTACACCACATACTGTTATACACACAAACGCTGCTGCTTAAGTAGTCATCGACAATTTCTTCTTAGAAGATATTTCAGTTAAGTTAATTTCCATTTTCTTCAGTGTATAAAATGAATGTGCTGCCATTCAATTTTTTGAAGTCATGCTTATGAATTTAAAGTCTGTTCAAAGTATTTAGACATTGGCAGACTGTCTGCTAATAAAACAAAGCTGAGATATCTCTATACCAGAGGGAGATATGACTTCTTTTTGCTCACTGATAGAGATCAATACTGTAAGATAAAGTGTTTTATTGACTAATATATTTTAAATATAAATTATAAATATAAATAAACAAAGGTTATCAGCAATTATGGAGAAAGAAAGAAACAGATACCTCCATATAAAAGAAAAGGGCAGAGAAAAGCATTTGTGTATATCTACAACACAGAGTGTCTCTGTACCAGGAATATAATTAACTTTTCATCACCATCGGCATCTCCTGGAAACAGCTACTGGTACAAAAATGTAGGCTGCCATAAGAAGCACGAGAGTAAAAATGTTGGTACCCAGTCATTTCCCAGAGTTTGAGATATGGGATGGAGCACACACCTCAAAGAGAGGCCTGGGGACTGGTCCCCAGGCTCCTTCACTGTCACCCCAGCAGGCAGCACTACCTACCATGCTGATGCATGCTGAGAAGAGGCATGGCAGCACCAGGGCTATGTAGTAAAAAATCTCATCCTCTAGAGCCTCAGCATGGCTTTGCCTCCTCACTCATGATCCACAGACAGTTCTTCATGGCTTTGTGCCAGGCTCCCGTGCCAGCCAGCCCTCCCTGAGCAGGTGGCACAGCAACAAAGCCTTGGCTGCTCTTCTACTGAGCCCTGGAAGGAAGGGATCATGCAGGGCTCCTCAGCACCAGTAAATTGGATGTTATCATCCCAGTGAGGCTGTCAAAAGCTCAAAGGAAAAAAGCCAAGCTTAATAGGAGCATGGGGAGCTAAGGACTGCAGCCCTCTTCCCACTGCTCGTGCAGTCTTCCACCCACAAGGCTTTTCCTAAGGCGGGTACCATGCCAAAAGCCACTTCTCCAGGAGATCTGCAAGTTGAGCAACAGGCAAGCAGCAGATGTATTGTTATGGCTCTCCTTCATGGTTCTACTAAGTTAAAACAAGCAAAGATAAGGTTGCACTTTCTTCCACTCTCTCACTTCCCTAGTTTTAACTCCTACCTCCACCACTGTGAATATGCAGTAAGATCTTATAGTGGGAAAACGTTCTTCTTTTCTTTTTTTTTTTTTTCTCTCCCATGAGAATCTACCTGCAGAACCCATTTACACAGACCACACAGAGCATTATCACACTTGTATATGTGCTTCCACATATCCTATGACCAATGGCCTGGCACATCACCCACTGCTGGTCACCCTCTCAGGCAGAACAGCTGTGTGGTATGGAGCCCCCAGACCCTGATCTGGTCTAGATGTGCGGGCTCCTTTTCTTTCTTCTAGTCAAGGAGGAGGACACCCTTTGTGCATACCAGTTAGAAAAGCTTTGGTTGGTACTTAAGCTTCTAGACATAAACTATACTTTTGTTTTTGTTCTTTAAAATCCTGCTTGAAGCCTAAAGCCTCTGTTAGGGCAACTGTGTTCATTTTTAACCTTCTAAATAAATTTGTGTTACTCACCAAAAGATAGGAATGCAATTTTCTTATACCACTATTCTGAAGGTATTCAAAATGATTCACATTATAAATCTTCTTGAAGGATCCATGCCCGGGGTGTGGCAAGGATACACATGAGCCAGCAGGGTGAAACGAAATGTAGCTAAAATAAGCAGATGGGTGGACAGATGGGCATGAGAGGAAGAAATAATATTAATCTGCAAAATAGATAATAAAAATCCCAGGAAGAAAAAAGTGAAAATGAAAGAGTGATGGTCAAAATATAAAGAATGAGATAATTTACTCAGTAGGCTAGCAGGGATTCAATGCCTCTGCTGCATTCAAAAATGAAAGAAAAAAAAAAAAAAGAAAAGGCATCTTGTATCTTGATCCTCATTTTAACAGTTACTTAAATTTGTTAATGTAAAAAGAACATATTTCCAACTATTCAGTTGTGAATGGATACATTTGTGCTAATTAAGGATAAGCTAAATCTTTCTGAAGTTAATAGCATGCTTTGACTTTCTCTAGGCTTTATGTTGGGCTCTTGAAAGGTTTAAGATGTTGGAGTCAGTGAGGGGGTTTCATATATTCAACAGCTGTAAAAGTCATATGATTTATTATAATGCCCTAACATGAAAAATAGGTTCCCTGTCCATACAGTGGAGGGGCTACATCCAACAAGGATTTTCAGCTCTCTGAGGTATGGACTTACTTCTTTATGTGGAAGCTAACATGCTAGATTTGATGCCCCTAAAGGATCAGTTAAGTTTAGCTAAAGAATTTGAGAGTAGCTATGATTCTTTTATAAGAATACATTAAATATAGTCTAAGAATATATAATCTAAGTAAGTTTTTATGGACAAAGGCCCATTTTTCATCCTTTCCAATACAGTACTGGGTAAAGAAAGAAATCTCCACAGAAACATTGGGATTTATGAAAAAAAAATTGTGGATCTCATTCATTATATAGAATTACTTTAAATGAAAAATACATTCATAACTGTTCTTAATCTCATTTTCACTTTTGCTGGCCAAAGGAACTCAAGGACTTTCTTAAACCAGTATATAAAACATATTTCAAAATAGAATAGGCTCATCTGTGACAAATAGAAATAAATTTGGAAAGCTTTTTGGGATTTCTGAAAGAATGCAATAACTGCGTCCATTTCTACCTGATTCTGTTGTTCAAGTTTTGTGGTATGGTTATGCAAGACAACCAATAATCTAAAATCACCAACACTAATGAATGGTATGGTTAAATGAAGCCACTCAAACCCCTTACCTCACCCAAACACATCTAAGAAATTTGAACATTGCAGAATATTGCTAGACTCACGTCCATAAAATCATCTGTTTAAATCACAAAGGAAATGGATGTTATGGCCAAGGTAGTATTTAGCAAGCTTGCATATGTTATTAGTGCTTTGCTGAGCCATGGCTTAATAACTACTCACCTTAGGATTGCTGGCACTTTACCCTGAAATTATCTCCTCTAATAATGGCATAAAGAGGAGTAGCTCTTTTGCTTGACACTACTAACCATGTTGCTGCATTTCCTCTCATTTAGCTAACATTTCGGTGAATAAAACTGACAAAAATTTGCTTTATTTTTCTCCCTTCAGGCAGGAAGAAGTATAGGAGTGGAGCTAAATATATGTATTGTAAAAACACTAATCACACATGGGGAATCTGGTCTATAAAATTCTGTACTTAGCTATGTATTTTTAAAAAAAAATTTTAGACCTGAAGGAGAGCTTTTTCCTGAAAGCTTGCCTAATTTTTCCAATTACGTAATTTTATTTAATAGAATATATTACCTCTCTGTATAAGCCTTGCCAAGCCAGTGTTCATGGCTACAGCAACCTACTCCTTCCTGATGCAGATGTGTTTTCATGATCCAGATATAATTGGAACACACAAGTCCATTGAAAAATTGTCATATTAAGAGCTCTGCAACTGCTTTCAGGGAACAAGAGTCTCTGCTCACCTACCTGCCATGAGAAACTTCCAGTGACACACAGGGTAGTGGTGAGCCCAGCTGAAACCTTCCCAAGTCCCATCTCATAGAGTAAATCAAGCACCTTTATCCAAATGCATTCCTGATGTGCTCCATTACACCTAAAATTTACATCTTAATTTTGGGTCACAATTGGGTCAGAAAAAAAATTGGCCTGGTGAAAGGGAGAGAAATCAAATGTCTGATCTCTCTGCTGTAAATCAGAAGAGTACAGAAAAGCACCTACAAAGTGATCTTACAATGGTACGGGCTTACAGTCAGATAGCATTAAGTTCATATGATTGTGGCGCCTTTTGCATATTATCTTTGTGATTACAGCATTTATCCAGAGAAAGGGAAAACAACTTGAAAAGTAGTTGAGCATGCATCTCAGCATACTAACCAAACTGTCAGCAATAAGGTGTGCTATGTGACAGCTAACACATATGACATGAACTCGTCTTCACAACCCCTGTGTAAGTAACCCTTAGAATTGCTGCTACACCCAGAAAAATGTGTCAATTCTTCTGAAATACACTGACTCTGTGCACATGATTTCTAGATGAGTATCTTGCTGAACAAAAATAATTAGTACGAGAATCAATATGAAACAGAAAAGTACTGAAGCTGAATTTTCTGTAGCATCTCTCATATTTCGGATGTTCTACTGAACAGAATCCAAACCAGTTTACAGTTTTTCAAGACTGATGTCTGCTCTGCTTGCAATGTAAGATCGTGACCCTGCAAAAAAGGGATCTGCATGCCTACTATTAGTTCCATAAATGTCAAAGGCTTTATTCATGGCGTGCATAGATATGCAAATGTGCAGTCCTTTTCAGGCTTAGGGACTAAACTGGTAGCATTCATTGTTATCTCTGTGCTTATTTTTGCATTTTACTTAATTTTTTTAAAAACTTTTAAAAATAATTCTACATCAGATAATTTCCATCTGTCTTGGCAGGTACACAGATCTGTCAGGTTTTATACAGAGGCTTGAGGGTATTTGCACAGAGCTGGAAGAGGATTGGGCAGAGGTAGATTGGCTTTTTTCCCTCTCCCATTTTACATTTCCCACATTTTCGTCTTTTGTTCCTCCTGAATAACTTCCTTTCTCTTTCCATTCTTTCTGTCCCTGCTTGTGAAACTTGATTTCTCCACCTTCCCAATCACCCTTGTCCTTCTACAGGTTCATCAACACTCTCTACTGTCTCTGTAGCATATGGTCAGAGACAGATACATATGGTGATAAGAGTCACTCTCAAAGAAACAGTCATATAAAAAAAAGGTGAAGAAGAAATCGTTGTCAAACTTCCATGTAGGCCAAATTGCTCCAAAAGTGAGAGGAATGAACCAGTAGGAAATGACATAATAACTTAATCTGTTCAGGTGTGCTGTAAAAATAAGGCTAGGTTGGGTGAAGTCAGTAGATTGCAGGTAAGATATGTAATAACACTCCCTTTTAGCAGGCATGTGAATAGATTTTGTTCCTCGGACAAAGAAAAAGGAAGAAAGGCCAAACTCAGTAGGAGAGAAATCCTAAATGTGGACGATTGGTATCTCAGATAAAAGATTTGACAATAAGTCTTGAGAAATATTTCCCTTTCAAGAGTTTTCCTCCTTTCACATTCAACAATTTACACTGGTATAGAAATCTTTTAGCCTAGTAACAACAGTCTGTGCTACACTGTCCCACAAGTTTGACTTCCTCGGGTCTAAATTCACCTTACACCATAGTTTAGCCCTGGACCACTAACAAGGAACCACAAGACCAAACAGGTCTCAACTCCAAACAAAATCCTAACTAAAACGATGAAGGAACAACATAATAGATGAGCATACACATACACATTATAATCAGCTACTGGTTTTAAAATTTTAAGCATAAAACTCTATCCTCAATAATGATAGGGCTGTAAAACTTGTGTGTACCATCCTGCCATTAAAGTAATTTTCTTCTCAAAAATGGCTGTGAAATCAAAGCTTGGTGTTTTGCTTCTATTATCAGTCAACAACTTTTATCACTTCATAGTGTTATTTACAATGGTGCATTTTTACTAAAGCATAGAATTTATTGATATATGATTTACACAAACACAGGTATTTCTTCATTAGTTCCCCGGACTCGTCTAGGTACAGATATATAGACTTTATATCAGCGAACACCTCTGAAAATGCCATTTGTATGTCACCCATTTAACTGCAATATGGGATAATGGTATGGTGTTCATGTGACTTTACACTTCTGTACCGATTTACAGACAAAGAACACATTTCTGTATAATTTTCACAATCAAGGGTAATCTTCTCTGTGTGAACCATTTCTGCTACCCAAAATAGTATGTCTTTTTCTCATCTATTGTGCGATTTTTTTCAGTGTAAATGAGCTTTAAGTATTTAAAAATTACAAGCCAGAGATTGTCACAGATAGAAAATCTTTTCGTAAAACTAAAATAATTCAAATTTGTTATCCTCTCAGTCACCTTGGCATTTCTTTTTTGTTACCAATTGGATGAGAGAAGTCAAATTTTTGTGCCATTAATGTCCATCACTGGATTGAATAAGATGTCTATCATGTTTATTTAGGGTCTGCTATTTATGTCTACTGTAAAGCTAAGGAGAAGTAACTACTGCAAAGATCAGAAGGGCATGCTACATATTCATGTCCACTGCCTGCATATAATGCATCCAACAAGACAGACATGTGCAAAGAACAACTCCCTGCTAACGTCTGTCAAACTACTAAAAGATGAGATCTAATAAAAATCTGCTCTTCAGCCTTCAGTAGGTCGTAAGAGTGATTTGTTTCTTGGGTGGAAACATACGCTGCTTCCTGAAAGACATTATTTTTCATCTGATTATTAGTGTAGTTAATGATGTTATAAAGACAACAGTAGCTTTCTTTCTGGAGTCACTTTTCTGGGTGAAGGAGAAGGAAAAGGGTGGAAAGCAAGATGAACAGTAGATATGATCAAGTATATTGTTTCTGTTACTTTCCACATGTAATTAATTAGGAAATTTACAAAGAGCTAAAGAAAGCTACTCGCAGAATACAGTTGAAGTAAAAAAACAATCAGCTTGGGAACAAACCAGTACTTTATAGACAAATCTCAAACTTCTTAGAAGAGTATCAGCTGGAAACTCTATAGTTTTAAATGTTGTTACAAGAAACCTCTTCTTTTCATAAAAGAACCTTCACTGGGAACCACTCCATCAATCTGAAGCAATATGTTCCATATTTTAATGAGATTATCAAGATAAAAGATCAGTATTTCTATATGACTTTTTACTATAGCAACTATTACAGTTGGTTTTCACACTTTTCTAAAGGATTTTCAAAGGCGTTCACAAGGTGTGTGTTTAAAATAAGATTTCATTCAATATTTTGTTAAAGTTGTTCCTCCTTCAGCAGATATTTCAGTGCGAACAGAATGCTCTCAGTGTCTCAGAGGAAACTTCCAGAAACATTGATTCACTTGAGAGGATCAACATACATTTCCTGCACTTTTTCATACCTTACAAAAAATACATACATGTGACTTCAATTTTTAGGTAACTGACTTAGTGATAGGAAACTTCACTTCCAAAACCAGTCTCTTTAGCCCTGTAGGACATTTCTGAATGTTGTTCCAGATGTATATTTCAGAACACTGACATTCAGAAGGGTATGGATATTTGGTGATGACAGTAACAAGATTAGGAATAATTATATCTTTCAGACATCTGTTTTTGAAAGCCTGTTTACCACACATACCATGCTAACTGGAAGACTGATTCAGTAAAATGGGTGCATTCTGGCCCCTAATTTGACAAAATTCTTAATCATAACAACTTAATTTGACTTGCAAACAAAGATCACCTCAGCTGCTTGTCTAGCAACACAGCTTTCAGCAGAACCTTGAGATCTTGAAAAGCCCTACTTTAGAAAAGCAATGTAACTTGAATATGCTCCAGGTTAAGCACAAATCAAAGTGGATCGGGTCAAAAATGATGGACACTTTGGAAAATTCATTTAATAATTGAGTGTTAAAATTATCAGTGTAAATGTTACAGTTGCACATGATCACTTTACAAATACAGAGATCAATAACAAGAGCAACAGAGTGTAGAATACAAGTCTATCAGAAAATAAATTCCATCAATACGTATACTTCTTCAGGTGACCAAACCAGCTGTTGGATTAATTATAACCTGTATTTACTGACATATTTTTGAGTAAGAAAAAAAGAGTAGCCAGACTGGATTATATCAACGTCTTAGTTAACATAGGTAGACTGTCTCCACTAATGACCGCTAGTAGACAATATTATACTTGACACAATTATTATCATGACATTTTGTTCTAATTTCTAGTAATGCAGGGGTTAAGAATTTCTTGAGACAAAGTTTCTACAGTGATGGGTCTTTGATGTTTGGGCTTGGGGTTTTTTCCATAAATTTATGTTTGTTAAATTTTTACATGTAGACTTTTGAAAGCTGCATTGATACTGTCATGAGCACAGTTCACAAAAACGCTATTATGAAGCTGATTAGAACAACCCTTGGAAAAAAGTAAAGTATAGCAATACTGTAATTTCAGCATGGAGATGCAAGTTGCCTTGAAGAGGCATTCCTTTGAGGCAGCTTCATAAATTTGTATGGTTATTTAATTCCTTTGTAGCTAACATGAAAGAGACAGGAGATCTAGTTGCCAAACAAACAAAAAAAAAAAATTATTTCAAAGAAAGAGAGGATTTTCACACTTTGTTATGAGAACGTCACACCTGAAAGGATTACATGTGGCATTCGAATCCAGCTACCCATCATTTTTCTCAGCACCTTTCTAATGCTTTCTTCCACCTTTCCATTTGCAGCCCAAGCCTTCACCATGGTCATACCTTGATGTCTGCAGCACCATATTATCCCTAAGGCTTTCCCTTAGGGTTTTCTCTAAGGTTATCCCTAATTTCTTGACTCAGTCAGTGCGAACTGAGATTGTTTTATCAACTGAGCAGCACACTGATCTCCTTGGAAGTGTGAAGGTTTTCTTATTCCCACTGTGCCAGACAAACACTGTTACAATGTGTTGTCAAAAGCTTGAACAATTTTACCTCTCCCTAATGATCTACCTTTTTCTTATTCTTCTCCAGCAGTTTGCCAGTGATAACAGGCTGATCTTCTCACTAGCCTGTTTTCTGGATGTGTTCAGTTTACCTTATTTACCATTCAGGACAGAAGATCTCTTCAGGACACAGGCAGAAATATGCTTCACAGCTAGACTTCTCCATATTTAAACTCCTATTGAAGACACCAAGGTCTTCTGTTGTCCCTGAAGAGGTCTGGGGGAGTACACTATGCTGGGGGACTAATCAAGACACAGTTCACAAGTCTAGTTGAAAATATGTATTTTGTCCTTTTTTACCCTGCCCTCTGTATATAAATTTTGTGTTCACACGTCTACGTCATCTACTTACTGAGTTCCAGATTTTTTGTAAATGATGTAGAAATAAAGGAAAGAACCTCATGACCATATACAGAACTTGTGGTGACAAGAAGAGGAGACATTACAGTCTTGCATTTTGGGCTTCAGAAAAATCTTCCTATGCTAGACCTCTAGAAATATTCTTTCCGAATTCCATTAATATACTCAAGCTAAGAACTACCGATTGTCAAAAAAAAAAAAAAAAAA
>VXBW01001079.1:189861-291756 GCA_013400375.1 Thinocorus orbignyianus | reverse complement strand
AAAAAAAAAAAAAAAAATTCTGACAAAATACTTCTAGTCAAAAATAGAGTTTTGAAAAAATGGAAATTACAGCCTTAACATGCTCCCAAACATTTTCATTTAATTTCTAAAGACCAAAACTTGAAAGCAACAAGAAAATAGTTTCCAATTTTCCCTTTTTATAAAAAAGAAAATGTGAAAAAAATAATGTGAAAGCAAAACACTGAAAAAAAAAAGACATTTTGAAATTATCAAAAGAAATAAAGGTATGTTACAAAGGTATGGAGGGGATCAGAAAGACTGGAAATTTGGTTAATCTGTGCCAGGTGTATAACAGTGCCATCCAAAGGCTGCAAGAAACATTTGCAAGAATAGCACTAATACCAGCCAATTTTGAAACTTCTAATATAGACCTTTTAAGAGCTATGTCTCGTCTCACAGTACCACGTCTGCTTGCCTTGGAGGTGAAAGGCCAGGGGATAATCTGCTGTACTGTGCCCTGGTTTGAGTTTCTGAAAACATCTTAAAGTCTTGACAGGATTATCTCTGTTTACCCCTAACCCTACACCGTAAAGAACACTGCTTTGTAGAGACCTCAGCAAAACTCATGTGATGAGGCCAAAGAAGCTTCCTTAGATCTCAGCTAGTCATTGAAAAAGTGCTGGGTTTGTTAATATGTCATATTGTATCATCATATAATAATAGCAATATTGGAGCAAGTCCCTTGTTAAATAAATCACCACTGACCAAACAGAGCTCTGTTATCCAAATCAAAAATGTGACCCGTATTATATTATTAATTATTTCTATGTGGTTTTCCCAGTAAGTAGGTATGTACATAGTGCCATTCCCTTCCTTACTCTAGCATTCACTTTTAAAACCACTTTCATTCAGCCTCTTGTCTATTTCCTCCTGTCAGTTGTGTCAAAGACTGTTTCTGACATAGGCACTCTTAAAAACAGTTTAAAAAGCTTTTAAAAAATAATAAGAGATACTTCTACATTGAGAAAACTTCTCATCAGGCAAGACTTTACTGAAAAAGATGATCTAGTAGTAGGGCTGTCACAAAAACTACGTCTTATACATGTATGTGTTTTCAATTTGCTCACAATAGTGACAACAAGAAGGGACAGTGGATTTAACACTGGCATCTTTGTCCTTGCAAAAAGGACACTTCTCCTGCTGTCTGTCTCCTCTGTGTTTCAGGTTAGTGAATTCTATTGACAAGTTTTTCTATTTGGATGGGCTGTTTGCATTAAAAGGGGAAACAACTGTCAAAGAAGTCTTAACAGATACGCAAAACTAAAAAAAGCTTATCATGGATTAAACTTTGTATCACTTTGTCTGATGTAAAAAGGAGATAATAGGAGACATGGGGATATATGCAATGAAGAGAAACAATACAGAGTTTCTTAGGGGTTAATCCAGGTCTGCAGCTGAATACAACAAGAGTTAATCTGATCAGAAGAGGCTTTAGGCTAAATTCTAGGGGAAAACTTGTCACTTTATGATCCAGTTGTACTAAATGAAAGGCTCTGTTTACAAAGAAGATTTTGGTTCTGGGATCCATTGGGGCAGAAGTTACCTCCATGATTCCTCCCTTGTTCAACACACCAGGAGACTTGTAGTCCGATAAATGATTTTTCAAAGATCTTCATTGTTACCTTCTTTTTTCTTTCTGAAAAAGAACAAGTGTTACAAAAAACATACTTAAGAAAGCACACAACTTTGACCTAAGGGCAAGAAGTCTTTGATGATAAAGACATTGCAGTTTGTTTGTCAAATTTTGCACTAAAGACCAATAATCATCTTGTTTATTTCTAGAACTGAAGACAAAGTAAAATGATAAATGTTCGTAACTTGATAATTATGTATTTAGCAGATTCAGGTTGTATTGATTCTCCAAAGTGAAAACGTGATATGCAAATACATTAGATTACAGCATAAACTAGCTACTGAGGACATAAATTTCAGAAATGAAAGTTAAAGGCTAAAAGAATACATAATTAAAATTTCCGCCCATTCTTGTTGCTAGAGATTCTATCAGAGTACTTGAAACTCAGTTGTATATGAAGAGTCATAGGAATTAACATATGTCCTCACTGATTAAAAATAAGAAAAAACTAAGAAATATAGACACACGGTATTTTTTATCACATTAATAATTAAAATTTTTAATATGTTGTAACTTTTTAATATAATGTTACACAGATGGAAATACAAAACTACAGCTGTGATGTTTTAATTGAGAAAAAGTCATAAAGATATATTAGTCTGAAAGTTAATAGACTTTTGCATGTAGCATGTATTTGTGCTCTTGCAATCAAACATTAATTAGAATACTATTTACCAAAAATACTTTTTATCCTGTACATAGCTAACAAAAAATAAAAAACTGAGATTTCATTGACTCATAAAACATGAGTTCCAGAGATTGAAACCTCTGATTTTGCAAGAAGACTTGAAAAGTGTAAAGGACTTAAAAAGAGCAAGTGGTTGATTATTCTTGAACTAAATAAACATATTTTAGTAACACATTCTTTCTAATTTGGACAGTAGCTGTCACATATATAAACACTTCTATCTTTTGCCGTCTTGTTTGAATGCACAATTGTCAAAGTATATTTGGTAATTACAAGACATGATTTTGTCTTCTACAACACGTACCCAACTTTTTTAAGCAGCTGAAAATCTTAGGAAAGTGTTTTATAATATTTAGGACAAAACCAGCATTCAAGTACATATTGGAAGCTAAAGAAAGAAAGATCAGGCTTGGTGTCCCTTTCACACAAGTCACTGGGATACTTTCTCTTGTCTGAAATCAGACACAGTTTTTTCTTAATGTGGCATGGTTTACATCACTTTTTATGGAATGAAATACAACACACTCGCTGGTGGGAATGTTCCTAATAGAGCAAGAGGGAGGGAAAGAGCCCTCCTTGTGACACCGCTATACCAATGCTACAGGCAGTCTTCATCTCCTCAGCTCATGATTCCTCTTCTTTGGGACAAGGGTGAGGACTATGGCCCAATGATGACTCTATTGTTTCTCACAGTTAATGAAACTCCCTTTCTCTAGAACAGCTGACTAAATTGTCAGAACTATGCTTTCAACTAATCGGTACACAAGACACCAGGCATTGACATTAATGTTGATAAAATCTCTAAACACCAGGTAGTGAACTGAACTATATCAAGCACTTTAAATAACTCACCAGAGCAAAAAGATATGGTCTAAGGCAGACAGCAAAGAAACAAATGGCTGATATACCTTGGGTATCTAGCTCAAGCGCTAAGTTCATAGTTCAAGAGCCTAGTGGAATGGGACTGGGGAGGGGTAAGGGTAGGAAACTATTTCTAACCTGTTGGGAAGATTAGTTGCTAAAGCTAAAAAAGCTAAACCAAAAAAATTCTTTCTTTGCTTTTTAACTCATTTATTTACCCAACTTTTCACCAAAAGGCAAGGTGTTGCATCTGCAAATGCAGCAGATCTTTAGTCTTTCATGTACCTGAGGCAAATATATGTATAACATTGTTTTGTGAATCAATAGGTGGTCAGAACAATTGCTTCAGTGTGTTGATTATCTCTTCCATTTAGCACTGTGCTTAGATAGATAATTCTGACCCTTTTTAGGTGCTTGCTTGTCCCCATTTACTTGATAGGTAAACTCAGGCACAAAAGTGTGGTCTGATAATTCCACTACATAGTTAAAGGAGTTTAAACTTTGTCCTGTCATTAGCCCAGCATCTAAATAATTTTATAAATCCTTATCTGTTCCTCAGCTGTAAGACAAAGAGAGCATCAAGAAAAATCTGCAGGTGTAAGGATTGAAAAAACACTGGGGCATTCAGAAGCCACAGTACTGAAGATTGCAGCATTATTACAGATTTGCTGCTGTTGCATGCCCATAATATTTTACCACTTCTGATTACTTCTGACTCCTGTGTTATTGGCCTAGATACAGTAATGGAATGAACTGAAAGACAAATAAATAACAAAAAAAACAAGGCAAACCACATGAAATACTGCTACTTTTTTTACATGCAAGAGATCTAAAAGATTTTTCTCTAACAACCATGGGTAAAACACAGGGTTTTGTACAATCTATTTTCTCTTTTTTTTTTAGCCTCTTCCCATCCAAAGCTCCTTCATTACATTGTTATCTGTTCAGGAACCCTTGCAACCACTGTTCCTAAGGGAACCTGTACTCTGTGTATGGGAAAACAGCCATGTGTCGTGGTTTAACCCCAGCCAGCAGCTAGGATTATGCAGTTTCTCACTCACCCCCTTCTTTCCTTCTCTCCACAGTCCTACCTCCCCCACCCGACTCCTCTGACCGAGGGTAGGGAGAAGAAGGACAAAAAGAAGGAGTAAGATAAAAAATACAAACTCATGGACTGAGATAAAGGCAGTTAAGTAGAACATTAATGGAAAAGGGAAAAAAAAATAGTAGTAGTAGTAGTAGTGGCAGTAATGATAAAAAATATACAAGTCACAAGTCACTCTCAGCACCCAGTGAATTGGTTGTCCATCCCAACTCGAGCAGAGATCATGGATTCCACCCCCACTGGGCCAACCCTGATTTGTATACTGAATATGACAAATATGGCATGAAATATTCCACACTGTTCTGTCTGTGCTTCTTCTTAGCCTTGTTAGGAAGAAAAAAAAAGTCCTTGACTACTATAAACATCACTGAGCAAAAACTAAAACAGTATGTATTACTGACATTCCTTTCATAGGTAATCTGAAAGCACAGCAACTACTAAAAAGAAAATCAACTCTATCTCAGCAGAAACCAGGACATCATAGTATGGCCAGAGGCTTGGTGTCTTTCAGGATAAATTTGGTGATGTCTAGTGGAGCTAGAGATGGAGAATGAAATGAAAAGGAATTAGGGAGGTGGCATAGGGGACAGGAGAGCCATATATACCAGCACCAGGCTGATGCTACATGCTAACACTGCTATCAGGGAATTAAGATCCTGCATCATGCCTGCCTTCCAGTCAGAAAACATACACTACCAGTTTGAGGTAGCTGGCACAGCGGGCTACTAGCACAGCCATGGAAAAGGAAAAGAAGACTGTGTGAAATGGTTACAGACAACAGGAAAAGTTGAAAAGACCTAGAACTCACGCATACATTGAACATGTTCTCATTTGCCAATAAAAGACACATTTTGTGGTCTTGGAGATCTTCTAGCCTGATTGTCTACATTTCCCATGCCCCACACAGATACCAACCTTAAAAATTCTCCTCTTGTAAGACTCATGCTGGTGCCCAGGGAATGACAGTACACTGGGACAGCAGTGAGATTTGGTCTAGGTGATGGTGAGAAAATTAACTGTCTGCTAGTCAGCTGGGGAAAGTAAAACATCTAAAATTGAGAACCCACTTGCTGATCTTAAGGAACATGTCTTGCAACAGCCTTTGATACCTAGAAATACCACCCAGCTATTTGATAACTTGGGATGATGACTTCCAGTCATCTGAAATCATGTCTAGCGAAATCATCCAGACATGAAAAAGCCAGTTTCTAAAGTCAGTATAGGTTTCTGTGGTGACATAACCTACACCAGGACAGATAAGGTAGGTTCATTTCATAGAGAAAATCACAAAGCTTACTAGAATACCTTGTGGCCAGTGATCAGACTGTCATCCTGGTTCTTGTTATATTCGCACAAGGTAGGGGCAGAAATTAAATATCAGCTTTATTTCAAATAATGATTTGGGTATGAACTTGAGTCTGAGCTAACATAAAAAACCATATACCTCTATATATCCTACTTGTCAATAATATCAGTCATGGACTGGATAGATGTCATAATGTCTGTTCAATTCCTTCATCACTAAATAGTATCTCCAGCAAACAGAAGGTATTCAGTAACGTATGACCCACCAGAAAGGATGATATCTGAGTGTATCATCATGTATGTTATTTAAAGGGGTAAATAACACCCGATACATGTCTTAGTATCTCATGGAGGACCTCTCTCTTGATTCTTCCATGCTTTACATTTTGGTAACGGCATTTACGGATTTGCATAAAAGGAGAAATGGATGACAAGCTGAGTGAAAATGGTAAACTATTGCATTCACTTCACTGACATATAAACAATCTTCTGGAACTTGAGGCAGAGCAGAATCATGTCCCTGGAGGTCTGAAATATCCCAAGGTAGGCTCTGAAAGTACTAACAGTAAGATATATATTTTGCTTAGGGCTTCTGGGAAGTCATTGATAGGAACTAAGCAAAAAGGAATAATGCTTTTTCTGCCTTCTGCCATACAGGGAGCTGTTTATCTGTCACATTCTAACAGCCTCCAGCATCTCTAAAAAGACTTCGCTAGAAAGGGTTTTTCTGTTTGAGATGTAAGACTCTTACACAAAAGATACAAAAGGCTTGATTCTCTTTTCCCTCCTAACTTTACTGAATGGCAAAGAAATTACCCCAATTTGCATCAGCATATGTGAAGATGGAATCAGCCGAAGAATTCTGATCCAACCAGGAATCGAACAGCTGGAAAAAACCCATACAGAGAGAAAACACATGAGCAAGTGTGGGGGTATAGTCCAAAGTGTTGCCTATCTCAAAACACATATAATTTCCATTTGGAAGCTTTTTGCATTTGGATGGGGTTTTTTAGCAATGGATGAGTGAGCAAAACAAAAGCCTTGATGGGCAGATAAGAGTTGAAATGGAAAAGGACAGTAATGTTAAGATGAGTTAAAAGCTCTTTTTGACCCTATCCTTAACACCATCTCCCCAAATGCTTCCCCTGTGAACTTTCTGTGTTGTATTCAGTTTGCTGAAATAGGGGATAGAGAGGCCAAGTGAAGGATCTATCCCGCTTCATTGAGTAAAGCTAGCCTACCAGAGAAGGTGATGGGTTAGAAGTTAATACAAATGACAGTTCTAAGACAAAGTTAGCTAGTGCCTTCCTGTGGAGCCCAGTGCCAAGAAGGGGACCCCCTGCTGATCCTGGTTCTTTACGTTTCCTTTTGCTCTCCTTCCCCTTATCTGTGGGTCCTGCCGTGCCAGGCCAGGGGATCCTTATTAAAATACAATGTACTGTCACTAATAGAAGTGAGCAAAGCCTCATTAGCACAAGGGTTAGAAGAGGACTAGCTCTAATTACAGCTCACTTAGAAGACACAATCAAATGAATAGATAAACTCTTCAAGAGAGAAGTCATTTTTTTTCATGCATTTGGCCAAGAGTGGATTTCTTTTATATATGCCTTTAAAAGGAATCACAGTCATCTATTGACAGTTTTTTCCTGCAGAAATTCTTTCATCCTATAGTTTCTACCAGAGGACATTTAAGTTGGCTGGGTGGGTGGCTAAGGGACTGCTTGTGCTATTCTTGCCTGTGTTGGCCAGCAAAGGCACACTCCGTAGCACTTACTACCTCCCATCAAAGATACAGCTGGGGAGGGGTAGGCTGTTCATTCAGATCCATCACACAGGAACTTTTCTTTCCCTGAGCACACAATTGGTAATCAAATGGTCCATTGCAATGTTTGGAGCACAGCTGTCACAAAGCAGGCAGATTACTGCTTCTCCTCTGAGCAGACATACCAGGAAAAAATGTAGAAATGTGATGAGGACTGTCGGTCAAAAGCGTTCCTTAAACATGAGGATTGTAATTTTTACATCTTTGGTTCCACCTCCTAGCTTCCCCGAAAGGCTGGGATGAAAAGCACAGGCATAAAGTGGTTAGGAATAAGCAATTTTTTGAGGTGAGATAATTTTTGCATAGTTTTGTGGGAAATCCTCAGATTTTGTAAAGGTCTACAAAACTTTCCTATCTTGCAACACAAAGTTTTAGTCCAATTCATTCAAATTCCTTCTTAGCAGTAAAGTTCCCCCAACAGTAGGTCCCAGATGACCTGGTTCTGTCTGAGTTGCTGACCAAAGACATGCAAATTCTCCCAAATTCTGCCTCAGGATTTTTCCTTGTTCTTGCAAGTTCACTCATTCCCACAGAAATACTCATCAGACATCTACACAACAGTTGCTAGAAGATACATATATTTTAAAAATACCTTTTAGACACACAGTTTGTTCCTCTGTTATGACTCATGCTAGTTGTCAATCTTATTTTAAGTCTTTATAATTGAAGTAATTTGCAAGGACACACAAGTTTAATGCCACCAATAGGTGATTTTACAGGAGCAGAAGTTACAAAGTTACTGTTTCAGAGTCCTATTGCAAGTAATTTGGAAGTTTCTGGATCAAACCAGTGGTCTGTCTAATCCAGCTCTTTGTCTCTGACAGTGCACTTTACTAGTCCTAAATGGAAAGCACAAAAGGAGTTTTTCTAAGTCTTATCCATTACTCAGCTGTTGGTCTGTGCTGTGCTATCACGTCCCCTGTGTGCGGGGTCAGGATACCTTCTTTCATCTAATTTGGGAATCCTACAGACTGGCTTTCCTAAGTGCAGCTAAGAAAAAACATTGCAGCAAAGAGTGTGAAAATACAATGGCCACAGTCTCCTTTCACTGATTTATACACTACTTTCTACATGAAAGGAAGAGGACTGCTTTCCTTCTGCAGCCCCGCTTTGACATACGGAGAGGAATCTCCTCTGTGTTCCCACCTTTCTACTCCACCACTGCACAATTGCTAACCACTGACTTTGCTGATAAAACTCACCCTGAGGTGGTGTGTTTGGGGTGGGGTTTTTTCCCAATGTGAAAAGTTGAGACTTTCTTCCCAGAATACCAACACCCTGCAGGAGACTCAAATATTCTGAGTGCCTGTCTAAGACAAATAATATTCTTATCTAAAACACTGCCTTATTACAGGGCTTTTACAGAAAAGAGCTTTTTAAAATGAAAATACTACAGAAAACAATTAGTTGTGGAATATTTTGTGGGTAATAATAGTGTTTCCATTACAAAAGTTGTCTTTAAGGTATTCATAGAACCACAGAACTGTCTAGGTTGGAAGGGATCTTTAAGATCATCTAGTCCAACCATCAACCTAACTCAGATTTAAAAAAAACAAAAACAAAACCAAAAACAAAACAAACAAAACAACAACAACAAAACAAAACAAAACAAACAAACAAACAAACAAACAAACCAAAAAACAAAAAACAAAAACCAACAACCCATCACTAAACCATGTCGCTAAGCGCTATGACAACCCACCTTTTAAATACCTCCAGAGATGGTGCCTCAACCACTTCCCTGGGCAGCCCTTTCCAATGCTTCATAACATTTTATGTGTAAATTTTTTTCCTGTTACCCAATCTGAACCTCCCCTGGTGCAACTTGAAGCGATTTCTTCTTGTTCTATCGCCTGTTACTGGCGAGAAGAGGCCAAGCCCCACCTCTCTACAACCTCCTTTCAAGTAGTTGCAATAAGGTCTCCCCTCAGCATCCTCTTCTCCAGGCTGAACAACCCCAGCTCCCTCAGCCTCTCCTCATAAAGCTTACTCTCCAGACCCCTCATCAGCACCTCAATGCCTTTTTTGTGGTAAGGGGCCCAAAACTGGACACTGTACACAATGGCTCTTAAAGTCAGTAAGCACAACACACCTAAATGTTTAAGTGGATCTGAGGTGAAACACATAAAAGTGCACATACTTACCAAACAACATCTTGCTAATAAATAGAATTTTTCTATATGAATAAATGGTTGCACTAGGATATTAATCAACTGTTCTAACACTATTTCTAAAGAAAATAGATGATGGCCATGAAAGCAGTTTGTAACCATTGAAGACAATGCGCCATATATCCTTTCATGAGTTGAAGTACCCAGCACATTCAAGATCTAGATTCATTTGCTGCTAAGGCAGAATAATTCCTTGCAGCGTCATCTCCAACACTTCATGCAATCTAGCTATTACCTATTTAACTATTCAAAATATCCTCCCAGACTATATGAGAACTTATGGCCCCTTTTTTCAGCAGACACATTTAAATATTTATTGTAACATGGTCATAATATAGAGAGCTTTCCCCCTTTTATTTTGCATGTTCATAGTGAAGTCTTTCTTTCTGCTAGGACTTAATGAAAAAATGTGAAAACTAAATCCATGGAAATTAGGCTTAATGCAAAGAATTATCAGTACTGGGTAAACACAAAACCATGGGTAACTGCATCAACTGGAACCTTCAGATAGCAAAATGTTCATAATTAAAGAGTTCAAAATTAAATTGTTTTTCTTTAATTATAGTTATATTAAATTCTGCTGTATGGTATACCAACCAAATCAAATGAATTATGTTTGAAAAATAAAGTCTGAACACAACTGCTTTTGAAAAATAGAGAGAGATCAAAAAAGGACTCATTCTTGTTCAAGTAATAAGAACATTCTTTTAAGTGCTTATCAATATGGAAGTTAATTTGCACAGCATATTATCTATCAAAAGTCAGAGTATGATTCAAACAAAGGGTTTCGTCTTTAAACAATAGGCTATTAAACATTGTTCTGTGGAAAACTCCATTTTGCAGTGATGGGTTGGGTTCTTTTGCATTTCAGTAGAGATTCTCAGCTAGTGTATATTAGTCTCATACTGTTGATATGAGAGGATCTAAGATGGTTTTCACAGCTTTAAAGTGGAGATTGATCCATACATCTAGCTGAGAAAGTTGATATATTTCATTATAATGTTCGCATAAAAGACATGCTCTAATTAATGTATTATTCTAAACTCTTTTTTTTTTTCTATTCTATCGTTTTCACCAGGTCTCCCTGACAATTTTGCTGCCATCAGGAATAAAGAACTGGAGCAGAATGTTATCAATTCTGAATAAGTATCACTCTAAAATGATCTTTAAAGATATAAAGGACAGAGCTTTATTAAGTGCCTGAAGTTTCACTAGAAGCTAGTAAGAATTTGGAAACTTTCAACATATTACTAGGGAAACTCAGCACTGCAGAACATAAAGTGAAATGCAGAAACTTTGCTATTTATTTTGTATCATTATTATTACTATTATTATCTTTTAGAGACACCAAAGCTGCCTCCACTCTTTCTAAACTAGGGGCAACATTGCACATTTCGATTTATAGTTGCACCAACTATAAAGCAGAAAGCAGAACAAATTACCCCTTTTTTATGTTTATAAGAATCCTCCAAGATCTCAGCTAGGTTATAATGCTCCTGTATCTTACTGTTTTTCTCTACATTGCTATCAAAATAAATAACTGAAGGAATAAGTTGACCTTATCTTGCAGAAAACTTTGAAAATGGGAGTGAAAAAAAAATCAAAACTATTTGTCAGATGGTCTAAAACATCAGGTCTGAGCAGCAGGAATCATGACACAGGAAGAAAGCCAGCAGTTCAGAGCCTAAAAATATCTTTCCTCTTCCACTTTGCTGTGGTCCTATTATAGCTTAAGCACAGTCACTGTATTTTTTTCTCTATAACCTTTAACCTAATAGCTATCTGTAAAGACTTCCTTTACATGCAAATATACTCTTTACAGTAAAATTCATGACTCCCTATACTTATTATACACTGTAAATCCAGAAGAATGTTATCAAAAACTATGAAACCATGTCCATAAAAGGTACAGTAAATAAATGAGAAATCAAGCCCAGTATACTGGTGAGTAATATTTTAATGGCTTACATTTTGCACTCTGAATAAAGTGATATATGCAAAACCCAAAAGTGTTTTTATTTTCCGCCAAAATTTTAGAAATTGTGCCAAGTTATTTCAGTCTCCTCAGGGAATAAAATGTACTTGTTTCTGGTTTTATTTGTCACTAAAGGTGTGTGTCAGAGACTGTAAATTTTACAGAGAGCCTCACTTTTTAAGGTGATCCAGTATAACCAATAAAACTAGTACCTCCTTCACTTATCAAAGTATAAGGACCTGCTTCACGATATCTGTAACATGCTTGCAGATCACTTCGCTTGCAGAGGTAAATTACACTTTAAATAAACCATGGAAGTATCCACAGAGGTATCCACAGCTGGATGTAGCGAGCGGGTGCATTTGAAAGGCAGGCGTGACCGGGATGTAGGAGCACCCTGGCCTTCCCCGGTTGTCAGCAGCCTGTAGCTTTTGCTGGTATGCAGCAAAAATGTAAATCCCCCTTTCTGCCAGACACAGGGGTGGAATAGTGCAGAGGTTATAATTTCTTGTGCTACACATGCTGTTCTTCAGTTATATTAAATCCTGATCAGCTGTCATTAACTGTTTGTCCAAGGCTGATTCACGCTGAGAAAGGAGGCAGGATAAGTGAAAGCACAAGAGCAATTACAATTTAAACTAGGTATAAGAAAGATGAGTTTAACTGCTCTACTTCAGCAGTACTAGTGTGAAAAACATTCTCCTTATTATAATGGTTTTCTGACAACCCCAAATAAACGAAGCCCCTAATTTGGATTTTTCAAGTCTTAAGTGCAGAGCAAGGTATTAGGCCATAAATATTCCATTCAGTTATTTTCAAAATGGGGTGAAAAAACATGGTACATGCATACACTGATATGGAGACAATTTTTCAGGCTTAGTAACTCAACTGGGCTAGGTAAAAGCACGATGGGTTCAATATGGAGATTTACTGTAGTCTCTCAGACCCCATAAAGCCCCTTGTGAGCCTTTCCTCACCCTTTTCCTACAGATTTCACATAGTATTTGGATGCTGAGAAGGTTGTGTACCTGAGCAGCCTCTGCAGAGCTGCATGGCTTGCCCATACTTGCTGCCCCCCAGGAGCTGCGTATTTGCTTGCAGAGGCAAATACAATGACTGGCTTGTGGTTTTTCCGGCCCATGCATGGGACACCTCCAAACATTCTTCCTTCCCACCAAGCACTGAGTTTGCTTTCCGTGATAAGCACTGCTGTAAGAATAATTATGACAGCTACACAGAAAAGGAATCTGAGAGGGTTTTTTTTCTTGTTTTCTGTGGTTTGGGGTTTTTTTCGTTTTTTTGTTTTGTTTTTTTTTTTTTTTTTATGATCCTAAGTAAATCTTTGTCTTTACTGGATGGCAAGGAGGAAAGACTTTATCAAAATAAGCTAGACTCAGAGTTCTACCTGGCCGCTAGAGCAACTCAGTCATTATCTTTAACCTTATCAATATCCTGAATGTCAGCTGAACAAGGCAGCTAGAAAATTTCAGCAAACAGAACAGGGAACAACAGGGAGGATGTGGTAATCTAAATCAGAAATCAATCATCCAAGAAGCTTTTTCAAATGGAAAAGGGAAAAAAAAAAAAGAGGCAATCAACTGCCAGCCATTCTTCCCCCACCAAAAAAAAAAAGATTTTTTTTTTCTCTGAGTCTCTTTCATGTGCAGCACAGTGTTTCTGCAAACAAAAATAATAAGGGCTCTCAGGTCCTTCAAACAAAGTGAAACATAATCCCTTCACAGAGAGTGCATCAATAAATGAATGGAGTTCCTCGGTCTATTTGGAAGAGCAGTATCAGCTACGCTTGGGGATCTTAATAACACTCTTATTAAGAACCAGAGCGGTTGAGTTGATTTGTTTTTCCTGTAACACCTGAAGCAACAAAAGTCCAGTGAGAGCACAAGAAATGTTTTTTCTTAGGTCAGACTTTAAAAATCATTTTCCCTCTTTGGCAGCGCCCTGTCAGTCAAACTCCACAGGAGAGGAAAGGGTCGTCTTGCCAATGCATTTTCTGAGAGGAAAGTAGTGGAGCTGCATGTTACAGAGAAATTAATATGCCATTGAGAGCAACCTCTAAGAAAGAAAAAAAAAAAGCTGATTTATTAGTTTCCAAAATTACCTTTTTTCTGGTGGGAATTTCATTTACTTAGAAAAGCCACAATCTGTACTCTAGTGGGTGTAAAATCCAGATGCTTGGGTTTTGTATTTTTTTTCTTGCTTATCTAGATGTACAGATTTTTAAGGCAGGGAGATTAAATAACCAATTGTTTTGAGTTGTTCTCACACAACTGGCACTTGCTTGAGCTGACAGACATTACTGCAATACAAAAAAAAACCCACAGACCAGACCTCTAGCTGGTTAAACAAACACAGCTTCATTAAAAACAATGGGTCCTCACCTACATATACCAGCTAAACAACAGGACCTAGGTTTTCAAAACACTAAAAATTATGTGTTTATCAATAATTTCTTCTTCTTTAATTTATTAGAGGTAAAATATAATACCAGCTTGTATCTATTTCTAACCTCCTCTCCTTCACAAGTAGTTATTTAAATCAAGAGCCCAAGTCCAGTCTTTCACTATAAAATAGAGTGACTTCTACAACACATAAAATAAACTCGGGAAAGCTTACTGCTTGGCAGCAGATCCTGACAAATTCAAAATCTTGGAAACTGGAGGCAACTTACAAGTGAAAACTATTTAGAAATCTAACTCCCAGGAGGTCAAAGGCAATACTTTAGCACCAAGCAATTAAAACCCTAGATAATGTTCCCTCACTCTTCTTCTTCCCACATTCTTTCAGTGATTCTATTGCATCAAATATTAGCATTGCAAATTTAATGTTGATTTAATGCTGATTAAAGGTATATTTCCTAGTGAGTAATTTGGTGCAGTAAAAACAGATCAGCAGATGGAACTCTGTGCACAGGATCAAACCAATGCAATAAGAACAGATCAGTATATTGTCTCCTCCATCTCCGCGGGGGGATTTATTTCAGGTTGTCCTAGTCTCCTGGACTAAATATCCTTGTGATAGATATAATTCAAAGATGTTCAAAATAGCAGTCATTGGTCTAAAATCCTATGGTCTATTTGGGATTTGGACTGGTGGAGCACTGGCTGAGAGCACAGACTTGTGTCTCGGTTCAGTTTCTAAATATACGCAACGTGGACCACTATCAAATTATTTGCACTTCCCCACACTGAAAAATCATCTTCTGTATTTTAATATCTGGAAACTGTAGGTTATTTTTAAATATACCTTGATTCAGCTACAGGTGCATGTCACACCTTTGCATGGAGAAGTATACCCCATGAGTTTCTTTTCCTCCAACAGCTTTGTAACCTCTGAATCTTCACAGCTTGCTCCTAGTAACTTCTTACACCACTGTTTTATGAGATTGGGGTGATCTGAAAGTAACCTCTTATGCCGCTGCTTCACCAGACTGGGGCGATCTGAATATTTCAATTCAAGAAGTAGAACTTCTGAAGGAATGAAGCTATCTGCAATTTGGGATTTGCAATATAAGGCTGTGGTATATAACTGTGGCGATCACATCTGTTCCTCTGTAAGATATTCTCAGAGAAGTTCATTCTCAAAACTGCTATTTCCTGAAAGCCAAGATGTTTTTTTGGTTTATAGACCTGGCCGCAGCCACAGGTAACTCAAGATAATGCTACGTCTATTGGCAGTTTAAACATCTCTAATGTAATGTGTTTCCACAAAAACCTGTCACTATTTTTTTCAGTGCTGATAAACAGGGCATTATTAAAACCTTGTTGCTGTTTACTCATCACTACTACAGCATATCTCACGGTTTTTTTCAGACTGCAGCTGAGACTAAGGAGAGTAATAACATTGGGATAATGTTCAATTCTTTGGAGTAGGTGTTTTATGGGCAGCAGCTTGTGACATCAGTCACAGAAGAGAAGTCAGAACCAGTTTAGTTTGTGACTTCCTTTTTTTTTAAATTTTGTTTCTGGAATTTCAGAGGAATAAAGAAGAGGCGTGGGTTTTGATTAAGAGTACACCACTCAAACTATTTTAGCAGATAAACCTTTCATAATATCCCAACACAAAAATTTTCCATAAAAATTCTATAAAACCCTCGTGAACTTTTCTGTTAAAATAAAAAACATATAATATATTAAAGTTCTTATCAATGAGCATTGATAGAGCTAATTATAGTACAGCACATCCAGCCTTTGTAATATCTGAGAAATCTCACCAAAATTAATGAAACTACATGAATCTCAATAAGCACATAATTAATTTTGTGTTTAATATTAGCTAATTGTGAATCTTTCAGTCCTCAGTTGTTCACTGCCACTTGCAAAACTAACAGTGAAACTGTTGGAATCAGAGAGGCTATGGGTCACGAGGATGGCAATTTTTTATCCATGAAGTCTTTGAAGAGAAATCATCACATAAGATTTGTATGCCATGTTTTCAACAAATACTTGACAACCCAAAAGCCTGTAAAAGTTACAATGCTAAAGGAAAGAGTTTGTATGCTTATTAATACCTGTCCTACTTTCTTAACCCTGTCATTTTGAGCTTTACCAATTGTACATCACAAATTTAACAAGTGAAGAAATCTGCATCACCCTTAGTGTCAGTCTTCGGGAACATTTTATACTTTGGTAAGTATACATTATTTCCCAAGCCATCTTTGTCAGCAATTCTACAGACCTTCTGTAATTACCATGTTAATAATTTTAGAGTCCAGAGATGTAGTTGATTGAGGCATTCCTTCAATTTGGCTATCATTTATGGTTTAATCACATTGCTTCCTCATTTTGCGGTATACACACAATAGACCATAATGTAAAATTAAAAGGCAAGACAAGAACTGCTAATCCAGTAGTAAAATTTGTTCTTCTTTGCATTCCCCACACATGGCCATATGGACACACAAAAGCCTGAAGCAAAAATGATCAACTGCTATTGAAGATCTAACACTGATTGCTAGCAATAAAAGTGCTCCCTGGACAGACAGCAATAATAAAAACAGGCCACCATTCAGGGCCCATATAGCTGTTGCTTTTAAAGGTAATTGCAGCATCTGCTTCTTGAAGTAGTTTAAAACCAACGTAAAGATCTTGCTTCTGTCCCACTGAATGGCAAGCAACACTGAGTAAAGAGTGAAAGGGTTTTGAACACAGCTATACTGGAGTGCACTACCAGGTCAGAAGTGAAGGCAGAAACAGCTGCTTTTTCAATAGACTCATCAGAGCTTCTCCATGCTCACTGCACTTGCCCACAAGACTCCAGCACAGACTATTGTGTTGTATTTTTTTTGCTGTGGGAACTTCACTCTTAAGAAACAAATGGACTGGCTTAACTATTAAGTGTCAATCACATTGACTATAAGGGCGGGGGGAAAGGGGGGAGGACACAACGACACGGACTATTTTAGAAATTTAATTAGCTTTCATCCTCTGATCATTCCATGCATTTGCATGGTTCAGATTGCCTCATTTAAGTCAATGAAATTCTGATGAGGAGAGATGTATTTTTTCACCTTAGAACGTTATTTATATATTGTAGTATCATAGACAATGATCTCTGGTTTTGTACGAAGATTTATAGTCTTCTGACAGCCTCTTTTATATAGAAGGTGATAACTGTTATAATCTGCTGTGCTATATCCATATCCACTTATTTTACATCAAAATACTTGTTCAGAGTCTGGATGAAACAAAACAATTCTTTTTCCTGTTCAGCAATACAAATGTTCAGTAACAGTTCCTGGATATGAATAAGAATATAGAGCACTGGGTAGTCCTTCCTTTTCCCTCTATTATTCAGACAGTAACATTGGTCTTAATAAATATTTTTTTGCTCTGTGTTTATCTCCTTACCCTAATGCCCTGGGAATAAGATTGCCTTACCCAGAGATAGAGAGAACATCCAGGATTCTCACCTAACCATAGAGCTTATTTCACATTTCGTTGGTTGTGTGAATGAGCTGTGAAAATTGCTTCCTGTTTCTCTGAAGTATCAGGACAGTGGTTTGCATAGGAGAGATTTCTTCTGGTTACATGAAATAAAACTCATCCACTGACTTCATTTCAAAGTCTTAAAACTACCGTGCATCTTGTTAAGTTTGAACAAATCTTTTCTGCTCTGTGAATACCTATTCTCAAATCAGAGGTGTTACACTTACCTCTTGTTTACAGCAAGCTAGCTATATAAAGAAAGAAAGAAAATTAAAAAAACCAAAACCAAAAACACAAACCAAACCAACAAAAAACACAACAGGAAAACACACAGCCTTACCCTTTTCAGATAAGTGTAGTCTTGGCTTTCCCAAATTGAAAGGAAGCTGCTTTCAGTGTATCAGGGGACACCCAAGCAAGGACAGTCTATTTTAGTAAGAAGCTGGTTTTGTCTAATATTAAACACTCAGAAAAAAAAATAGCTTAAATACCAGTGGTTAATTTTGAAAGCTAAGTTAAGCATTTTTCACCCTTTTCTCTACAAACATCCTTCCACCTCACTGAGATATTAATTAAATTTGAAACCATCTAGTAAGCCCGAGAATATTTAAAACCAGCAAAATGCAAAATCACATGTTCTAGTCAAATCCATGAAACTATACCTATTTCCAGTAATGAAAGAGTGTATATGGACTGTGAGTTTCTCTGTGAGTATTCAGGTTTAGGACTTTCCAATTACTTTAAAAAAAAATAGAAAAGGAAATTTCTGCAAAGTCCTGAGCTCCATTCTGCACAACTGAGTGGCTGAGAGTAGTGAGAGTTAGGAAAATATTTATATGGAGACCTAGGTTCAATTTAATCCCCTAAAAGCCAAAGGAATTCATAGCAACTGTGAATCCAGTCCTACTTTCAAAAGTGCGTGTGTAGCCCTGAATGACCAAAATCATACCTGCAGTACACCTGCAAATTGACATACACTGTAGCAGACTTAATGTCTTCTAAATAACTGTAGTTCTGACGGGGGTTATTTTTGCTTTCTCAAGTGGGTTTGTTGGTTGGCTGTTTTTTTTTCTGTTGAAAACCAGTTGATCATATTTTTGAACAAAATCCATTATAGGCAGGGAAGTAAGTGCCAAAATGGTTCAACCTGGTTCATCTCAGGCCATCTCAGACTGAGAGATGGCAAGATAGCTAGAGAAATAATGCTAGGATAGCTCTAGTGCATAGCAATGTCAGAAATTCTGTAGACCAAGCTTTGAACTACTGAACCCTGTAATTTACAATAAAAAGTGGAGGGAGGGGAATCTGAATAATCTATATCAAAAAGCATAGTTGCACCATCTTTCTGTGATATGTCACATTGTCAGGAGAGACTCTAAAAAGGGAAGAGAATGCTTACTCTATGTCAAATATGAAATCCTGCATCATAGACAATGTGAATAACAAAACTGTACTGGAATATTTCAACCTAATACCAAGAGCAAACTAAACCCAACGGATTAACCAACAACCCATGATTGGGAAAAATCTCAGCTCTACAAAACTAAATTATGGGGTAAAATTAATTTTTGGCTATTCTACCTATATAATCTTAAATGTCAGTGAGGCATGACTTCCACGTTGTGATAAACATCTGCCCACTTTTTTTTTCCTTCTTTACAAAGCTAGGTACAAAAACCCACTGAAAATGCAATAAGCAGAGAGATAGAATTAATATTTTTAATAGCAAAAATGAAGACACATTATTCAGGTATATTATTCAGGAAGAAAGTACAGATTTCTCCTTGTGCTGTTCAAACCAGCTTTCCCTTGGCATAAAGCCTGGTGCTCATCATCTCATCAGAGCATCAGGAAGCAGAGCTAACTTGATTTCATCCAATTTCCAAACAAAACACCTAGCATTATATGTGGTAAAGTTCAAAAATTTTAAAAAATGTTGGCTTTAAGCCTAAAAATCCAGTTCTTCAAACATGATCCAGAGAGGAGGAGTTTCGAAAGGAGAATCTTCCAAAGGTGGCTACTGCAGTACTCTGGTTCTGGGCGTAAATTTAATAATAGAGCCAGAAAGTAACATGCTGCTAGTTGCGTGCCTGTAACTGTGAAAGACAGAGAGATGCCGAGGAACAAGTGTTAGGTAGTGGGAAGGTATTATTCTGTTTCTTTAACCGAGGAAAGGAAATCCGACACTCCAGTTCTCCTGTGAACAGGGCTTATTTGATTCCAGTGGAAACAACTGGAATTTCAGTTTCAGCAGAGCTACTATTTTTTCTATCAGAATTGCTGAGAATATCTGACAGTGAATAACTCTTAATCAGACTTGTTTATTCACGTTAAAAGTCAGTGCAGGTCACATTGTTCGTTTGGTGCCATTTGGTCTGCACTTAACCTTTCCTGAACAGGAAGTCCTTAAGATTAAAGATTGTATTTTTATGGTCCCATGCCTGCCTACCCCTAGCTATTACCTAAAGAGCAATGTAACTATGACTCAGTTTCTAGAAAGGATATTAACAACCATTAGTGTGTGTGTATGTCAGGATGAAAAACAGGAGGAAATCAAAGTAGAGCAACACTGTGAAAGCAAAATTGTAAGAAACAGCAAAGTAATTGTTCACAATAATGGGAATAAGATGTATTCAGACAGAGGAACTTTCCATGTAGAGGTCAGCAGAGTGCTAGATCACTAGAATGTATTTAAATTCAAGTAGCAAATGTGATTTAAATCCCTCAAAACTCTTTGCCATTAGACATATATATATTACATCCATTTTATAAGGTGTGAGGGATCTAAAGTTCTTGCTGTTCAGAAAAGCTAGACTTTTCCCCCAGCATTGCAGAAACTGTGTAGTGACACACAAAAAAATAAAGAAAACTCTAAGCAGAGTAAGAGGTGTGCCTAGAAAGGTCAGGAAGACTGCTTGCTTTCTTAAACTAGTCATTCTGTCAGCCCAATTATTACATGGTTGTTCATATTTTGACTTTTTATTTCCTCTTTATAACTCAAAGAACTACTTGACAAGATCTTAAAAATGGAATAAACATTTTAAAATAAAACAGCTATATACTATTTCAGCATAAACATATTTTGCCATTATGTTTTAGGAACGAAATCCAAATTATTTTTCTGAGGAACAATTTTGTGACCAGTATATGTGTTTGTACAGTGAACTTGAACATCTATGTTCTGTATTGAATCTGTGTATCAGGTGCCATTCACACGTTTTCTGAGTCAACAGAGCTCTAGAACAGCAGCATGAGATGCCTAGACAAAACTGCAGGCTGGATGCCTAGCTCGTCAGATGTCCAGTGCATGTGGTGGGACAGAGGCCACTGCCAGACAGATGGTTGTAGCTCCCGATCTCTGAGCACATTGGCTTCAAAAAACATTTGCAGTCTGAGGCTGCAAATCCACCTGTACCAGCCCTGTGCATTGCCAGGTCACATGCTGTTTATGTTTGCCTAGATCAGGAGTGGATATATGAACACATTTCTGTTAAATTTGCTAGCATATGTTGATACAGAGCTTTATTATACCAGATCTGCGGTGACCGTGGGAGGACAGCCAATATCCAACCCAGAATAAAGCCACATTGTAACTCAGATATCATTTTCAGCATTTCCCCACTTGCCGTCATCATAGTCACCACTTCTCACTACCATGCTGTTTCCTTCTTTGTGGTTAACACTGTTTATTCAGACAGACAGACTGAATTAACCTTTTCTTCTTTCTTTCTCTCTTTTGACTGCACTGGCATTCACCTAGACATCTTCCTAATGCTCTTTGCTAAAGAAGCGATGATGTAGGAGAGGGGGTGAGGAGGTGGGGAAAGTGGGGCCAACTGCATGAGTGTGGAGCAGCCCCTTTCGAATGGTGCAGGCAGACAACTTGGTTAACATGAAACCTGCTGGTATGAAGATAAACTATTGATGAGAGACAAACTGTGTTTCTTGAAAAATTCTGCATGACAAAGAAATTCTTTGCTAAGGGGACCAGGTGGTTCTCTTTCCCCCTGTGCTTCTGGAATAGTGCAAATGGTAAGAAATAGAGTTATTTAGTGCTGCAGTATTCAATTTTACAAGCATTTTTCAAAATAATTTCTTTCACAGTCCACATTTCAGCTGCTACAATCTCTCTGAAGAGAGAACTCAATGACTTGATGAGTAAGGAGTCTCATATCCACATATTAAGGCAGTTAGAGTATGAATAGGGATGTCTGGAGGCAGATCTGAAAATCCCAGTCTTCCCCAGAGAAGACATCAAGCTAGTAGTAGTAAATCATTTTTCATTCATTGTGAGGAATAATATCCACCTCCAGTAGTTCCAAAGAAACACTATAGACTGAGACAGAATCTTTCCTTTAAAAATCTTGTAAATGTTCATCTCAAAATACTACTTCATTATTAAACAGACGTGATGTTTTTTATGCTACAGATATTTATTCTCCCTTAAGCATCTCAGACTCTCTTTTCTATCAAACCTTTGCAAAGAAATGGTTTTACTAAGCAAATGGATGAGGTGAAATCTAAAATAAAAAGGGTTGTTTAACTGCATAAGTTGTTCATGAGGAATAAAAGGTTTTAATCAAACTTGCCATCAACATTTTCAAAAGGAAAAACCATTTTTCAGTTGTGGCTTGGTCAGTTTCTTTGAAGTATTAATGTAACCCTGAGAAACTGGCTATTAGTCTCAACCAATTGCTGGACATTAGACACAACAAAAACAGGAAAAGTTCAAGAGTCTCTGTTGACTTTCCGCTTGATTGTAACAAACTACTCACTTTCTGGGTTTTCTTTTTTGAAGTGGAATTTTATACAGCAAGAACAGGCTTTGTTTTTTGTTGGCTTTTTTTTTTTTTTCACACAAAATTCCCACCAACCTGTGCTCTCTCTTTTAGTTCAAACATGAAGGGCTGCTGTTTGTATTTAATGCACACACGCTGCCAATTCTATTTAATTCAAAGACACCACCACTCCACTGTACCTGAAAGGAAAACCTGGGACACCAGTGCATGGGTCAGAAGCAAATCTGGCTGGTAATTGCAAGATGCTGTGAAATATCATGACAATTAAGTAGTGTCTACCCATCTAGAGACAGCAAAGTACCTCAAGTACCCATGACAAACTTTTATTTTGCAGAACATTGTTGAAGTGTAAGCACTCAGATAGTCTTAAATAAGGAGCACTCAAATAGCCTTTGCCATTGTTTCCAGGGGAAAAAAAACAACAACTGAATAAAATATTGCCCCATAAATTTAGAAATGCTGGAGGATAATGCACTAACATCAGTTAACCTCCACTGCAAAACAAAGAAAAAGAAGTCCATTAGCACCAGGATATTCCACACTGAGGCAGTCTGACTAAGAAACAACATCCCATAAAGCAGACACACACTTCACACAATATTCATATACTTAGAGGAGTGTTCTTTTATGAGCGCTTTAATACCTTGGGATTATGTATGTTGTTTTAGAGCTGCATTAGTCACACCCTGGGGAAATGTGAGCTTGCACGCCTGCCCATTTCAGTGCTGCGCTAGCTTGACCCACAGAATTTACCACATTAAGAGAGGATTGAAATCTTGATTATTTTCACCTGTTCGCTTCCAATTTTTTCCCTCCTCCCTCCCTCCCCCACAAGAGACCTGCCCTTAGCATGATACAGTTCATAAAACTGGTGACCTTTGCCTGGCTTCTTGATTTAAGCAGAAAGGGGAAGCAAAGGGACTCTTACGCACTGGTTAGAGCCTAAAAATAAAAAGCAAAATTGTTGCTAGTTCCCATTCAGGTGAAAGGGTTGAGAAAAGCTCGCTCTTTCACATTCTTATTGTAAGGGTAGACACAATTGCTTCCCGTGCTTTCCTGTACAGTCGAGCTCCCATTCCAATCCTGAGAGCTGGGAGGGACGCAGCAGCCTGTTCATACCAGCCTTTTGACCATTCTGCTGGTTTAGGGATTTGTAGTGATTCTGTGCTGCCCTGTGTGTAGAGAAATTTCACTTGCGCCCCTGTTTTCTGTCCAGAGACAGAGAGAAGGCAGCAGAAATAACCAAACATCTGTTGTACATTTTTATTCCTTAAACAAAACCATCTTTAAATTTTCAAGAATGCTTAAAGCTTCAGACAGTTACTTGGAAGAGAAAATTGATCGCCACATCCCACAGAGATCTCCTAAACCCCCTTTGCTGTAACTGCAACAACTGTTGTTCAGTTCTGGGATTAGCTCGATGCACTTGCAACCTGATAAGATCTGGATTCATAGCCTTGTAACCTACCAAATGGTGATACATCACTTCATTCATACTTTCTATGGAAGGGAAGAAAAACGTGTAGGAAAACTGAGAGGACACGGAGAAAAGAAAGTCAGAAAAATAAAAGGATAACGTAATAAAAATGTGTTCAATTAAATGAAAGTCCTTCTGCTTTCACTTTACCTTAGAAAATTCATCCCATTTTCCTATTACTTGTCCCCTCTTAACATTTTGTATTCCAAGTTCTATCAAAATAGGATACAAAATTAAAACAAAACAAAACAAAAACAACCAACGTGCTCACTGTTTCCAAACAATACCATCATCACAAAATACAGTTCAGAACTTTTGAAGATTCCCTGACATGAAATCTTCAGGTTCAGTGTTCATGCAAGGAGCTTTTGACAGTAGAAAAGACAGCGGAGTCAGTGGAGAAGGTGAAGGTCAGTGGTCAGAGGAGAGGAGGGATGGTAATACAAGAGAACAGTAAAGGACAGGATAAATGGCTCTGCTGTGGTAAAGCTGATAATGATGTAGTTAGTGGAAATGGGGAGAGGATATTTAACAATCAGCATAAATGAATAGATTTTGGAGGGTAATCAAGAATGCAATTGAATTGGGAGGAGTACAGGAGGAAAAGAGGTTTTGGAGAAGATTTATTTGAACTGAAACTTCAGCTGATTTACATCTCAAGAGAGAACTAGAGCTTAATAATTCAAAATATGCTTCTTTAATATTGCAGAATACAGTGACAAATGTTATTACACAAAATTCTCCTTAAATGACTATCCCAAGATATCTTTAATGCAGTTCACAATATTAGATTATCTATATTAAGCGATCACATCCCCAGCTCAGGCTTGTGGTAACATACAGTGGTACTCCTTTTGAGAACTATTGGACCTTTGTAATTCAGAACCTTTATAGGTTTACCTTTAGAGGCAAACAAGTAACACAAGAGGTTTTCTGCATCTTTATTTTTGGTTTTGGGTTTGTTTGTTTTGTTGTTTTTTTAAAGTGAAATAAAATGTCAGCTGTTAAGTACAGATATCCAACCAATTTTCTTTTCTTTTTAATCAAGAGATGGCTTTCTAGATGTGCAATACAGGCTTAATTGAACACAATGCTGGATTCTTCCTATGCCAACACTTCCTTTTCTTCTAATGATCTGCTTTTTTTTTCTTCTCATAACTGTTGCCGTTTCCCATTGATGTCATTGCCACTGATGTTATTCTCTCAAGCAAACTTTTACTATTTCAGCTCTCCCAGCTGTCCTTGCTATTGTTCTCCTCCCCCTTGTATTGCTGTCCTTCTGTATCTTATGACCTTATTACCATTCAACTCTTAACCTTTTCTTTTGGCAAACATTTCCAGGAAGGACATGAAGGTACTGAGCTGACCAGCAATGAGCTAAACGTCTTAACTCTCATTACTGGCAGCTAGTACCTGAACTATAAGATTTTATAGTAGGGACGAGGGGCAAGTTAGTGCAGTAAACAAAACCTAATGATAAATGACAATGTTTTTGCCTGTAGAGACCTGGTCAGTGTTTTAATGCAGGGATCACTGTTACATTGAGTTTTATTTAAGGTTTTAAATTATGACCTGGAACAGGACATGCTTATTTCAGCTCACAGGTGTAGCACACAGGCAGTCTGAAAATCATTAGACTAGAATGGGATCAAGGTATAACAAAGTGTGATAACATCAATGCAACTGAATGACAATAGAGAGAGAGTGGAAACAAAAAGGAAAGACAAATAGGTAAAAAAAAAAAAAAAAAGGCAGAAACCAGATTTTCACTGAAATGCTTTCTCATAAAATTTCCTGAAAGTGATAAAGGGCAAACAAAGTGCCAAAACAGCTTTCTCTGTTTTTTTTCCACCCATAGTTCCTTTCTGGTTGTGTGATTTTGAACAAGCCATTTCACTTCTGTGGTCCAGAGTCACTTCAATACTAGCATGATTCTGTCTCTTGTTAGGAACCATAAGACTGAATTCAATCTATTCTGTGATGGCAGAGGAACAAAGCAAGATCACTAAAATTAAGGTCTTTAGAAAGACCGTGCCATGCACTCCTCTCTAGCAGGCTAAAATAGCCATTGTTCTGCAAAAGATTTGACTGAATATAAAAGTACACAGATTAATCATCTACCCATAACTTCCCTCTGCCTTGCAATAGCAAATGAAAAGTTACTTTAGTTCCTTCTGCGTGTAAGGACTTCTGACATGCAGACAGCCCCTTAACTCATAGACAATTTCCAAAATTTTGGATTCTACATTCAGCACTGGGCACCATATACGTATCAATGGGAAGTGGTTAGCAAACGGGCAGAACTTGTGGCAAAGCCCATACCTATATTGCAACTCAGAGATGATGTCACAATTCATGCAGGCTTACCTGAAACAGTTCTAACCAATCTATTTCGGTTATACCATCAACAGTTAATAATGATGGACCAACAACAGCATGGATTCCCGGCTGGCACAGCAATCTGAGTGAGTTTTGCAGGTGCTGCCAAAACCTGACTCAGCAACCACATAATTTATGTTTTCACAGGCAGGTTTCTATGACCTTGCAATCACACCTTTGAATTTCAAGATGGGCATAGCTGTTTGGGCAAGTGTTTATTAGAGAGATGAAAAGAGAACAAAAGTTACAAAAAGTCCACAGTCTGGACAAATAACAGAAACTCAGTCTAGGGAAAACAGCATCTCTGCAGTGGAAACCTATGAGAACAGTAATTTCAGCAATTTTGTGGGTAATGAGGCTTTTTCTTCCCGCACTGTTGTCATGGTTGCATGCTTACACATTCATTAGTTTGTCCTTTGCTAAAAATCACTGGTAGAAGACAGAAAATATTCTCCCATCTCCAGAGGGCCTTCAGTCTTTCTCAACTTGCTTCCTCCCCCCACCAAAAACCCCACCCCTTAGCTAACCTTGAAGTCACTGACAACTCATAAGAGGTAAAGGGGAAAAAAGAAACAGTATTTGTTTATCGTGATATTACCCACTTTAATATTCTGACGTTGTTCTCTAATAAGTGAACAATTTTCTTTCAGTAGGTTCATTTAAGGAAAGTTAGAAAAAAAATCCTTTTGGTAATTATTGCTCAGGCATTCTGCCAACTCCACTTGCAGAAGCAAGGACAGCTGGACATCAGGTGGTACATGAATCTACATATTTTAATTTTTTTGCCTCATTCTAAAGTTGTTTTGTTTTGTGTTTTTTAGATGGCTACTCTATCATACGATCCTTGGTTGCTTCAGAGCAACAAAGACTGCCTGCCCTCTCAAAGCAGTTCAGCACTTCTCAGCCAACACAGCAGAGACAAGCTAGACATTGATAGTTACGTAGAATCTAAAGCAAAAGGCCAAAACCCCTGCTATAATCAGGGGTGTTTAAAGTACCCAAGAATGCAGACCTTGCGTAACGCATAGATGAAGGAGAAAGGCAGTTTTCACTGGGAAAAGAAGCTGTAGAACAGAGTAAAATGTAGAGGGAAGGAAGTGTGAAGGCTTTGAAGTTGAGCCACAGCTCAGCTACCACTCTGATTTATACACACAATCTTTTTTATTCTTTCCCACAATAAATCACCATCGCACAACAGGTTCTGGTATCTAATGGCTGCACAAGAGGAATTCCCATGCCATTTTGCTTTTGTACTAGGTAAGCCTCCCTTCTAACTCTTCCCTTCTAACTTCCCAGGACTTTGGATCTATGTGCAAATTTTGCAGGCACAAAATAGGCTAAACAAATCCAAACAGAAAGATCTCTGCAGAGTGATATCATTCTAAGCACTGCCTTCAGATTACGTTTTCTACTTTATTTCTTAATTAGATCCTTAAATAGTGTAAAATTGGCATATTTAAATTGTATTTCCAGGTATAATTTATCATGTCAATCTAGAAAACATAGTCCTGTATCTGTTTTGCTAGTAGGAATGTAGGGGGGAAAAGAATCAGTATTTGTTTTACAAACTTGAGGCCTAACAAAAATGTTCCATGTTTAGAGATCTTAAGAATCTCCAGCATTCACTGACATCACTGTAAATTTCTCCACACTGTCAAAAGTCAGGCAGCCAGAGCAGAGTTAATTCAGTAAATAAATTATCACTCTTGTATACATAATCCGAAAAAATGCTGTAAATCAGAACTGAAGCCTGACGGTACACAATATTCTTGCAGTGTCTTGCTGTTAAAGTATTTGGTTTTGTTAAATCTTACATATAACCTGTTACAAGTATTCACTGTCTGTAACGGGTAAATTTACCTGAGAAGTACTGTATTATGAGAGAAGATGATGCCACCGCAAACCGAATCCAGTGGTGCTTTTGAAGGACCTGAGTGAGACCGTGGAGGAAAGTAAAGTAGTATCAAAAGTTAAAGCTCAATGAGAAACCAGTTATAACATTTCTGCTTTGCACATGGGCTATCTGGATTGCTTACAGGGCCATCGAACTGGCTTTGGTTTAGACAGAGTCAAATTTCTCCATAGTAGCTGATATGGGGCTATCTCTTGGATTTGTGCTGAAAACAGTGTTGATAATACAGAGATGTTTTAGCTGCTGCTGAGCAGTGCTTGTACACAGCCAAGGCCTTTTCTGCTCCTCAGGCTGACCCTTCAGCAAGTGGCCTGGGAGCACACCAGAAGCTGGGAGGGGACATAGTTGGGACAGCTGACCCCATAAGGATAATATGAATTATATGATGACATATTAAGCAATAATATTAGGGGGGAGTTTTGAGGGGGAGGAACTGCTCAGGGACTGGCTGGACATCAGTCAGTTGGTGGTGAGCAATTATTTTCATTTGATTCACTTGTCTTTCTTGAATTTTATTTTTCTTTCTCTTTGTTATTTTTCTTTTCCTTACTATTACTATTCATTACTATTTAATTTTTATTATTAAGCTGTTTTTAACTCAGCCCACAGTTCTTCTCACTTTTACCCTTCCAGTTCTCTCTTTTATCCCACCAGCGGGGAGTGAATGAGCAGCTGTGTGTTGCGTAGTTGCCAGCTGGGGTTAAACCATGACAGCCATGTTCAGAACTGGTTAGGAAAGATTATGGAAATGCAAGGAGCCATTAGACATGAGAAAATACTACACACTGGAAACACTAGACACTGAAATCCTAAAAAGAATAAATTTGCCGAGCAGTCAGGCAAGAATAGAAACAAGACAACTTGACTGCTCAGTCCAGTGCCTAATCTTAGACAAATACCTAGGAAAGCAGTCTTTCATTAATCAAAAATTTACAATGCTTTTTTTGTTGTCAGCCTAAGAGCTAATGATTGCCATAAGTTGGATGTTAAAGATGTGGAATGCCTGATAGCACAAAGAAACAATTTGCTTGCGACAGAAAAAACAGTGGGAGAATATAGTTTATGATACCTCACTTGAAATAACTTTTAGCTAACTACTGAATGTGTGAGATTCCAAAGGCAGTGTAGGAGAATATGATCTTCTATCAATTTGACATTTGTTTTTCTCAGTATGGAAGAACAGTACATTACAAAAAAAAAAAAAAGCACAGTTGAATACATACTTATATATTTATATATACATGTGAGTGTATATAAACATAAATATAGGCAGACTTCAGCCAGTATCACTACACTTTTGCTACTCCTACCAAATGGCAAAACCATTTCTGACGGTAAGGATTTCAAATCCTTCCCCAAATTGGAACAGAAATGCCAGTACTTTGTTTTGCTTCTACGCCTTTCCTCCAAGGTCATGATACTTTCATGGGGGTGCCTGCCCATTTGGGTAGCAGTTTCTGTATTTTGCCATACAGACCCTTAGTATAAGTACTGTGACAAGCACACAGGCGTCAATACGGAGCCATTGGTAACCTCCCCAGCTGCAACCCAGGAGAGAACATAGACTGCACCTTCTCCCTCCCCACATCACTCACACAGACAAATGAGCAAGGATGAGTTTCTGCACCAGATGTTGCTCTGCTGTAACCTAGCTCAGCTCAAATCCTGTCATTCGCTTTCTCGTTGTTACCAGTAACTGCAGCAGATGTGGGAAAACAACAAACTTGCTTCACATGTTTTTTCTTAACTGAATTAATGAATTGCCATAAAGGATATCCAGATCCTATTTAAACTGAAAAAATATCTGCACCACTGACTGACCAATTCTAGCTCTCAATAGTTCTTGCTAAGTATACAAGAAATGTTAATTCAGAATCACAGTTTTGCAGTCTTTTGGGGACAGGACTCATCACTCTGGATTCTGCTCCTGTTCACTGAAGGAGATACTTTCACTTTGATCCAGAGTAGCTGTATTATAACAGTGCAAATTCAGTGATAAAATCATCATATTAGTGCAATTTAAAGTTGGTGAATCATGGTAAATTATTACATATCCTTATTTCAGAAATCTGATAAAACATGTTCACTCTTTTAACTCCGAACTCTAAAGGAATATATTATTTTATTTTGCCTTGGAAGCCACAAAAGTTTATTCAGAAGGCCGTATCCTTTAATAAGTAGTCACGTCATTAAAGAATATACAGCACTCAACATCTTACAAAAATGTGCCTGTACATGGCGTGAGCAGTATCTTAAAATGCTGTACCTCTATCAAATCAGCACTGCTGCTGATTCAGGTCTGTGCATGATTTGGACATGTTTCTCAGCAAAAAACATTTACTAGATGTTAGCATAGCTGACAAAAGTAAGAGAAAGGTTGTTTTTGAGGAGCCAGCACTGTTCTGGGACACCAGACCTAGTTTTAGTACCCTGTATCATCCACAGAGCCTCCCACAGAGTTTCCATTTGACTTCAGGCGAGGTTCTTCACCTACCCTGTGATTCAGTTCCCCAGGCACAAAATAAAGACATTTTCTTACCTCACTGGGATGCTGTAATGACAAAACTGAGTAACTGTGATATGCTCACATGCTAGAGCAGACAGTCACGGAAGCACTTAGACGACAGTAAGACATACAACCCAAAAGTTTAACTCAAATTATCTGATACATTTTAAGGGCTCTTATCTTTAAAGGGAAGCCTTTCCATAAGCAAACCAAATGATCTAGTCTCAAGCTAACTAGGCTTTCTTCTTTCCTTTGAACAGGTTTCAAAGTAAAACAAGATAAGCAGAAGCTCCTTAGAGGACCTCTCTTCACAGAGAGCTGGGATGTGACAAGAAGTGCAAAGTATCTCTAATTTCAGGAGCAAAAGCTTCAGTTTGAAAGGGTGAGATGTAGTGTTTACACCCACAATAGATAAAAGAAAGAAATTCCTCAGTCCTCAGGGGATGTACCACAGGGAAGTTTTTCCCTTTGTTTTTCCCTTTGTTTTAAGTTTAGACAGATGCCAATCAATGAAATATTTATCCTATAGGAATTTACTGAATAAGTTCTGTAAAGGACTAAAACATACACCTTTGTTTTGTCTTCAGAGATGGATACATTCATGTGTAATTTATAGTTGCTACTAAATAAATGAATTACCTAGAAAAATATTTTGTATTGATCAATTAGCACAAAAAAATATACTGCTTGTAAGTTTTTACAAGAGCAGTTTTGGCTGAAAATCGATACTTATTCTAACTTAAATGTCTGTCATGAGTTTTTGGCAAAATAACAACAATATTGAAGTATGAAAGCACATTTCTACAAAAGGTATTTTTAAAATTCAGGATATCTATTGTGTTCTTAAATATGACATGTATTTTGTTCAATAATAGCCTCATCCTACTCTCCAATAAGCAATGCATGGAGTAACATTTGTTTATGCGCATTTTCTTTAGAGAGAAACAAACAATTTTCTCAGCAAATTTAGCAAGTTTTTCTATTCCATGAGTGACTGCAAACTGATTATTCTTTTCTACAGGAAAGGCATTTTCCTGACCTGTAGACTGAGTCTTCTAGCATTTGATACTTGATACCAAGGCAGTTCCCCGACCTTACTAATATTACACACACTGTCTTCTCTGCAATGATACACAATAATTGTGTGTGTGCTCAAACTCCTGTGTCAGTCAGTTAATCACTTTTGTACCAAGACTCTGTAGAGACCTCTAGCACCTGCCAGCCATTCTCTGTCTTTAAAAATAGACTAATAGTCATTGTTGTTCTTCAGTACACGCTAAAGAAAAGCAGCTATAGCTTGACAGGCCAGTCTTCTTTGTATGTTATTACACAAGTTCATGTCCCATCAATACCAACTGCAAATCAGCCTCATTGCCTGACATATTTACTGTTCTGCAGGTAAACATAGACTGGTATGTCATCCTACTGCTGCTTTGCCACTTGGGTGGATCTGAAGTGCTTCTATTGAGGTCACAGATCTATTGTCCCAGAACAACAGCAAGAAGCAGATTACCCTGATGTAGACATGTTATTAAACCAGGTAGAAAGCGATGATGCAGCCCAGGTTACAGTGAGAGGATGCTGTTTTTTTCTGGTTTTCTTTTCGGGGGGTGGGGGAGAGTGAGCACAGGGGACGAGGTGTCAGAAAACCAATTTGCATAAGCATCTTTTGATAAATTGCTCAGCATTTTTCAGTATTAAAAAAAAAAAAGAAGAAGAAAAAAGAAAAAAAGAAAAAAAAAAAGAAAAAAAAAAAAAAGTCTTGACTCTCTATCTCTGTCCAAAATTTCAAAAAATTAATACAGCAGCTGTATAAAAGAACATAATGACAATAAAACCAACATCGTTTATAGAATTTAACTACCTAATCTTGACATACTAAACTGAGAATATTAGTCTAGATATGGAGCAAAGTTTAACCCAGTGTTTACCAAGATCTATAAGCTGTGATACCTCCTGCATTCACAGTTTGCAGTGAGGAATATGATATGCAGCACTTGGTTGGTCCAACAATGAGAAAGTTAAATAAACATCAGTCTGATCCAACCAATCACATAAAATAACTAAGTAACTCTGATTTATCTTGTGCCATTCAGGAACACTGTTACACATTAAATAACATAATACATATATACAAAGGAAGAATATGCTATGTCTTCCACTTCCATGTTCCTTCCACTCCTCCTTCTCTCACATTGCCCAATTGTCCTAAAGCAAAAAAAAAGTCTCTACTAAAAGATGCAGTTTTTCAGACAAATCCCAAGAAATACAGACATTTGTTATGAAATATTTAAATTTAGACTTCAATAAGGAGTTTTATCCCTGACATCTAATGCTTTTAAGACTCTGGGGAAAAGTTACCCTCTCCATCAAAATCCATTAAATTAATTTAAATTTAAAACTCCTGTAAATGAATTGAGTTTGCTCTTTTGAGACATTCCCCGCTCTGTCATGCTGACGACCCGAGATATGTGAGTTCAGCCAGCTCAGCCTGAATCTTCTGCAAAATGTCCTGTAGACGTGGCAGCTGGTAATGATAGGCCTGACACCCAGGAGGAAATTAGCATCACCTAAACCGAATTAGCCTAATGAAACACGATGTAACAATCGCAGGAACTTTTTTTCTGAGGCTGACAAAGTAAGACCCCGAGCTCCTCCACCTCTGCTCAGCCCCCTAATTGAGCATGGGTAATGAATATACATGTTAACCAGCTCCATTCTTCCTGCTGGGTTTCATGGCGGCGCGGCCTGCGGCCGGGGCGCCATTGTTTCATGGGAAGGTGCGGAACACTGGCTGAAGGATTGCTACCCAGATGTTTCAAGCCACCCACAGAAAGTCATCAATGGGCTATAAATTTGTGAGGGGAGAGGAAGATTTGCAAAAGAATCAGAGGCAGCCACAGGGAGAAGCTTGAATAAAAGGAGCTCTGCTGGTGGTAGGGTACCAGTAGATGGACAGGCTGAGGGCTCTCCTGTGGCAATCTGCTCCCTGCTAGCCATGAATTTTAACTAGCTGTACACAGACTGATTGCTTTACTTGTTTAGGCTTCTCATTTTATTGACACATAACCATGTAGTTAAACAAAGGTCAGAATTACCGAAATACCACAAACTGCCTACACACAACCATTCAGAGAAGGAAGCGGCTGGTTTACCGACATGGGGGCTTTTTTAAGTCCTTGTGTAATCATGTTGGGGATTTTCTTTTCTTTTCTCTTTGAATTCCACACAGTGCTAGCTTTCATTAGTGATTACATTCCTTCCTTTATGTAAATAATATGTGTTGCATTTTTTACATTTGTTTTAAGCATAAATTACAAGAGAGAGACAATTGCAATTCTAGATAATTTAAGAAAAAAAATAATTAGGTCCTCATTCCACCATTTTTCTTCATATTGAGTAATAACTCTTTCCCTACTAAAGTTCAGTCTGTAGGCTCTCGAATACAAGAAAAGCATTTTTATTCTGTTGGAAACCAACCACGGTTGGATTGTACTAGCATGAGCATGTGTACGTAGATGCCAGTTCATTTTGCATCAGTGGGACTCAGCTGCATTCCTCTCCCCTGGCCTCAGAGCTCCTCATACTACCATAACAGGCTCCCACTATGGTCCAGTTTCTTCACTGGATTATATTATACATATCCACTTTTATTCACTGATTTCGTATCACTTTTATAGGCAGCAGCAGTGGGGCAGGAGAAGATCACTGTTGCCCACTCTATTGGAGCTGCCTTGACAAGAGTGAGGTGTGCTCCTGAGACTATAGCAAAGCAGGAATAGCCACACCTGACTTCAGTTTTCCTCAGATTTTCCTAGTGGATTTATTTGATAAGAACAGAGGTTCTCTAATTTTTATTCTGGTGCATCACTTTTCTGTATATCATACTGCAAGAAATTGTTGCAAAGTAATTTGCCACCAGGATTATTTTCCTGGGGCTTTTCATGCAGGAGATGGCAGACATTTTAAATTTTAACTGAATAATCTTAAAAATTATCTGCAACTAAAGTCAGGGGAAAGCAGTATGATATTAAAGCTTAAGAAAGTTCCAATATATGAACTAAAGTTTTAAATATAATAAAATTTATATCAGACAAACCCCTCTTTCTATGCTCTCCAGATGATCAACCAAAGCAAGGTGTATCATTGAAGTTTGTCCAGCATAGTTAAAGAGGAGGCCTGCGCAGTTCATTATAAAAGCCCTCTGGGGACAAGACATCCTTGTTTCTAACCAGTGTTGTTTATCATCAGAAAGGCAAAAACCTATTACGAAACACAGTATTTGACATCAGGGCATATGTATATGCACAAGATCGAAATACTTTATAACACATGACTTAAAACTGAGGAAGTGCATATTAGAGGTACTTGTTTAATTTATAGCAAAGTACACAGATTGTTCACTTCATATGAGGTCTCACCCTGAAGCCGCCATACAAGGCAACAAGATTGCATGACAGAGCACAAATGTCACGCCAACAGCCAGTGCCCTTTGGCCATAATACTTGTGATCTGAAGGTTCATGGCCAAGATGAAGACAAGCAAAGTTCCCAGTTGTATCAGTTAAATGCACACGCTTTGAATTTTACAGAGCATCAAGATAACTGATGTTTTAAGTTAGAAAAGCACAGTCAGCACTGGCTATGTAAGATTTCCTTTCCTTCTTCACTCTTCAGGGCTAAAAATCATTTCAGATTTCACTGAATATGAACAAAGAACCAAACAAGTAAACCATTAGACTGGTTCTTGAGGACAAGTAATTTATAGTATTTGTAGTCTTCAAGTTCAAGATGCTGTGCTGGTGCCTGATGTTCCCTATCCCATTTTGTGCCTTCTATAAGCAAACTCAGTGGCTGAGGACGAGTTTTCAGGTTATTTTTAAAACCTGCGTTATGCATTTAGGGTAAGATTTTTAAGGACAAGACATTTTGAAGTACATTACATCTGACTCAAGCCAACAATTAATTTCTCTGGGGTCTTACTGGATAAAAAGGAAGTCTTAGGTGAACCTATTCTCTTTAATCATAGCAAAATAATACTCTTTGATTTTCAGTGCGTGTCATTCACAGTTATTTATAGGACAATGCTGGAAGTCAAAACAGTCATCAAGGGTTAGTAGATATTAGACTTAACATCATACGTTTTCATTAATGGGCTTAAATGAACAAGTAAAGAAATACTCCAGTGATTAAGGCTATTAGAAAACTAGTCACTCATATCAGCCACCAAACACGAGTCTCACATTTCCATTAAAAAAGTATTTTCTGTCTTAATGAATGATTATTTGGTCACAATATGATTTTCTAAAAACAGCTAAATTATGATGCATCACTAAGTACTGATGGCTCAAAAATTTAATTGCCTGTGTCAGACTCTTTTCCTAAAAACCAAGCACTAAAATTGAAGCAGCTAAAACTATTATTTCTACAAATATAGCTGGTTTTAAGCAACATTACAATCTTTTAAAAGCCCGTTGCCATCTGCTCTGTCAAAGTAATAAATGAAGAAGTTGGATTTACATGTGGCACTGTTAAATGAGGTAAAGTTCAGGACAGAGTTTCACTTCCCAGCAGATGGGGATCTCCCAGCAGGGATGGAAGTCAACAAAGAGGGTAGCAGGGGGTTCCCATAAATTCATGTGATCCCTGGGCAGAACTAAATGGATTAAATAACAAGGACTCTAGGAGTTAAGCTGTATCTTGTTATACTAAGATGTCTCTGCATATTAGGTGCACAACAGTTATTCATCCTTTCTTGATACAGTAGAGAAAACAAGCTATCATTTTTCTTTGAATTTTGAACCTGTGTGTCTTGCATGTTCTTTTCAAACTGCTAAGTGCAAGACAAACTATACATCTCTCCTATACAATGAGAAGATATTGAAAAGTCTCTATTATCATAGAGGCATGCAAAAAGTACTTTTGAGCAAGAGAGGTCTATGGTGGGTGCTATTCAACGGTTTCACTCAAGTGTCCTAAAAATGCTACCATTCATTGTTCATTTATATTTTTGTCACAGGGACTTATTGTTAGAAATAGTCAAAAGTCCTTTTCATATTATTTTTCTTTTTCACTGGAAAAATGGACAGCTTTGCTACAGGAGTTTCCCTTGTTTTGCAAACCTCTACTTATCACCTAGATTCATTGCACTCAAGGAATTTAACGATTAAAGGGTAGTGTTTAAAGAATGAAAATGTACATGGGAAAATGCTTGGATGAGTACAATGTGTTAAAGTTATCTGTTTGTATGTGGGCAAAGAAATCTCTGTTGAGAGTTTTGAGGTTTATTTTAGAACCATTGAGCTTGAACAAAAAAAAATTGAATAGCCAGTATTATAATGCATTACACTGAATGGATATGCTTGCCTTTGAATAAAATTTCATGTTTGCTTTTGACAGCATTCCAAAATAAGTCTCTTGAATTTTTTTTGCTTTGCTTGACATGGCTCCTGATGTTCCTTGTAACAAACACCTGACCTGGAGTGGGAGTTTTGAGCTTGCGTTGTTTGTTTGTTTGTTTAAACTTACTTTGGCTGAAATAATTCAGTTATTTGAATCATGGGGCTGCATTATCAAGATCACTACTTGCTTTACCATAATATGGCAAGAACTTCCTCTTTTTTTGCTGTTTCATGACATTGGATTTTCAGGAGATGCAAAGTGTCTGCTTATGATTTCTATAGGTCATATAAACTGAGTATTTGCAGTGAAGCTGATCTGGGATGTTGTATTTCACTCAATTCCAACTTAGGGAACACACACATACACACACACACACACACAAAAAATTGCTCCTATAGAAGAAGTAACAGACATATGTTTAGTCTGAAAGGTATTTTAATTAAGCAAAATTATTTCAAATTATACTTCTTGTTTATATAGAGAGGTGAATGGTTTTAGGCGTAATACAGATGCATGCACATCCAGACAGATGTATATCTGCACACAAGTTTCAGATGGTTTTAATTAGAGACATCACTACGGGGCCTATGTCACCTGCTTGTCTGACTGCTGAAAAATAGTTTCTTTACTTAGAAATGATGTCTTATTAATTAATATAGAATAATTAGTATGAACATTACAGATCTTAAAACGTTATCATTTATGCACTTCTCTGTTCTAACTGTCTTTTTTACATTTGCTGAGACAAAACCTGGTGCAGGAGAATTCTTTTCCCGAGGAGGGAACGCATTTCCAGAAGTCCTTTGTTAAGATGACAGACTAGTAATTCTACCCCCATCAGCCATGTTTTTCCCATATTACTAAATTTTAACATTTAAAATAAATTTAGGGGGAGTGTCTCTTTGTCAAAGTGAGTTAACTTCATCGTACCCTCAACCAAAATGCTGGCACACATTCCTTTTCATGTCTCCTCTAAAAGCGAATGGCAATTGGAACAGCTGTTAACTTTGAACTGACTGGCTTTGGGTCTCGTGAGAATTAAAAAAACAAGTCCAGTAGAAGAGTGTAAGCTGACAATAGATTGCCCAGTCTCTTTGTCCCAGTAGGACCGATTTCCTACTGCAGAAGAATGGTGAGCTGTTCAGTGCCCAAACATATAGTGGGATATTGTCAGCTAATTTGCCAATGAGCATCTATAGACAAGATAATGATGACTTGAGGGGTAGAATCAGGCTACAAGCTTTGAATCTCTTACACATTTTTGTTTTCACACTCAGCAGGGCTGTCTTATATCTGTCTCCCTGCTTCCTGGCATTACCTTCATTATAGGTGGGTGGGATAGTAATTACAGTTTGAGCAATGAAATATGGCCTTCTGCTCCTGTTTTGTTTGCAACATGCATATCTCTTTCCAATAATATTTTTGAAAGCCTCAACTCTTTTTTTTTAAGAAAGTTTCAACAATAGAAAGATGGCTCTTTCATTTGCTTCCCCTGAAGTCAGCATCCAGCTCCTATTGTTTTCAGAAATGAAGGATCAAGTTCAGGACATGTTTACAAGACAATACAAAGTGAAGGCAGAAAACATAACAAAAGTATAAATATCTCTATACACCTATCTATATATAAAAGTAAAAACTTTCAAAGCAGTCTGTTTGTTCCTCTTTCAAGAAAAACACAAACGGTCCTATTAACATGTGAATACCACTGTATTGCATTGTTTGACTGAAAGGAAAGGAAAAGAAAAGCAACAGAAAGTTTGAGAGCACTTGAGAAGTGTGATACAGGATTGTGCAGTGCTAGAGAAGGGAATACTGAAGACAGACTTGGATCCTGAAGTCATTTTATGAAACATTCTTTGTGTGGACTTCTTCAGAGACTTTGAGGCTCAGACCATCTCACTGACTTCGGAGTGTATTTGAGTTGTGGATCTTCTCAGGAACCACAGATGCAAGCTCACATAGCAGCTTAATCCCTGCATGCACTTAAGGAAGCACACGTCCTGAGGTCTCTCCAGTCACTTTCTGGAATGTCTTCCTAGTCTGGTTGCATTTTTAGCAGTGTCCTGCTTTTATTAGTCTCAAAAGCCTATGCTCCATGATCATGTGGCATTATTCACTGACGTGGACAATTTTAAAGTAACTACCAATTTGTCAAATCCCCATGAGTGCCTGTGGCTGTCAAAAGTTCCAGGAAGCTTAGTTCACATCTGAGTGTCATAGCTTTTACCTCTTCAGTCACCCTCCTGTCTTTTGTAGTTTCTGAACCCTCACCATATATCTTCTAAATATGCATTACAGCTGGGAAAAGGGGCAGCCATGGGCTGCAATTGATAGTCCTGGTACTTTTATTCTGCAATGTTAAAAAAATTTTACTCTATCATTTTCCCCTTGCAACAGCCATTGATACTGTAAGTAAGCGTACTTTCAAAGCTTCTGTAGTTATTGACTCTCATTTCTTCATAATAAATCTGATATTTTGCTCTCCTCTGGCACTATCATATATTTTGCCTTAAAATTATTAAATATTAATAGTGCAATCTAACTTATTTTGTTCAGAAAATAATGCATTAAAATTCTACCTCTATTTTGGAAAATGGAGGGTTCCGGTTCCAGGAAATGGTAGGTTTTGTTTACATTTTCATCAAGCTATTTTTAAGTGCATTGGGTTAGATTCACACAAGGACTCAGGCAGTGGTGAGAAATGTAGGTCATATCTTCAAGACACCTTTCCTTTTATTAGGACCCACTGCCCTGAGTCAAATTAAACTAGATGTCTTGTATAGAACATGAGCAACACATAGTTTAACAGAATCCTAAAAAAAAAAAAAGAAAGCTTAGTCATGAGGAATGAGGATATAGTTTACTCTGAGGTGACAGAGTCTGGGAGTTAAGGTAGTCGTTTAGATGTCAGGCATTATTAAGACTTAGGTCATGCGCAGACAGGGGCAGGGTTTTAAGAAACTTCATAAGTAGATACCTGCTTATGTTGGCCCCTCAAGCACTGAGATGCAGAAAACATATGCTTAAGGTTATTAAAATCTTGTGCTAGATCTCCAAATTAGTCAGCAAGGTCTAAATTCTGCCCAAGTCTTTTAACAGAATTAACCTTAAATTGCTTCAAATGTCAATTGTTACTTTAACAGAGGCAAGCTGCGCAAAATTATCCAAATATAGCCATTTTAAGGTGGAATCATGCTGTTTCAAAATTATTTCCAACATAAAAAAAACCACCCTAACGAAAAAAACACTTTTTAAAGACAGCAGCTACCCAAACATTTTGTTGGTAGTTTAATTATCCTTTATGCTTTTCCCTAAGGTCAAATTTCCCTTTGCATAGTACATACAGAAGTACATTGAATTTGCTGACAAATGCTATATGCAATGTGACAAAGTTAAAAAATAAAGGAGTTAATGTAATCTTAAATTAGATGTTCATGGAAGACCTTTTACTTTTTAGTTGGCAGATTCCATTGCTGTGACTCAGTGCAAATCCGTAAAACAAGTTTCAGATGTAACCTACATTATGGTGTCAGGTTAGAAGAAAAATATCTTGTCCAAAAGTGTGCAAAGAATTAAAACAATATTTTCCCTCAGCTGGCTACTTATGAACAAGATGCTGAAAAGTAGAATTATCACTTCTTGGAAGCAGTTATTTTTAAATTAGTTTGTAATTCCATGGTGAAATAAAAGTAAGTTTTACTGTTCCAAAAGACAAATCTATTCAGAAACATAAAATCAAGCAAAAAATTATTTTTAAACTTTCCTAAAGTTACTTTCTGAAACCCTAAAGAATAGATCTATCCAAAGTATAGATGGAACTTCAACATTTTGCACAGGCATTATCAGTAAAATTGATTCCTCTTCACACATTTCAGATCAAGAACAAAATTGATTCTCCCATCCTATACACTGTTCATGATTCGTCATCCACAGATGGTTATTAATAGTTAACGTGAGTTTTCACATGTATAATAAAATGGAAGAAAAACATATAAACACTTTCTGTAACTGAGGTAAGCTGTTCATCATGAACTTTCCACCCAGCATGGGAGATCAGAACTTAGGAAATGTGATTGTTCTATCAACATTGGCCATAAATATCCATTTACACAGAAGTAAGTTCAGAACAAATCTGGTAAAGCCCGTGAACATATTCTGGATTTTCGGCAGCCTAAATGACAGTAGAAGTGTATCCCTGGCTGCCCCTGACAGTGTTTCACTTAAGTGTTATTTAAAACAAATTTCTAGTGTAATAAAGCCTCTCCCCTCTGCAAACGTAAATTATATTTAATATGCCTGGGAACAAGTGGGGCTGCCAAAGTCTGAGGTAAGCCAGCCTTTATGACTTCAGTCCGTTCTCAGCCCTTGATTACAATTTGATTTCCTTTGGCATCAAAAGACAAACTATTTTAGTGAACAATGTTCTTCCTTTACCAAGAGTGAGCTCTAGTTACTTGGCAGAGGGCCGATGTACTTGCAGACAACAGGTCCAACCTCCCAGCAATAGCAGACCCACGGACTTTGATTTAAAGCAGCACAAAGTAAGAAAAACAGAACAGAATGTATATTGCTCACTTGAGAGGCTTATTGTTTAAACGGCCTACTTATCATTAGACTGTGCTCCAATCCTCAACACTTTCTTTTGTGTACTTTATGTCAGACATATGGCCACGCTGGGATGCTGACAGCAGTTTTAACACTGCTGCACTATACCTACTACTTGCAATTTGTTCTATCTTATAGTCGGGGCTTTCTTCGAAGAAGAAAGTGAATCTTAAATGCTGCAGTTAATAACTGTAACCGACTGACAAGAAGATATAAAAGTGATGTGCTTGGAATGACAGCAGAGTTCATTCATCTGCACTGGGAGCCTCATAGACGTTAAAGCACTCAAAATGAAGCATCTATTATAGTAAGAAATGTAACCCACAAAGGCTCCTGAACTCAGTAACACAAAATAAAACGTTCCCATACTCTTAACTCCCCACCCCCAGTGTCACAAGCTAAAAAAAAAAGAGGAGAAATGCATTTCAAACAGACACAAATTTCACTCAGTCTTTTTGTTTACTTCCACTTTTGGGTAACCATATATCTCCCTCGGGCTGGCAACAGCATGCTTTACCCCTTCTCATCACCATCTGAGCACCAAGAATGCCCTTTTACCTCTTTTTCTGTTTGTTTGTTTTACTTAAGTACCTTAAACCCGATATAGTGATCAAGAGGGAAGAGCCAGCGCCCAGGTCCCAGGCAGTCCTGCCCACCCCGTCCAGGCAGGAACCTTCCTGCCTCCAGGACACCACCAAGGTTTCCTTGCTCTTTCCACCAAATCTTCCCCCGGGCCAGGGTGCGTCCTGAATGGATTAGGCTCCTCTTTGATTTCAGCTGAATTCTACACCTTCCAAGACCTTATCAGCTCCACAGTAGAGCAAGAAGCATTCAAGAAAAAAAAAGACCTCTTCCATTAGAAAATGATGTTTCATTCACAGAGGGGGGAAAAAGTGAGGAAATATCCCAATTCAGGGACTATTTTGTTTAAAAAATTCTGATAGAAAATACTGATAATGTCAAAACTGTGTTTCATTCTTAATGACTTTTTTTTTAGTCAAAAGTAGAATAAAAAAATTATAGGTCTGAATCAGAACACAGTATTTCAATGCTCTCTAGGGAGAACATATCCATTATTTTCCCTTCTTTTGGTTGAAACTTCAGTAAATTTTGGAATTAAAAAAAAACACAACAAAACAGACCCCAACCAAACCAAATCAAAACATGTAAATCTCAGAATTTCCTAAAGAACAGATATTCCGAAGTTTAACCATCTTTGTTCAAGATCAAATTCCAGCTGAACAGAAGAATGAGATTATATAGTCTAACTTCCTTCTCTACTATAGCAAAAAAGCACTAGAGTGAAACAGAAATGAACATCAGATAATTATAATAACAGGCAAAACAATCAAAATAATTAGGAAAATGACAGGTTTCCATATCTTGTTTCTTGTTGAAAAATTCATATGCACATCAGTGAGAAAAGGGTGAGAGAAAGGTTTATACATCTGTCTGAAGTATTATTGATAGCAAAAATGAAATTACATAATATCATCAGGGTCTTGAGCATTGTGTCACTGTCATGACAAATAAAGAATAAGGTCTGGGAAAAAAAATTAATGTCTCCCGTGCACTCTGAAGATTGTTATAAGTAATAAAAGGAAAGTGCAGCTGGGTGTGCGTTCTAAGAACATGTTCATTGTCAGTGTGCTGGAGTAGAACAAGAAGGTAAACTGGAAGGAAATAATGTTACTATATCTCAGCTAGAAAATTCCTGTAACATCTACAGGAAAAAATCAGAAAAAAAAAAAATCTGTGGGGATTTTTTAACCATTCCCAGATTTATTGAGAAATAAGAGCACAATAAAGGGCAATTAAAAAATGAAGGATTATTAGTGTAAGTTTTAGGATAAGTTTCATAGAAGTTTAATTTATCTTATATGGAATCTTACTGAGCTAACCCCAACAAAATATGGCAGATTTGATTTGCTGGCATAACTCTCAGAAATCTCTGGATTGCTTGCTGGTTCTGGCAAACAGGAATAATTGGAGAACTGCTGTGCTGCAGCTTTATTCTGTGTTCTGTTGCTTTAGCCCTTAAACATGGGCGCAGTCAGATACCTCAAAAACTAGCTAAGCAGGATTGTGCACAATTTAACAAAGACTAATATTCAGAGTCAATGCTTATGCCCCTGTCACACTGACATGATCTGTGTCAAGCACCAGTCAGTGTTTCTCTGCGGTGAGACAGATTGTCAGGCATGAATTTACTCTAAGGGCATTTATGTCTAGTTTTCTTTATCAGTGAAAAGGTACAGAAAGTCAGAGAAGCCATCAAGAAGATGCTTTCTTGGATCACTCACCTGTGCTTTGAGACACTTGAATCTAAATAGTCTGTTTTGCCACTTCATGAAAGCAGTAATCTGAACTCCCTTTATAAGAGATTACCCTTAGCAGTTAGTTGCTGAATATTATGTTACTGAGTATTATGCTACTGGTCCATGTCATTCATCCAGTTAGAGGAATTCCATTTTGCTCACTGGAACACAGATGGAAGAGTTACTACTGTTCTCCATTGCTTAAGACACATACTCAAGATGCTGGTGCAAGTCCGAGCTCCAATGACTACCTTGTCACTTTTATGAAATAAAGTGCCAACAGCTTGATGGCTGGAGCTCTCACGAAGTTGAATATGAAGTATTGTCATCAAAAGAAAGGGTTTGGATATAGCTTGTTACAGTTAACTTGATCATGGCACTGTCAAGGACAAAAACCAGAAATCATCACAAGAAGAGTATTTGTGTATGTCTTATGCATCAAGCTCAGGAGAGACAGAAGTAGATGCATGGTGGGTTTGAGTAGCCATGTTTTGGGGGCCAGGAAGCTCAAGCACTGACAAGGTATTGAAGTGGATCAATGCAGCTGAGGATGACTTTGAGGATGTCAGCCATGCCTAAAGGTGAAACTGGGCGCTTTTTAGGCAGAGGTGGGTGCCTGACATCTTTCAGACTCTGGCCTGCAGATGACAACAGTTTCTCCACATGCAGAAGTGCAAAGTTAATAAACAAACTTTAAATAATGCTTTGGACAAGGACAAAGAGAGCTAAAAATGTTCTAGCTCAATATTCTACTCTGTATCCTCCCTATTGCGCTGGTCTTCATCAACCTTAAAAATACTCTTTTCCAGGCTTCCAAAGCTCATTCACATTCTAAGCAAAGAAGAAAATTGCAATAACACCACCATTTAAAAACTTCAAATACAAGAGCCAAATTCATCCCCAATGTGATCTCATTAGCTTAATGAGATTACACCAGGGATGTAATTGTCCCAAGGACTAAATTAAATGAGCAGTAATATATGTTTTTTGTAAAATCCTGTAATATGCTCTCATTAACTTTGTTCCCCTAACCACATATTTAACCTCTCTTCCTCTCTCCGGTCATTGTCAATGTAAATGCAGCTCATCACCCAGGTAAGATTAAGCACATTAACTACATGAAGGAGGCAGCATGCTGAATTTACCTATTAATCTTTTCTCCCACCCTCTTAATGGACTGATTTCAACTATGTGAAGCAAAAAGCAAATATTGCTTCTCCCCATAATGAAAATTTAAAAAAAAAAGAAAGCGTTAGGTACCAGGTGCATTTTTTAATTATTTTTTTCTCTTCATTTTCTCTCCCTTTCTACCTCCTTCAAACTGGCAAAAATCCAGATATTGTTTTGCTGCATCATGTATGAAATGTTTCACTTCATTGTAATACCAAAGCTGCAATCCCTCTTTCAAACTGTGACTATTAATATTTATTTCATCCTCTGGCTTTCCTGAGCCAAAGCAAATGAACTGTGGCCTCATTGAAATGATACGGTCTCTTGACCCTTTGTGCAGTTTAAAATGATGTAACCTGAACCATTTTAATCTGAAGGCTGGAACAAGTCAAAAGCTGTAATGAGTTCAGGACACTTCAAGACATCAGAAGAGCTATCTTGCTATAAAAGATGCATTTTTTGCATATAGAAGCTATAACATCATATACTTCATGAGTGACACAGACAAAAAATCTACCCAGTAGCTGATTTTTCTGCCTCTTCCCAGTGATGAATTCAGAGCCCAGATCTTGCACAAAGGATGAAATAGTTGATACTAAAAGTGACACCGGAGTTAAACACCTCTGCCAACTTTTCCAACAGAATAAAAATTATGTTGAGGGTCTAAATCTATGTGATTTCTAAATTGGCAGGCAATTAATGACTTAGGGAAAATGCTGCCTTTTAGTGAGCTGAGTTTGTTACAGATTTTGAAAATAATATGTTTGTGTCTCCATCCTGCTCTGAGATACCACTTCCAAAAATAACCTTCAGATACATTTGGAGTTCCTTACCACTTTCACTCTGATCACATCCAGAGATCTCATGGGCTCCACACATTTCAGGAACATACTTTGACTCCACTGAAGTCAGTGAAAAACGAATAAAATATACCTTTACGTGCTGCGTTTGTTTTCTTTAAGACCACTAAGCAGCATATAAAAAGGGAGGAATCCAGTATTGTAAGTGCAAAAACTTAGGGATAATGATCCCTGCCAGGAAAGCAATTAAACTAGGCACAAAACCTCTGCCCCAAATGTCAAGTCCAAAGGATCGTCCCATCTTTTTTAACAGTTTGAGAAACAGCTTCTGCCCATACTATGCAGCAGTGAGTTAGTGCTCTGTTCTCATCTGGAGAGCTAACAATCTAATGGCAGAGGAAAAAGGCAAATTAAACAAGGCAGAATGAATTCAGACTGCAGAGCATCCAGCAGAGCTGAATGTAACAAGCTTGAATTAAATAATTAGAATACCAAGGAAAAAAAAACCTTAGAGAGCAAAGGGTGTTCTTGGTCACTGATTGCTATTTAAATTGGTTTGGCCTCTAACGATTTAGAGATGGTCAAAATGCATAAATTTCCCCCAGCTTTATGTGCTTGGCTGTGATGATTGAAGAAGGGAAAAAGTCCAATTTGCATAGTACATTTTTATAGATGGTTAAGCCTTTAAGTGGATTAATAAAGTTTGGTGCTTTTAAAGACATAGGTTTGTATTAAATGACAGGCATTAGAGTTAAAAATAAAATGAAAACAACATATACACACACTGATTAGAAACACTTACAATACCTACTTAGCAAGGTTAAGGTCAAAGAGTTATTATAGTCAGATAACCAAAACATCTGCACAGGAAAAGCTTTCAAATTTCACCAAATTATGTATCAAATCATTTTATGGGTCTCGTGGTACTGCTGAAATCCTTGAAGACTGCTGTGTGCTGAAATAGCTTGCAAGCTTGGAACTCCAGCTAAAACTCTTCTGCTAGTTATTCACTTTCCAAGTAGGATGCTATTCAAGCTCTTCACTTTAACCCTCCACTCCAATATTTTTCCATTAAATCATGGAAATTTTTTTTGTGTGTGACAGGGTTTGACATCAAAATGAGAGAAATAGAAAAATACTACCTGACTTCAAGCCCAAAAAACTAAATCTTATCATGCAAATTTCACCCCAAACAGCTTTTTGCCCGTAGAGAAACTGTGTTTTAAAGAACAAATTATTATTGGATTGGTGAGTGTACATTTTATTTCTTTTAGTTTCTGGTTATATCAGAAAGAAATCTTGTGACCTTCTTATTAATCATTTTTTATATATTTGTGACAAAATGAAAAGAAAAAGGAAATAATTTGCAACTGAATTATATTTTTTTTACATTAAAGAGGGGTTTATTTTTAAAAATCTTAAAGTCTATACCAAAATACCATTTTAAAATTAAAAAAAAGTAAATATTTCAATTACATTATGTTAAAATGAAAGTTATTTTATCTTGTAAAAAAATTCTATTATATTAGGACAAAGCATCTTAATTAATAGGACAAAAATTCACAAGATGTGAATTACAACTTCATGAAGTAAAAATAAATTAAAGTCTTGTGCTGCTTTGGCAAACATTAGTTTTGGCTCTTGGATAAAAACTGTCGTATAAATGCAAGTTACACTTATATTTTGTAAAACAAAGCAAATAACAAAAAAAGAAAAAAAAGGGTACCTGTAGTCTGTCAGTATCTTAATTTATTATATTCATAGTTACCTCAGCAGACAAGGTCTCAAATTAGTCTAATATTCCCTGCTACTCTTTAGAGCAGTGATTTGAGTGTCTGAATGACAAACTGAAGGCCCTTAATATTATTTTTATGAATAGCTTTTCTTACCTAAGATTACATTACTCAGAGCTTGAATTTTATAAGCACAGAGTGAAAAAGGAACATGCATTTCCATTACTTAAGGTGCCCATATCATATATGTCCAAATACAGAATGGGCATATACCACTCAAAACCGTATGTTTCACAGACTTTTCTTTCTGAAGAAAAATTTTTCATCAGTAACTGAATGTGAATCCTCAAAACGTAGGGTAAGAACCCTCAAAAATGGAGTCATTCAAGAAAAATATTAAGCACAAGGTGTGAAGTGGGCCAAGGCCTGCTTCAGCCCCCAGAATTTTACTGAAGAAGCTTGCTTAGTGGAAGCACCACGTCCTCCTTTTAAACAATTAAACAACACATCCATATGGAAATGCTAGTATTGTAGAATTGGCTGTAGTGATCAGTTTAGCTCAGTCCAGGGAGCCTTTGAAGGACAGTGATGTCACTAAGCTATTAATCAAAATAATCCATAGGTATGCAAAGTCACTGATTAACAGTATTTTCAAGGTGCTATTAGCAGGAAATTTTGTCTTAGTAGAGGCTCTTGTCCTAGCAAAATTAAATTCAGGCCTATGCAACGCTGCTGCTTGGAGAGCATGGAAATACCCTGCAGGGGAGTTAGTGCAGCCAGGGGTTCAATTTGCCTCGGTACCTCTGGTACCAACACCAACACTCCAGCTGTTTCCAGCTGTGTTCAGTGTGCACATAGTAAGGCTCTAGGTTACGACACCATGCTTTGTTTCCTAGCTTGCATTTGGAATGAGATCGCAAAGGGTTAGCCAAGTGTTAGTCAGGCAGTGTCTGCTTTGGTTGCATAAGTTACTGTGAGTATCTGGGAATCCCTGAGAAAGTCGAAGGAAACTGCTTTGTGGGCATCGCTTCAAAGGGCTGGGATGGACAGTGTGCTGGACGCTTTTTCCCAACAGCATCTAAATTTATCTCCATTGTTCTTGTTTTACTTTTTTTTTTTTTTTTCTGCTTAGTACTAAACCTGGCTCCCAGCCAGCAAGGGACAACAATATCTTGCCAGAGAACCTAGTGCATCCCACACGGGTCATCTACATTGTCTGGGATCCATGTGCATCAGAGATTACAACAGTAGAAAACAAAAGAATTACGCAACAGAAAGGTCTTGATGAGAGTAAACAAGAGAAACGTGACTTACTGCTGAAGCGCTTTCCTGCCTGTAGTGGAAGCAGAGGGACAAGAGGAGGTCCACCCTTCAAACCTTCTCAGACAGTAACATAAAAATGCAGTGAATAAGCAACTGGAGTCTCATGTACTGTTGTCCGGTGTTTCTGTTTAGTCAGTACTGTTCCTCAGAGCAGAGATAAAGAACTAAATCGTATGCAATTTCATACAAAAACATGCATTTGTTTTAAGATCCAGCTGATAACATTGATAAAGTCTTAGGTAAATTAAAAGTGTGTTACTAAAGTCAATGCTGTTTTTTTTCAAAAGGAAAATCAACCATACCCGTGAGAGAGCTTGACTGGAGGAAGACTGTGGGACCGTTCAAATCCTGCTCTGCTCTGAAAGAGGCCACTTGACCTCATGTTAGCCACGAGAGCAGTGCAACCAGCCTCAGCTAGCTCAGAGCCCTTGGCACAACTGCACCTCCAAGCACCTGCTCTGCAAATGATTTAGCTTGTCAAGGCTTAGCAGGCTCCCCACTCCCAGCAAAACATGCCCATGGTACCATTTCCCTCACTTTTAACCCTGCTTTTCGTTCAGTACACGCCAGTAGTGGGCCATCCCAGCTCTGAAGGAAGGGGATTGCAAAATAGGGAGCATTAAGCTGGAGACCAGCACCTGTTCATGCTCTTTTCCCCTGCAACTCGTTGACAAAAGCATATTGCTTTGGTAGGCACACGAACATCTCCTCCATGTGGAAAGGGGAGATGCAGCCCAAAACAGGCTAAGAGTGGGGTTGAATACATAAAAAAAAAAAAAAACCAACACCAATGGGGAGTTTATAATCCAGAAGCTATGGGAAGAATGCTGTTTAGTGACCAAAAATGTTGGGAAGCCTCAAGGCACACCAAATACTCTATTTTTCTTACTGTGGAATTTTGTACCATGGAGATGTTCGGATGTCTGAGCAGGTTGCCCAGAAAGGTTGTGAAATCATCACCTTTGGAGACACTAAATGATTTACTGGGCAAGTCTCCCAGCAACTTGACCTAACTGAGCCTGCTTTGTGCAAGGCACTAGAGATGATGACCTCAGGAAGTTCCTTTTAACCTCAGTTTTTCTACCATCCTGTGACTCTGTGAAAGGAAAGAACAGATGAAGCCTAGCTGCAACCTCATAGCTGTAGCACGTGGTTTACAAGAGGAGATCTGAATTCTGTTTCCCAGAACCAATTATCTACTTATATGTGTGTGTGTATACACACACAGACACGGAGGGAGGTGTTAAAGCTCTATTAAAAACAATAGATAAAAATGAGCTACTCCACTTTAAAATGTTGTATGCACCTGCCTCCTGGACAGAGCTTGCATTCTGGGCTGCAGATTACACATGAAAAGAAGCATCTCCAGAAACTGCAAGTGAGAAAAAACAGTGAATGGGAGTTAAGTTATATCCCCAGTCTTCCCACCGGTTAGAATGAGGCAGTATAACACCCATTTACTGTCCCAAGGTAGCTCTCTCCCTCTATTCCAAGATGCCTAATTTTCTCCATGCTTTTGTACAAGAAGCCTGAGTACTTCATCTCACCTAAGTATTTTGCTGCTTTAATTAAACCATTCCCTACTACTTAGCAGATTTCCTACAAACATCCCAACGGTCTTAAAAAGTTTCTACCTTCTGTGAACTAAATGCACAAGCTTTCACCTGTTACATGGTTGATTTCTAATACGCTTTACAAAAAGGCCCTAACCCCCTGATCTTCAAGCTAGTAGATGCTTTAGTATTTAAATTATTGAAGTGGACACTACCTCATTCAGAGATAGCCTTATCTTCATACATATAGGCCTTATTTGATAACATTGTTCTCTTGTAGTCTCCCCATAAGTGTTATCTGTAATCTCCTGTTTTACAACGTATTCTCTTGAGAAGCTGTGAAAGGGAAAACTAATTTCCAGTTCTGTGCTTTTTTTTTTTTTAAAGACCTCACTGCGTGAGGTCTTTGTTACAGCTGCAGACCCCAGGTGCTATAGTTACATGATATTATTTTATTATAATCATTGATATTATTATAGACATTATAAGAAAGAGGGAAGTGTAATTACCAGATTAAGCAGGAAGATGGTATGGTGAGGACTGAAGAGTAAGGAAATAGTTTCAAGAAAAGGGAAAACCATTAAAACTATTCATCAGTATTTCAACTTCTTTATTCACATAAATAGAATAGTCTTCACCTATGTAAAAGCTTGAAAATGAGCTCAGCATGAAAATAATATTTTGTGCATGAAAAACTATTTTAAATCATTTTAAAATGATTTTCACCTTTGCTCCACGTAATTAATTATTGAAATAACACTTCTCTTGCTGTTCTTGCTATTCTCACTGAGTGTCAAGGTTCTGAACTATATATTGCACATGAATCAATACTGAATTTGACACTAGTGATACAAGAAAGTAGAAGTGGATGTTTAAGAGATTTCATGCAGGCAGGAAACACTGATATGTTACCGAACAAAATAAATTTCCCACTGTGATAGGTAGGTTGGAGTCTATTTCCAAACTATAGCAGAAGTCTCCATCTTAATGTCGCTAATCATATTAGCTAAATATCACAGCAGGTAAAATGAGTTTTCAATAACACTGCTGAGTAATTTTCCAGCTAGTTTCATGCTTGGGATAATCTTATTTTTTTCTTTGTAAGTTTTGCATGGTTATACTGGAGCAATTATCTTCAGGCATTTGGAAACTAAGCTAGCACAGCAGCTTGCCAGTCTGCCTTAGTGTGACCCACTGTGGTGTTTATGTTCTGCATGCCAGTTGTTATTAGCTCACATGTGCGTGGAATACCACTTTCCTCTTTATTGGTTTAACATAATGGTATACCATAGGGAGTGTTTTACAGAAGGGACAGGATCTGAATATAAAGACCTTCCTTTAAAGCAGGTATTTATTATCCATACATGGGAAATTTTGCTCATTCCTAACATTTTGTTTTATTCATGAACACCAAAATAGATATCATAGAGGATCTTAAAGATTAATAGGTAATGGAGAAAATAATTGCAATTATCTTCTGAGCAACCACAGTTTGCTAAATGTTGGATAAACATTTTCCTAGTCTGAGGTATTGGTACAACAGAGATCAGATTTTGACTGTCCACTATAGGAGAAGATAAATTTCACAGTAAATTTCTCAAGTGCAGGCACACAGTGCTCAGTGTCTTCCTCTAATATTGTGGTTACATCCTTCTCGGAGCCGGGCTGAATTAAAGGTTTCCTCCAGTCTATCATTTCAGCTGGGCATAGTGAGTCAGGTCAGAGAATCATCCAGGTTTAAAAAAACCCAAACAAAACCCAAAACTCTTACAAAAGAAAATTTATTTTTCCTTTATCCTAGTCTAGTGCTTACTCTGTCTCGCAAACAATTGTAGCAGAGTAACACAGGGAGCAATGCATGGAAGGAACGAAAAGGAGGGAATGGAAAGGTTTGTGTCCCCAAAACCACAGAAAAATGTGTAGGAAAACAGGAACCAAAAAGGGAGAAAATAGAAAGATGTCTTATCCCTAGTTTGCTTGGGATTGGAAGTTTTCTCTTAAAAAAAGAGATAATATCCTAACACGAATGAGGAAACGGAAGCCAAACCGCATTCTGCATCAGATCATACCACAAGATTACCTGAGGCTACTTCACAGAAGAGAGAGCAAGACCATGGACTGCAGATGCGTAGATGTCTCTTTTTTCTGCTTTTTCTTCACACAGTACAGAAGGCAGAAACCTCAGCACTGCACTGGAACCATGCAAGCTCCGCTACGGCAGCAGAGTGGACAAGTTGCCTAAAGCCACTTGCCACCCTCAAGGCACAGACCTACAGGTATGGAGAGGGGAGTCTGCTCCTTTGGGTCCCATCCTTGGACACTTCTTGCACTAATGCCTCAGCTTAGCCTATGCATGCCAAAAAATGTGCTGGGACAAAGGGGTAAAGAAGTAAAAAGCAGAAGGCTAGAAAATATGAAGAGCTTTGCTCAAATGAGCTGTATTAATTTAAAATAAAATAAAATTCACAACTTGGGAATAGACTAATAATGAAATAAGAAATGATTTTTTTTTTCCCAGTCTAATGCTACTCTGCCTTCCTCCCTGGAGGACATGAAGTTTCAGTCTAATCTTGCAGTTCATGTCCAAACCTCTTTGCAGTATATGGCAAAAATGGGAGGAAATGGGTTTTGGCCTAATGTTCCTCGTCATATGCAAGGATTTGCATGCATGGAAGGCCACAACAGTTCAATCAGTGTTGTTATGCTTTGAAATAGATTATAAATATGCATATCTCATTCCTTTTATGTTGCGGGTTAAATGTTAAAAGACAACACAGAGAAAATGCTTTAGGAAGTGATTTGAATATGGACAAGCAGTTAAATTGCTAAACACAAAGTAATCAAGAGATCCTGAAAGAGGCATTATTATAGACACTCAAATGGACAGAATCCCTCTAATTTTAACCCACACCTTTCTCTTCATCTACCATGAGACTCTAAAACCCAACAAAACCTAGTTTGCAACTGATTTGTGGCTCTTTCCTGTTTTAACCAAATTAGAATAAAGCAGCAACTTAATTTTTATAAATACTTTTCATATACTAGATAGTCCATGCAGCAGAATGACAATTATATCTCCCAAATGTGGGGAAAACTTGAGTCAGTGTTTGTGCGTTATTAGATGTCGGAAGACCAGCCTGTCAGCTGTGTAGGTTTCTTGACCTAAAAAAAAAATAAAATAAAATAAAAAAAAATCACAAACAATGACTAGGAAGATTTTGGGGTGCTTTGCTGTTTTTTTTTTTTTTCCCCTCTCCAGTTAAGCCACTCGTAACATACTTGTCCCAAATTCTCTGATCTTTGCCTGAGTTCATGCCCCATCCCTTATCCTCACCAAGGGCGTTAAACAGGTTCTTTACTCGGCTGCTGTTTTTAAGATCCATGAGGGAAGTTTGTATCTTTTGTACACCTACCTCTCTGCCTGGTTTGGAACCTGGCCAGTGGGTTCCAAAGTTATTAAGCAGAGAAAAATGTGAATGAGCAGAGTGACAGGCAGCATGGTGACAGCAGCTCCACTTCTTTTGGAAACCAGACAAAAATAGATGCTTGTATATCCTAAATGCCAAAATTAAGTGGAAGGCAACTTTTCTGGGCTTCCGGTCTAAACGGAAACCAGATGTTTCAGGGTTATTTTCTCTGGTCCTTCAGAGAAGAGTTGTTGCTTTGTCAATAAGTTGCTTCCTCTGTCACGGCCTAAGACTCTTTCCGCTGGCATTCAAGTGCACTTCAGGCAGGGGGCGGGCAGTCAACAAACCTTTCTCCTGGATTTTGGAAACTCATTATAAAAAAACTTGCTCAGCACAAATAAGTGTCTGCTCATATTTTTGAGTTTTGAATCCACTTTCCTCTTTCAGATAAGAACAGCCAAATCCTCAGCTTGTCTAAATCAGCACAGAAACATTCAGCAGCACCATGTCAATTTAAACCAATTGAGAGTCCTTGTATAAAACCAGATGATTTCCCACACACATCGTGTTTGATAGTAGGGCTAGCAAAAGTGTGGAAGCCACTTCTTGTTTGGATGTTGCAATTGAAATAAAGAAATTGGTCTTAATTCTCCAGCCTACTGATTTTCTCCTACAGCCAATCGAGTGTCAATCCCCAATCATTATAGTGCTGGGAAAGTACAGGAGAAAAGTACAGGAAAGTACAGGAAATGCCAAACTGAAAAAAAGAGACTGCTTTAACCTGTCTCTTTCTCCTAACTAGATGATGTTTCAAAATAAATATTATCTAGCTCTATTTAATTTTAAAAGAGTTAAAATCTAAGATAATCTTCTAGTTTGACAATCTAAGTCTTCCTCCCCCTCTACTCTTCCCCGGGGAGGCTGCATCTGGAGTACTGTGTCCAGTTCTGGGCCTCCCACTTCAAGACAGACAGGGAATTACTGGGGAGAGTCCAGCAGAAGGCTGTGAAGATGGTCCCAGAAGGGACTGGAGCATCTCTCTTATGAGGAAAGGCTGAGAGACCTCGTTCTGTTTAGCCTGGAGAAGACTGAGAGGGGACCTTATCAATGCTTATAAATATCTAAAGGGAAGGTGTCAGGAGGATGAGGCCAGACTCTTTTCAGTGGTGTCCAGTGACAACAAGGGGCAACGAACACAAGCTGAAACACAGGAAGTTTGTGAGGAAAAAACTCTTTACTTTGAGGGTGTCAGAGCACTGGAACAGGCTGCCCAGAGAGGCTTGTGGAATCTCTTTCCCTGGAATTATTCAAAATCCACCTGGATGCCTTGCTGTTCAGCCTGTTCTAGGTGAACCTGCTTTGGCAGGGGCATTGGACTAGACAATCTCTGAAGGTCCCTTCTAGACACCATCATTCTGTGATTCTGTGCTAACAGGCATCCCATCAGACTTTCTTCTGACGGGAAGATAAGAAACATTTTTTTACTGAAAAAGATAAACATCTATTAGTCCAACAGATTATGACTGTATGTTTGAGATGGCAAGCTCCAATTTGGATTTAACACACTCCAGTTTGGAGAAGTTTGATGCAAGACCTTAATTCCGCATAATGAAAATTATCAAAACACATTCTCACCATCAAGGTATCAACCTTCAGAGGTTTACACACACATTTAATCTTACATGAGACAAACCAGGACATGTAAAAGTTGCGTTAGCACTTCCCTTACAGGAAAAGGACTGTAACTGGTGAAACGGAGGACAAGTATTTGAATCCAGGTCAGTTCCCATATCGATACAAGCAACAATAACTCATTGCTCTGCAATATGATAGGGCACTCTGTTAATGTGGTAAGCATTTTTTTTCTGCCACTATTCTTTTATTTTTCTAAATTAAGCATCGCTATGAACTATATATGAAGTTCTGGAAGCTTTAGCATATTGTCTTAGTTTTGACATTTATTAAGAGTATTTCTGTTATTAGGAAACAATTTGTGAACTGAAAGATGAGAACAAGATAAATTACACTAAATGCTAAATTATAAATTACTACAAATTGTTTACTAGGCTATTGGGAGTAGTAAGGCAATAAAGGAAAATATGTTTAGGTAGACTTGACAATATTTAACAGGCAAGAGAGGAATTTGCACCACAACAGTAATAACAGATACAAAGCAATAATTACTTTCAAACTTGTTTGTTTTTATTTATAAGGAAGTACATTCCATGTATCCCAGCAGATCCTTTACAAAGGTCATCACAGACGCATATAAATGTGGTGAAAAACAAACACAAGATTAATAAATCTTACTTTAATAAACATAAGGTCCTTCCAGGAATGTATTACATATTTTGATTTATTCTACAATGATAGCAATCTTTCGACATACTTGTTACGTGGCTGAAGAACATCACACTTGAGTTTCCTGCTTCAATACACAAGACACATTGATATCCTAATAATAATCATTCTAAAATGCTATTTTAGCATTGTTTTTTTGAGAAGTTATTTAGCACTCGTTTTTTAACTCTCAACCAAGAAACAGAGACACTAATTTTCTTTTTACAAAGAGAGAATTTTCTAATGGCCCCTACATAAAAATCAGCCTATTTGCCTGTGACACAGGCTGAGTCCATCTTAATACTAAAATTGACAAGTGATATGAACACAGCATTGAATGTGGCAATGGCAAGACTTAAACTATTAAGAAAGTACAGTCTGTAAAGGGTACTCCTGTACATGCACACTCCTTATCATCTGTCCAAGTTCATTTTTTAGGTTAAATTATGATTTCAGTAGCAAAATGTCAATGTAATAGGAAACTCTATTGTACAGGGCTCATAAGAGGTTTCAGCCTTCTAAAACTCCTTCATAATTTTGGAATATCACAGTGTTCCAGAAAGACCAGGAAAATTTGTCATAAAATTTTTTCCTGACAAATAGTAATAGACCTGTCTCTACCAATGTCCAGGATCATACCCAGAAGTAATGGGTCTGTTTAAAATTAAAGGTAGAAAGCACGAGAAAGCTAGGACAGGGAAGGCATACAAGGAGAAGCATCAGTCTGAATTTGATTAAAATGCACAGTCTGATGCCTCCACTACTGGCTGTCATTGGAGACACAACTCTGGGCTAGACAGCTTGTTCTGATTGTGTTATATCAATATGCCTAAATGCATCTGTCCCAGGGGATGATTGCTCACCTCTGGGCTGGTGCAGCAGCATGCTTTCATCTACATTACTTAGTGGTCCTCATCTAGAGTCGATTGGCTTCGTCCACACCATATGGCATTTCCCATGAGTTTCCCCTCTGTCCCATTTCGCTGGCCCTAGAACACAATATTTTTTGAGTGCATGTTCTTTTGCAGTTCAGAGTTCAAGATATTATGAGATCAACGCTTCCATTCACCAGCACCGAAGGCAGTTATGCATCACATACTAAGAAGTTGTTGCAGGTCCTGATGCATGATGTGAAGAGAATATTTGAGAGTGAAAATCTTGCCAGGAGCGTCAAAGAACCAAATTAGTTGAAATCTTACCTCTTTTTCCTATAACGGGGGCCTTTCAAAATGAACTATCCCCAAAAAGACAGCTGAGTTTCACCTCACGGAGAGCTATTAGTGTACTTCAAAAGGAAGCCAGAATAGTTCCAATTTGCAAGATTTCAGCCCATTTCAGTCCGTATGGTTTCTTATATGGCTCAGCAAAACAATGACATTGCAGCTGTGAGAAGGAACAAGAGTATTTGGGACAGCATCCCAGGCGCATGTCTGCAATCAGGACCTGCCTACTGATCCCTCACCTCCACCCACATGTCCTTGTTTGGTTTGTGCCTGAATAAAAAACAAAGCAGCATCTAGATCAAAATGACTTCTACAGGATGCGAATGGGTGCCCTGTTCACACATTCGGAGCTAAGGATATCAGATAGAGGTAATGAGGGAAATAACCTCATAACGCTCTTTGAGAAGCTTGTCAGATCAAGTCATAGGGAAGGCACGGAGAGTTATATCTATAAACACAATACCACTAGACAGAGATTAGATACCACTATGTAACGCAAATGGATTGAACATGAGCAGCAGTATGCCATAGGAGACTGTACAATGAAACCACAAATGTAAATATTAAACTTTGCCCAGACAAGCACATCACTGGTGGCAGGCAAGATATTACTTCCCTAAATACTATTTACCAACGTCTAACTACAGTAACCAAATGTTTGGTTTAAACATGTATTTTAAAGGTTGCCTTAGCTCAGCTATTCCAGTAGCAGTATTGGGAACAAAACGCCAGCCTAGACAAAATCTGCAGCTGGGAATTTTTAGGGAGGGATTTCATGTATTTGTATAAAGCACTGAGGCTGAGGACCTAACTGGGAGTACTGGTGAGCGACTGCAATTTCACTGATTCTTATAGTTCTGTTTAATTGCACTGTTCAGGTAAAATTTCGCTCTTTACTGGAAACCTCTGTCTACACCAATTTGTTAAGGATAAAACAATCAGTTATTTTACAAAAATATTTTCCAAGGTGTCGACTGACTACATTTGTGAATAAAGATTGGAGTAGAAAAAACCCAACCAAACAACAAAACGAGGGGGAGGGGGTGTGTGATTGAAGTTAAAACGTGCATAAATCACTTCAGAAATATAATTTGCAAATTCATTGTGTGAAGCAATTAATCAAAGCATGGCTGAGTTATAGTACTTGGGAGACTTTGATCTGACAACTGGAAGAAATATAAAGAAACTACTGGGTATCAAGCTACAGTGTTAGAACGTAAAATGTTTCTCCATGCTAGTCACAAGTTTAACTACTTCTTTTTTTCTGCTGACAGACCCAAATTAAAATAAATGGGCCACATCGAGACAAATTTCAGATGCATGAAGCGCTTAAGAATATATTGTTCCCATAATACAAGAATACCATGGAATTTATTAATAAAGCTGTTCTCTTTTTTTACTGGTATATGAATTGGTAAAGTAAAATGGAATACATAAGAAATGTTGAACATTTACTATTTTAGATGCTTAATTTAGAGATTTTAAAGTGCTGGTTTTATTTTTACAAGAGTGTATATGCGTACCCAGATTTTCAGCAGTGTGTGACAAGAAAAATAGTTACAGTAAAAAACACAGACAGTAGTCAAATATTAACCGAACTGCCTTACCACTGTCATTCCTTACTCTCAATGAAGAATTTCAGTCCACGTAAGACACAGATGTTCTGCTAACAAACCTGTATAGGTTTGAGATTGCTGAAAGTCATTTGAGATACTTTTAAAGTAACTAAATGCACTTTCAGAGTGACTAGTTATAACACTAAAAATGAAAATACAACATATTTCTTGTAAAATGTATGCAAATCTATGTTAAAAATTGAAAGATTTCAGGAACTTAGTGACACTATTGCTAAAGGAAATTATTCTGTCAGTATGTACTGCTGCCATACCCTGTGAAACACGGCTGGGGCTGGTCCATCATACTGGAACTCATATCAACAAGCAAGCAGTCAGAAACCATGAGTCAGCATCGGCATGCCCAAAGTCAACACTTCTAGTCATTTGCCTTAAATGAAAAATCACAAAGTTGAAAAGAAGTATCACAGTTACATCACCTGTGTTATGGTTTTTAAGGAGCTATAGGAGAAGTTTATTGCCTGGTCTGTATTCAGTAGTATGGACGATTATTAAATATCCAAAAAAGCAAACAAACGGCAACATACAAAGGCATTCCCCCTATCATCTGGTTGATAGGAACAGATCTTGAATTGCTCTTTAATCTCCAGGGTAGTGATCTCACTCTTTCCCTTTCCTCTTTCTCATCCTTCCAATGCTGCCTTCCCGTATATTTCTCCCTCAGTTTCACACAGTCTTACATTCTTCTCACGGTTTTCTGCCTTGAGTTACCTATAATCTGTACATAGCAATCAGCAGAGACAACACATAATTGCTTACGTTACTGAAGAAGTAGGAAAAAAATCCTCCTTTTTGTCCATTCAAGTAGCCAGCCAAATATAGATGCTTTGTTGGCTGCGGCTGCTGTTATTTAGCCACAGCTCCTCTGCATACCTACACACAACGGCAGTGAAGGAGTCTCATTCTCCTGTCCCCACTGACTAAATTGCAGGAGCAATTATGCAATCTTACTGCAGTGGGCTCCAGAAACTCTTCTTTTTGTGTGTGTAGACGGTGGTGCCTGAGGGCAGGTGGGAGTTCTAGAAAAAAAGGGAACTATGTAAGAGGAGAGTAGCAGTCAATGTAGTAATACTTCCTCTGGGAAATACACCTAAAAGCCAGGCAATTCAGAGGATGTGAACACCTTGCTTCTCTGCAATTCACTACTGAAATTATCCTGAAATAGAGTTGTTTTAACGTAGAACCTTCATTCCTAAGACTATGAGACTTTAAAATCCCCAGCACCTGGGATGCACTGGCGTCTTCAGATGTTATTTGCTTCACAGCAACAAAGGAGCCAGAAACTCACATAGACTATCAAGCCTGAAGTATCAGTCCCAAAGCAAAAAAGCAGAAGTTTTCTTTCTGCAGACAAAACCGAAACACAATTTTAAAGCAATGAAATGTCTCGGTTGCAGTTCTAGACACAATGTGCTTTGCAAGCCCCGGCCTCACCGTATCCTTCCTGAGGCCCTGCTTCCTTCCAGACAGCGGTGCTGGTTCACAGGCGCCCGATCGCAGCTCCCAGGCTACGTTTTGCTGAGTTCTCCTGTCATCGAAACTTTGTTTTGCAAACCACCCGTTCCCACAACTTTCCAAAGGTTGCCTTGATCTCTTGCAAGGTTGTGAAAGATGGTACAGCAGGGGTGAACAGGAAAAGCAGACCTTGTTTGGAAATTAAAAGAAAAGGCAAAGGAAACAAACAAACAAAAATGAAACAAAACTCTTGACTCTTTCCTTGCTCTACATGAATCCATATAAGCAAACAAAATTAGGGAAGGCCTTCCCTCAAATGGGATGTACTCTTATTCATACAAGTTTCTTTAAAATGTTTATATATGTCTAAAATCCTGAGACATGAGTAATGATTCTCTTTTTCAAGACTTCCTTGTCTTACACAAATGCAGTGATTAAAAAAAAAAAAGCCATGCAAAAAAAGCTTGTATTCTCACTCACAGTTAGGAACTAATTAAGTAGTTTTCCAGAAGAACTTCATCAGGGAATAAAGGATTGCAAAGACACTGGAAAAATAAAACATCAGACGATCCAGAACACCATTAACCCTAGTTATATTTCTTGGAAATTAGTTCTTACGCACTTTCTTCTGTGCCTTACAGATAGAGGGAAGATTTTGTGATTTGTAGCCTCCTCTATCCTGCCTCAATTCCATTTTCTTTCAAGAAATGTGTTTACTGTGAGAAAACAGAATAGAAGTATTTGATTAAGAAGACAAGCATGGAAGGGAGATGTGGAGGAGCAGGGAATCAGTGAAAAGCAAGCAAAATGGGGAGCTTTACTAAAAGGAACAGGCAAAGGGACTCAAGGAAGTGAAATACAAAATGGAAGAAAGAAATGGTGAAATGCCACATCAAATGGTAGAGATGCAGTGATTATAACACCCTAACATTCTGATAACATCCTAGCTTTAAAGGATAATGTCTAAATATTGCATTAACTAGTGGTTGGGTCTTTAGTCTGCCTGCATTAATAAAACTGTCATAGGCACTGGTACCTCTGTAGCCACTATTTTTTTTTTCTGATCTGTTTCTTTTTGTTTGTCACAAAGAGATGTAATATTCTTCTCTGTTGGATGAAGAACTTTGAATTTTTGTAAATTCTTATGTTGTCTTACTGCCAATAATGTGAATGTTACCTATGTCCACAGATATTTAATCCTGATTTTCCTTCTATTGACATTCAAACTGCATAACCTTCTTTTCTCACACAAAAGTGAGCAATGTTCCACAAAAGCAAGCGTCCGTTTCTTTCATCCCTTCACTTTCACAGCAGGTTATTTCCAGAATCTTCTGTCCTCTATCCTCTTTTGTTTGAAGGAAATGAAAAATTACTGATATGATTACTAGGGATTTTTCTCCTTTAGCAACCTTTGAGGCCCCTTGAAGTTGTTCATTAGCTGTGAGGTATCCAGTGAAATCAAGTCATTACAGAGAATGTACACCACCATCCATGGTTCTCCACTTTTTGTATCAGGAGTCTATATGATATAAGTATCAAACCTCATGAGAACATTAATTGCTTATTATTTAAATAAAGTCTTCAGCAAAGATCATCTCTCTTAGGTGGCTGTGGATACATTTGTCTCTTTTGTTTCTTTTTGTTACACTTGTTTCCACAAAATATGTGTCATTCTATATCATTACCTCAGAAGATTTGGTTTCTATACTGAGGACACAGTAACAACTGAAAACTTCCAACAGGTATCCAACCCCTTTTGATGTAATTGTCCTTCATAGTTACAGCTTGCATCTCCTCAATACTCTTTGATTACTTTTCCATAGGGTTCCATGGTGCTCCTAATTGAATTTGAGCTGGTGAAATTTCTTAAATCTGGCTGTCTGAGAATTTTTATTTTTTTTTCCCCAATCTAAAATGTTCATGGGAAGTTTTAAAAATAAAATTGCCAAGTGTTTCATTAAATCCCTGACAGGAGGAAATCTTATGGTCTTCTTCCTACAGTTAGAAAACTTAAAAAGGAAGATTAATGTCATACCCCAAAGCCAAACATGGGAAAACTATGGTTGCATGTGGAATTGTCCCTGAAAGTCTTGGGTGGCATCGCCTCCTCCCCATCCTCTCAGGTTAGGCACACCACTTCAGCTTGTGGCAGTGTATTTAATCAGCACTGAAAAGTATTCTCTGTGCTGGGATATTATATGGCAGAAAAAATGGGAGACATCAGAAATTTATCCTTCAGGGGTGCGAGACCTGCAAGCACTTAGGAGTGAAACAGGAGGGGGAGCTCTCAGTACACCAGCCAACAATGAAAGCATGCTCCAGTGCAGCAATGTTTCCTAAACCAGGAAAGGAGGATCAGCTCTCCTACTGCATTCAGCTGGAAAAAAGTAACAATTTTCTCACCTGCAGACTCTGACGTTCAGCATTTGCTAGCACAAAAGTTTTCTTAAAATTGCATCTTCCGTTCATCAAAAGCTTTCTCGCTCACTGGTAATACGTTGTACACGTTTGTTGGATTACACAGCAAAAACTGAGCTACTTATCTTCTCACCTTTGCCGTTTTGATAAAATCATACAAAAACTAACTTGGTTCAACAAGCAACTATAGCAAACAGCTAGGGAAAGAGTAAGGACAACATCAGTATCAAGTCAGAGATCCAAGAGGTGTCACACAGCAAGAGAATCACTCACAACTGCTTTCTGCCTTGGTTAGATCTTTACTTCATATGTCTGCAGCTCAGCACCACAACCTTCTCCTGCCCTGTAGCCCTATATGACAAATGCAAACCATGCTTTGGTCTGTGATCTATAGACGACAAGATCACCACTAGAAATCACATTTCCTCTTTGCAGCTCTTTCCTCATTTACTGCAAGGTGCTGCACTCACTCAACTTGAAATGAAGTAGAGACACTTGGGATGTCTGAAAAGGAAACAGCTAATTATAGAGTAGCTACAGATGCAAGTAACAGGGCAAAAAAGTTAATTTTGTAAGCAAAACAAAATACTATTGAAATCAGTCGGGAATAATTCATCCAGCCACTTCTGCCTAGCAATTTTATAGCAGGTGGCAAGACGAACATGCAGAAGGATTAAAACAAAGTTTTAATAGGCATAGGAGAGGCTAGACAGAGAAGGCAGACTGTATATATGTTGAATCATCACCATCATAAATTCGTAATAAAACAGGATGACTGCTAAAGTAATAACCCTAGGCATGACGTATGACCCAGAAAAAAAAACTTTAAATCATTCTAAAATTACCCAACTTAACTTGCCTGGCATTCTGCAAGTGTTACACCTTCAAAAGAGAAAACAATGAAACATGTGCTATCCTTTTATTATTAGTTGGATCCAGCCCGCTGAATACCGTGAAATCAATAGATTTTGGGTAAGCTACAATAAAAAGAAAGGCTTAGAGAGGGATTATGAATAAAAACAATACTTGAGACCTATCAACACTGAATGTTGATTATTAAATACTTAGCAACTGATTGTGATTGGTCTCTGAAGTTAGGAAAGACAGCTGAATTAAGTTAAACTATAATAAAAGTGAGAAGTCTGAATAGATGGAAAAAAGAGTTCCCAGGGTGATCCATGGAATAGAAAGAAGATTTAGATGATGCTTGCTTAATTGAGTAAACCAGATGCTGAGAAACAAGTGTACACTAGAGAAAACAAAGAGCTAGTAAAGCTGAAAAATCTAAGTTCATCCAAAAATGATCAAAAAAATAATAGTCTTGGGTATGACTTGACTGGAAAATTAGAAGAAGGTTTCTAATTGCCAAAGAAGTAAGGCAGCAGCTGAACTTCTTTTAAGTTCAAACTGGCTAATTTTTTAAAAGGATTTACACGATGTGGTTGCCAGCAACAGCAGAGAGCTCTTCCCCAGGAGGTCGTAGCTGCTCCCCATTACCCAGGACATCCTTTTTTACAACACATCCTTATAAAACAGAGGGCTCTCAGCACTGGTTGGTATTCCACAAACAGAAAAACAGGCTAAATTTGTCAACTGCAGTTCTGAAGTAAATTATCCACTGCAAATTATTCACTAGTTTTATTATTCTATAACTCATGTAGCGAATGAAATTCATCTAATATTAATGAATTCTCTTAGTAGAACTAAATTAAAGATTTGTGGTTAAGCACTCAAATGACATGCATCAGATTCTCAAAGAATGCTAGCTACTATTTACTTCCCTGACATCAAGATTTTGCAGTTTTCCTTTTCTTTTTTTCTGGGACGCATATTTTCCAGCAAGGATTTACATAAAAACTCCTCAAGTTAAAATGTACTTTAAAAGTAAGAACTGCTGGGTCCAAAACTTGTGTGTATTGATACATCCTCAAGATAACTCCACTGACCTACCACTCAGCCTCTCCAATGAAAGCTATCTTTATATGGTGAAATCTATCTATCTATAGGGAAACATCTAAATTGTGATCCCGAAGTTCTAGATAAACAAACACAAAAGTCTTATTTATTGGTGGAATGAAGCATCCGTAATGGAAAAAAATAAATTTTTCTAACTAAATCAAGTTAGAAACACCTGGAGATAGATATCAAAAAGCTCCATATTCTGACTTAAAGCAAGGATCTAGAAGGCTGCTTTGACAAATGCTCAACCACCCAAATGTATGCAAAAAGAATTTCAGTTGGGGGAAATTAGAGAAAAGGCAAAGAGAATACACAGCAGACGGATTCTAAACATTTCAGTTTTGAGATGGAAAACCAGAATGTTGCTGGGAATACAAGAAAGCAAAGTCTCTTCCACAATGGATGATTTCCATTTGCTTTCTCAACTTTCAAATATTTTGACCAACAAATGCACACATGAGATGGTTTTGCTTTCAACCAAATTTTGGGTCAACCACAAATGAAAAAAAAAAGTACTTATTTTCAGGCTATGAATCTGATGCATCACTTCTGAATGGAACTGATAGCAGAATAGAGGAAGATAAACTAGGATCAGAGAAGAATGTAGAAGCTTAATGAAGGGTCTATTTCTCATCACACCTGGGGATTTGTCATCACTTCCCATGAATCTGCTAAGTAGGGGCATTGAGCTGCAGGTTTGAGGGTGGGGGTGCTGGAGTTCAATGTTTAGCTGTACTTAAAGAGCTTTAGGGAGGAAAAGTTTTCTTTTATTTACTTGTAAGTTCTCCTCATTTTCCTTCTCATTTGGTTCTGGTTTACTCATTGTGGTATACCGATAAGAAATTATCAGTTTAGTCATGCTGCTGATGGGAATGACATGGCTTTTTGTTTCATTTGCTCACATCACTAGCAACATGCTTGCTGCCAACACTGTTCCCATATTTTGTTCAAGGGTGGTTCAAAGTATTAGAAAGATATTAACAGCCCTAGAAGAGGAACAGAGACCATGTATCACGTATATATCCTGAAGATTCATTCAGTCTGCTGCTCTCTCTTTCCAAGCCAACGTTTGTTTCTGTTTCTGCAAAGCAGCAGAAATTTGGAAGGCCTGTTCCTGAAACACATTACAGAACAGCCTTTGGGCAGTAACTGAGACATTCTGGGGAGTTTTGAGCTCCTGGAAGCTAGATCTCACCTTTCCTGGGGTACCACATGCACTATGCATGCTTTTTTGCGTGCCTGCTCTTTATTTTTTTCTTTCACAGAGCCCATTCCTAGTATGATGTGGTGTTCACAATCCAAACCAAACTTTGGGCATGCAAGCATGAATCACCAAAATGAGCACAGGCACGCTATGGTTGTCTAAATCTTCTGAATCTGCACAGCCCAAAGACAGCCAAGTGGAGAAAGTGGAAGAGCCTACTCTTAGCCAGAGATACTTAATTTACAATCACCTTAATTTAAAATTAATTATCCATTTGCAGATACAGGTCTTTGTGATCTATTGTTTGCACTTACCAATCTAAAGAATTCTCTACCTAGCAAGTTTAAGCGATGCTACCCCTCTGCAAGTGGAGTGACACAACCAGAAAGAGAGAGGAGGAAATAAAAACTGAAGAGCGAAATGAGTCCCCTCATATCCTGTGAGAGGAGAGAGGGGGAAGGGAAGGTGTGGGTCATTTGCAGATTTAGTTTTGGAGCTCGCTGGGAGGTGCTCAGCTACGGCTAAAATGGCTGCCATTATAAAATCTTGGGCAGATGAGATGCACAGTAGATAAAGTGATAACCAGTGTCTCCCTTGGAGCGCTTTAACAACTCGGTTTGAATTCGTAAGTGTTCTGATTGTACATGTGCAAATGCTTCCATATAAAGGTTAGGCACCCATTGTTATTGCAGCGTCTGTTAAAAAAAATAGCCATATCGGTTGCTAGGAGATGGCAGACTTCTCCTGGAGAAAAATCACTCCTGATAAAAAAAATGATTTTACATAAAGACCCTCTTAAATATAAATATCTTTGACAGCAGCTATTATTATTCACTGAGTTCCTTCCCAACTGAATAAATGGCAGAAAAATATATTATTTGAATACCATTATACCCTAAAGTGTTAAATAGGTTTTTCTCCCTTTTCTCCCCTCCCCTTTTTTGTTACTCCGAAGTGATATTTGCTTCCAGCTAAAATTGCTGCCTTCCTTTTTCTATAGACCATTCCATGAAAGAAACATTTGGAGAACTGAGTTCAAAAATTGAAGCCGCTTGTCTTCCTTTTCCACTGTAAAACCAGTTTCGCTTAAAATGAATTGTACAACAGAATAAACACTTTATTGGGAAGGAACTTGGATGCAAAAAGACGGAAAAAAAAAACCTGCAGCAAGTCTTCACAAATGGATGGCTGGGAGAAGGCAGGTGGGAGGCTGTGCCTCATGAAAGCAACCAACCATCCAGTTTCATTTCAATAATGTTTGTAATTTTCTTCCTACCGGGGTGGCTGGAAGTACAGCTGCCCTATACTTGTGTCCATGTGCCCAGCTTTTGGTGAAAATGACCCGAACTAATAAAACATGAAACAAACGATATACTTGCTGTTTTAAACTTGTGTAGTCAATAAATGAAACAATAATCTTTCCTAATTTAGTGTGCTCAGAGTTGCTATTGTGGACATGAGAACTCCCCAGCTGCAGAACACAAAGGCATGCTGCCTGCACAATATGGGGCTTCAGCAGCTGTGCTTTCCATTGACCAGAGCTGGGAGAAATGTAGATCAAATATCAACAATAAGAGATCGATGTTGTAAATATTAGCATGAGAAAGAGTGCACTAAGCTCTGAGNTTTTTTTTTTTTTTGTGCAGTTGTAATAAAGTTTCTCAAGAATTTTGCAAGCAGGGGGCCTACGCGTGCGTGCACATGTGTGTAAAGTGCCTCCAAATCAGGCAGCAGCATGTTTCCTTATACAAATATTGACAGGAATCCTTCAGTTTATTTGGAATTTTCCCGAGAAAGCTGCAACAATATGGTAATACCTCTTCACTACTTTTCACACAGTTGTTTCAACTGCTGGCACCAGGAAATCCTTATTGTTTTAATCAATACCACTTGGAGCGATGACATGTTTCTTTTTTTCTTTTAGTGACAGACACGGTGCATTTCCTCACACAAAGTTCTCATGAGAGACTTTCGTGCTGTGCTCAGTATATCCAACAGCAAACATGTATTTGCCAGAGGGCTGAAAGAAGGGGTCACTATTTTTTCCTCTCCCGTTTTTCATCCTGATGCTTTATGCTCCATTGCTGTACTTTGAAACTCACAAATGACCCCGAGAGAAGCAATGGGACTACTGTCAACGGTTATAATGAAACATCCGAGGAATATTTGGAGGATCATGAGTTGTTCATTTAGTGAAGCTTTGAATTTAACCTTGATGTGCTGCCTTCCTCCTCAATCTCCTTTCTACTGCTTACACTTGAACAAAACACATACAGTAATGCTTTAAATGCATTCTTTAATGCTTTACATTAATTACAGACTTGATTAAAGTTATTAAGGTAATTTAAATGTAATATGTGTATACCCAAGTAATATACTATGATGAATGTTATTACAGCACCACACTTTGCTCTGCAATTGGGTATAGTATACAGCACAGAGAGAAAGGAGAGGTAAGAAATGTCTTCTCTTAAGGCACACGGAGAAGAACTCAATCTGTCACTGTGCTGGGAACAGCATGAAATACTCCATTTCCAGTGTTCAGAGAACAAGTAGGATGCCCCACTCCCTGTTCCCACAGACCCCAGGCAATGAAGGAATTCACCATCCACAGCACTCTCGTCAATGTCTGGGACCAAGAGAGAAAACACACTTGTTTGCATAGTGCTACACGTGTTCATCACCCAGTACAATGAATAACTGTGCAAAATAAACATTTCTGACTTCAAATTTTTACAACTTAACACATGCCCTTTAAAGAGCTTAATTGCAGCAGCTGCACATCCACTGATCTGCTGCAGCTTATGTGTTTTGACATCCTCTCCATTCTTTTTTTTTCTGCCTTGATCAAGTAAATTTGTAGCTTCGAAGCTTCATTCAGTTGAGTATTGCAAAGCAAACAACATTTTGTGCTTTCTGAGTTGATTTTTTTTCCCCATTTCGCCTCCCTTTCCATGACTGAAACTTCCTGTTTACCTCTCACAGACTTTGGCATCATCCTTCAGTCCCAAACTTCCTCTTTCTGCACCATCCTGTACCACTTCAGACAGCAAAAATCTTGACATCAGCTTTAATGAAGGTGGGATGAGAGCCCAAATTTTATTTGTTTCACACGGCTCAAGCTTATGAGTTGTTGAATGTATTTTTTTCTCATCGATGCCTGAGTATGACTGCACCATGGCCCACAGCCCTGTAGTTGAGGCACTAAATGCACTAGAACCATTTCATCCTATTTTTCGGGTGCAAAAAACAACACGGGTACATGACAGAAGTAGCAGTAAGCATATTTTGCCTTCTGAAAAGATGTATGTATGACACAGAGCATATAAATAGTTGGATTGCCTTTTTTTTTTCCCCAAAACTCCATAATTTCTTTGTTTTGAACAGGAGCAGTCTTAAGAGAAGCGCTCGAACAGTTCAAGGAGGGAAAAATCATTATTGGTACTTAGACCTTGCAATAACATAACAAAATAGTATCATTTTTCCATTTTGCTAAGTTATAAATCAGTCACTGGATAAATGCCTGAAAATGGCTAATTTTTATAACAGTCAAAATTAACCATCCTATCTGGGGCAAACGCAGTGCCTAATGCCCTAAAACAATGTTTAAGAGCAAATACCTATGTTTATAAACAGCAGAGATCATGGTCATTTTCCTGGAAATTATTCCAAAAAAGAGAACTGTGTGAGTGGTAAGATTACGTTGCAAGATTAACTAGGACCTTTTTTAAAGGCTTATAAACTGAAAAAAGTACCAAAGCATGTGTAGTGCTTCGTGTATTTGTAAAGCTTATAATTCAACAGTGAAAAACACAATAAATATAGTGGGGGGAAAAATAATCTATCAGAAAAAATACCTACAGCTTTAAAGATTACTTCTTTTTTTTTTTTTTTTTAATGCACACAGATTAACTGCTGCTTCATATACAGAAGCAACTTTGGATGATGGGACCAGGACTGTGAAATGCTGTTGAAACAGAACTAGGTGAGACTTGTCTGCGTTAAGCTTCAACAACTGTATTCTGAAATTCCTTTAAAAAATAAAGGAAAGAAGAAACAACTCTAGACACGCAGGAAATACCTGGTTTTGTGTTATAGTCAATCAGGAAAATTAGGAAACACATTTTAAACTGTCTTGAAGTACAGCACATATAACTATGACAGACATTTGGTTCTTATGTCACCAGTATTTAATGCCGGTTCTCCAACTAATAAATGCATGTAGCTGGGTAAGACACAGCTGGGTGCTCAGCTGAGTACAGCACAAAACTTTCAAAGTGTTAGGGATGGGAAAATTACCTTTGACTTCAGTGGAATAGGACATACTTCACTTAAATAACTGACTCACAACACTTTTGACATTTATCCCATCCATCTCTTTAAAAATACACTTAATTAGTTGAACTTGATCCAGACAACTTTTAAAAATTACCATAAAAATAAATAAATCCCCTGATATCCCCATTTCGCTACCAATAAATAGAGAAAAGTCTGAATTTAAATTGTAGCTTTGACCCCTGCTCCTGGCACAAAGTTAATGTGGTGAAAAAAAAAAATAAGAGAGAGAATCCAGTATGTCTTTTATCAAAAGTCAATTCAAAGCTCGATATAAAGTTCAAACCTTTTGAAGCATACATTATCATTAAGATGAAATATTTAGTGGCTCTGTATTCTGGTCATCTTTTGACAATAACCTACAATGTCTCAGAGGTGGCGGGTGATGAAGAATTCAGTCAATTATTAAAGAATACCTCATTTTTCAGGAAGAAGGGCTGAAAACTGCTAATTTGTATTAGCACGCCATCGATTAAATTGCACCTTCCATTTTAAAGTCCTGTACAAATTTCATAAACATTAAAAATTTTAGCTGCCTGGACTCTTTTACAGTAGCTTTATAAAAAAACCTTGAAACATTGCTATTTAATAGCCATCTCTTGCCCCAGTGAGTGGGTTTAACTCTTTGTCCTGCAGAGAATAGGAAGTCACATTTTTGGACTTTACGTAATGTTCTTCAGAGATAAGCTTCTCACAAATTATAACTGCTAATAATGTTTCAGGTTTCCCTATGTGATAGCTGCAAGGTGACCACAAGGTTGGAGTAAAATTAAAGTACACCTGCTCTTACACAATTTTCAGTTTAAAATCTCACTAATATTTAATATTTGAATTTAAGCAAATATTTAAAAAGAAGAGCTCTTGTGATTATTAAATGAGCACTGAAGCAAAATGGAAATTGGATTACTAAACATCCCATCGCATTCGCATGAATATGCACACCACAGGCGATGTTAACATTTGCCAAGAGAAAAGCTTTTAAATGCTTATTTGTGTTGGAAACTTTAGCCATGGAGCTAATTCTCAACACGCACAGGGCAGAAAAAAACCCAAAACTTCTCCATGGGATTTTAGAATAGCACTCAGAGTAAAAACTGTTCTGAGACTTTCAATATCATCATTACACATTGTGTTACATTTCCATGAGAGTTTACCAACCAAATAGGATTAGGCTGATCTGGGACCAAGGGGTAAGATCTTTAAGAAGCACTACCACATTTCACATCATCTGTTACCAGCCATGCTTACAAAGAGTTTCTTCTCCATGAGTGGTCCTACTCCATTCAGCAGGCTGAACTGTGACAGCCAGCTGAAACTGGAGTGGGTGATGCCCTTGCAGGAGAGAGTATAGGGAAAACCTCTGCCTCAGAGAAGTACGCCCCAGGTCTCTCTGGCTGGGAAGCCACAACCTTGGACACCCTTGCCTGATCTCCTAATGAGCATTAAGGGCTTGAGCTGAGCACCTCATTCATCCCATTCATCTTTCTTTTCTGTGATGTCACAGAGAACAAAAGAGCAGCTATTTTGCACTTGCCTGAATAGAAAGTTCTGGACAACACTTACACATGCCATACTTGAGAAGACAACCATAAATTTTAAGACAAGATCACTTCTATAAATATTTCCACTTAAATATATGCAGAGCAAATCATTAACTAAAAAGGATGGGAAAGAAGCTGAAGTAAACTTACAAAACCAGCTTCATTAACAATGGAAAGTTTCTTTTTTCCTTTTTTTCTCTTTTAACTTCCTCTCCTCTGGCAATAAGGTTCCAGAGGAACCAGCTTCAGAAAAGGAGCAAGCGAACAGGTGTCTAATGACTAGACTTACACTGGAAATAAGGGACTGCCCAGATGAGATCTAATGCCATTTTGAGGCTGACTTCACAGAAGAAATGAACCTTTGATTAATATTTGACTGACTGTTTCCTTGTCTTCAGGGATATTTTTTAGTCTGAGAGTGTAAAATCCAGATTGTTGTGACAATTGTGAGGACAAGTTAGTCAGTATTTATAAATCACTTGGAAGAGAAAGTGCTAATGCTGATAATTATGAAATTGGATGAAATCAGCAAAATATGTTGCATGGGAAACCAGTTGTTCCCTCTTCCTTTGCATCTCAAAGTGGGAAACACAGAACTGCAGTAATCTGTTGCTGATGTGGTGATGTAGGCTCTGGTACTCCAGTCAAGTCTGTTGGACTCCAAACTCCTACCTAAGTATTCACATAATTTTGCCTTTCCAGTTTTGTAGGAATGTGAAGACAGCTGAATCATTTGCACAAAATGTCAGCAGCCTGAAAACTTTAATGAGTTTCCCTTTTATTCACCACCACCTAAACTCTGCAAAAAATAACTCTGTATGCTTTGGTCTTGAAAAAATGCATCAGATCACTCCCGGCTTCTTAAATGTACAGTTCGCATATTAGCCAACCCATACTCCCTTGAAAATACCAGCACTTGATTGTGTGGAAATGAAGGTAAAAAACTATTGGAGAAGGAAAGCCTCAGGGATTGTCTTTCCCTGGAGCCAACCAGCCACACCTGCACACACACACGTACACACATACAGCCCATGCTTCTCACAGTGGGGTTTTGGTTTGTTTCCATTTTATCTTGTCTTATTTTATTTTATATTTTCTTTTCAGTTAAACTGAGGTTTGCATGCACAAAATTACAATAGTTCTTTCTTAGTTGCATGATGAACAAGGGCCACTGTTTGTATGTTCTGTCTTGAATGACAAAACATTGGTACTAAAATATTTAGGAATAACCACTGGAAAGAAGGGATACATTTTTGGTTTTAAACATCTGTTTTAAAGTGATATGAGAGAGTGAAATTAAATTTAATAATCTCTCTTCCTTCCTCTGCTTTTGAAATCATAAGACAATGTGGTAGGACATGTGTTTCAGATCTAGTGTGGTATTTTCAGATGTAGACAATTCATTATCCGTGGTTCTCCTTTTCTGCATAAACCATGGTTTTTCTAAGTACAAAATTTTCTGCTAAATTGTCCCCAGGTTACACAACACAAAACAGCATTTGTGTATAATAAGACATTACCTCCACCTGCTATAGACAGTGTTTATTCTGCACATTTTGTTTGCTCTGTTGGATTGCAGCCAGCAGACTCAATAGTGTATTGGAAAGCAAAGGATCTCATATGTCAAATCATCCAATTTTAAGTTTAATCAACTGTCAGCCCTTTTTCAAGGAAGTAGAAGGGAGGTTCTTCCATGCTTTTTAATGGCTATTTCTCCAGTGAAAAATTCATTTTTAATGTATCTGTCATACCCCAACTCACATATGTGTGTGCTTAAATCAGGCCATGGATACAGGACTTCTGCACCCACATTAATCACACAGTTGAAAATGCTCATCATTTGTGCCAACCACCTGCTCGTTATGATTTACACAATGTTTTCTGAACAACTTTGATTATACTTGTGCTCATTTTTATGCCTATAGCTGTATGCCTCAGGCCATCACCCTTTCCTGGACCAGTAGATCAGCCTAATCAGGAGAACTTTACCACACAGAAGCTGAATCTTTTGACTGACTGTCCATTTAAATCAGTCAGTTGAGTACAAAGCAGCAAGTGACATAACATTTTTTCTCTCCAGTGCAGGACAGAACTGTGCCTAATTAGGCATTTAAGAGAGACTTAACTTCTACAGTTCTCACCACACATGTTATTTTCAAGCAGCTCAATGATCTGAAACACCAATTAGTTTCCATTCACACCTATTATCCTCCTTTAGTTCACTGTTAATTCAAAGTCCACATTCCCCTCCTTGTCAAAATGTGATAATTTTCTTTCTTTTTTTGTAAGTGTTTCATCTGAAGTTTTGAAAACCATAGTGCCAAATGCCATTACTTAAAGCTTCATACAGATGCCTTATACCATTTGCCAAGTTTCCTATTTTCACTTTTTTATGCCCAGTATATTCTCTTGCTTTCCCTCCACTAATGAATATATTGTTTCAACTCCCTTGAAGCATACTCTCTCTTCAACGTTTTTCCTAAGCTATTTATAGATTATTAAAGGACACCACAGTGATACCACCAAAAGGGACTAAGATGACTGCAGTCTTATAAAACACTGCAAATAAACACACAATACAAGTTAAAGAAGAAGTTAAAGAAAGGTTGAAACACCAGGGCTTCCCCTTTCTCACACATCACAAGCCATTCTGCAGTAACATCAGAAAAACACTTGGTGCTTAATATGGAAAAAAACAGAAGCCTTAAAAATCGACATTAGTTAAAGATGCCTACAAAAACCTCATAATCTCCATTATTTATCAGTTAGCTTTCAGATGACTCATATTCACCAGCTGACAGTCCAAAGGGTGAGGAATATTCTTAGCCAGGTTTTTATCATATATTCTTATTGACCTGTAAAATCAGTGATATCTACAGCTCTGTGGGCATAGCTTGTGGCAGTCCCTTATTTGTTCCAAATGTTACCATTAGTTAATAGCCGAAAGTAATGGGGACAGGGAAGGAGGAATAATTTATTCCTTAAATATGCCTTTTATTTTAATGTCTTTTATGCAACTTACATCAGGTCACACTTAGAAGAAGAATCAGAAAAAAACAACCAAGTATCAACATAAGCGCTTTAGAAATACATTTGTTACTAAGATATGCCATAATTTTTTCCTTTTGAAAACTATTATTTGTAAATTCTGATGACTGATTATCTTAACCACACATGAAAACTTTTTGAATAGTTTATTCTATATAATCATAACATTTTCAGCTGTTCCTTAGTTTGTGAATACTTATTTTGAATTTTGTGAGAAATATAAGAGGTGGGATGACATTTCAAATCTCCTGCTGATTAACTGGTAGAACAGAATTACCCCCAATACCAAATAACTTTCCACATATAGTACAAACTGTACATTACTTACCTGTGCACCTGCTGATGTTCTTTAATACACACTGCCTATACAAATTAGCATGTTGCATACACTGCTTCCAGCTACTACAAAAAACAAAAATAAAAATAAAATTCAGTTAAACATTAATCTTCTGAGTTAAGCTGCCAATTTTGCAGCAGTTGCTCAAAATATGTTAGAGTGCTTTCTCAGTCCAGCCCACCATCAAATCTCTACATATTTCACGACTATCTGACAAGTTTTACATGTGATTCTCTTTATTATGGCGACAGACTGCATAAAAGATTATTGTGTTTGTATTAAAAAAAAACATAATCCAAAAAGTGGAGAGACAGTTCTACACTCGGTGACGGGTTTTTCAGAAAAATATGACATGAATCTGCTGGTTTGACTGGAAATCTGGAACTACCTCTGATATGAGCTATGGGCATGTCTTATGTTGGCACAAATGTAAACCTCAGTTTATAATATGCATGCTATATGCTACAGCCAAGCAAAATATCTCCAAGTTTAGTCTTTTAAGTCTCCTGCACACTTGCAGTCAAATGTATGTATGAAAATCACTCAAAGGAAAAATTGAACTTTTCTTCATATCAGCAGCTGAGAAATCTAGCATGTGTACAGGGGTCAAAATTTGCAGGTAACTGTGTTAGAGACACAAATAACCTTAACACCAGCTGAAATCTAAAAGCCAGAATAGAATACGTTCAAGGTGGACTAACCACTTGAGACAGTTTTTATTTAGATTTATAGAACTACCTTCTCATACATATTTTCCAAAATGGAAAGGTTAGACAGTGCAGAGTAATAGCAAGGAACACAGGTCCCAAAAAACTGTTAAACAAACCAGTCCCCCTCTACGTGAGAATTTGCACAGACCCTCCACAGTATTTGAAAACACCAAAACAAAGCAAGAATGAATCTTACCTACAAATGTAATTAATAAACTTCTTATTTGCATCAAGGTAGTGAACAAGGATTAATAAAAAAACCAAGCAAAGCCCAGCTACAAGTCATAACCATGTCTCTAAACCAACAAGGAATGTAACAGTGCTTGCTTTGCCAAGGGTTAATTCTGGCTATCTCAGCAGCTCATTTTCTGGAGATTTTTGTTCCAGATTGCAGTTAAATCTGGCCTATCACAAGGGATTCAGCCTCTCAGAATTGAGGATGTTCAACCTCTAAACAGTCACAAATGCTCAGCTTTTCATCTACAGTTCCTATCAAATATAGAAACATCTTTCATATGTTTAGTTTTTACACAGATTTCAGTACTCCTCAAACTTATTTTAAACCATTTCATAGCTATCCTTCCTGCCTGTTAAACACATCAAGTGCTTCAGTGCCAGCTGGTGTCAGAAAAGAAAGTCTAAAACCAAAAAACATACTGCTGGCTGTCTTCTATCCTTGCTGGCACCCACTGCTCGAAGACAGATTAAAACACTACTTGTAGCTCTTCCAGCTTTCCTCAGACACCAGAATTTTATAGTAGGAGAGGCAATTAACATTACTGCTCTTCTGCAAGGGGCATTTTCTGAGTTCTTTTCCTCAGCTCTATTATTTCCTTCTGATCTGATCCCCTTTTGTTTTTAAAACCGCTCTCCATGCAGCAAACTTTTTTTTTTTTTTTAATTTAAAAAGACAACTGACAGGAAAATGCAAGGTGGCTTCAGCGGACTTCATTCTTTCATTCTATTCTGGAATGACCAGCCAACAGAAGGGGGAGGGGAAAAAAAAAAAAAAAAGCCTTTATATTGTGTGCATTCAAAACTTTCAGCAGATTTATGGATTCAATCTGGTACTGTCTCCATGTTCTCTTCCAGCTCCCCCACACTCTTTGTTCCCTCACAAAGACCAGGCTCTGACACCCTTATCTCCCTCCATGATCACCAGGAGCGTTGGAAGAGATGCTAAATTCCACCACCACATCAGATTAGATAGACGCATACCTCTCAGTGTGAACAAAAGTATTGTAATATTGAAAGAAAAAGAGAGATTACATAAACGTTGCCAAACTAGCATGCCTGAATTAAGCCCTACTTAGGCACCTAGCAGAAACGATAATTAAGAGATGTCTCATTTACAGCATACATGGAACTTTTTTCTATTGTCAAAAATAAAATTTCTTACAGTCAGAGTGAAAATTTCCCTACAGACAGGATACAAACATTTCTATAACACTCAGATTTGCATTTTGTGGAGGATCTTTATACGAAGACTATCCATTTTTTAATAAATTCCTACAAGACTGGACTGTTTGGCAGTAGCTCTATGAAAATTTTAATACAGCAGTTATTTATTATATTCAGTTATTATTTTTATAATACAATTGTATTATTTTTAAAAGTTACAATTAGATTAGAAGGTACCAACTCCCTGTCACTGAAATATTTAAAAATACCTGCAATGCTAATCTGATTAGAAGAACAAGGTCTGTATTAAAACAAATATGTGGAAAAGTGTCAGTAGATTAGAAATTACAATACTTGAGTCTCCTAGTTTTACCTTCTAGTAGTAAAATGGAAAGATCTGCATCTAATAGAGTAATTAGAATGTCTTTTGTAGTAATTAATTAATTAATTAATGTAGTAATTAGTCATGTGTCATTTCTTCCAGTAAAATATTTACTATCAGAATTGAACTATTTTCATCCGTATTATTTTTACTTTTAAGAAATACCTTGTATTTTTCACCAAATGCACTACAAACAAGTACATAAATAAGGGTATAAATAACATAGATAAAAATAGTTGGAGCTGAATAAAAACATCAGTTCATGTAGCTGGTGTTCATGACTACTACTTTTACGAGACACAGAAGCATTAACTATAAATAAATGTTTTAAATGAAAAATTCAACCCAAAGCATTATTAAAACATTAAATACAATGTCTTTGGTTCTTTTTCAATGTTGGAACAAAAAGAAACAATAGTAAAAACTTCCACTGGCTATGCCCATTCTGGCAGACAATCTACAAACCAAACTAATAAGCACTTTGCAAGCAATAAATTTTGAACCTACATAATAAGATTTTGGCATTGCTCTAGTTGTCCTAGTAGAACTGCAGTTGCTTCCAATCTCGAGACTTCTGGATACAGCAGAATATTTCTACACTTCATGGCTCAGTTCCATTCAAAGACAGCTAACTAAATAAACTATCCAAATCAGCAGAGTTAGTATACTTGTGTTATGGAGATACTCCAGCCAGGCTACCTTATCTATTCGAGAAACCAGTTCCAATATTTTCATAGGCCAATTTACATCACCCTGTAGACAAAACTAAGAGTGAGATATAGAAAAGGATGGAGGCATCTAAAGCAAAACACAGGACAATGCAAAAGCCTGTGTATGAAATACTAGTTTCACATTGAGCTGCCACCTCACCATCAGAATAGTTAAACTTACCCAGGCAAGAAAGAGCATTCATAAGCTTTTCAGCCTGTTTTTCAGAAAAAAACTCTTACTTTCAGAAAGAAAGAAAGACAATTTCTTACTTATCAGAAAGAGAGCCATGAAGCATGGTTCCTATAGTATTGGCTACAATATAAAAAGTCATTAAAAACCTACAAACTTAAGAAAATATGGTGTAAATTATTTTCTGCTGCTTCTGGTATTCATATGCGGATAACATCTCCTAGTAGTGGCCTCTGAACTCTAGATGCTGAGTTGATGGAGGTGCATACCTACAGCCAGAAACAGGTAATAGAGGAGAAAGGTTTTTAAATATATCACTGTACTCACTATTGTCTAATTTCCAGCTCTGGCAGTCCTCTGCAAAGCCAGGCAGGCTCTCAGAGGCTATGTCTAAAGCAAATTGAGAAGAACTCCCAGCCTCCAAAGTCTGCTTACGTTCTTCCAAGGTGGCCTTTCATGCGAATGACTATTCTCTCTCTTCGCTCCTGCTCCCATCTCATAGTTGCCAGTGTTAGAAACCTTGCTGCATAAACACAGTTATCTTTCTAAGGCACTTGGATCTCTGTGCACATTGTGTAGGAATACTAGGTGTCCAATTCCAGCCCACCACTTATCCGGGCACCCAAAATGGAAGAATTTCAGTACCTAATGTATATATGCTTCAGTACCAAATCTGGACCTGCAAGCAGTTATACTGCATACACAGTTACACATAGTCGCAGCCAACTTCACAATCTTGCTTCATCTAAAAGAAACACTATAAATGTGCCACACTGTAAAAATCAGCCTGAATTCCAATCTCAATCTGGTCATGTAAGCAAAGATTAGACTGTCTATTTCTGAGCCAGTTAAAATAAAGCAAAGGGGGGCTCCACAGTCACAGAATAAGATAACACCAGTCCTGCAAATATAATTCAGGAGTTCAAATTCAAACTGTTTGGATCTAACTTGAAAAAAACTATTATTAACAAGTCTAAAAATTAAAAAAATAAATATTTCAAATTGTAACTCAGGTCCAGAATTCTCAAGGAAAGATACGTCAATGATGGCACTATCAAACCTTTATCAGCGTGGTCTTTCATAAAACCTGTCTCAAAGTACATAAAGCAGAGAAATTCCAAACTGGGAACCATGCGTTGTTTTTTCCCCTTTTCAAGTTACCATTTCAACACTTAGAAAATGAAAACACATCTTATTGCAATAGCTATTCATAGTTACTCATTTATGCTGTTGTTAAAAATATTCAACTTTGACAGAATAACTTGGGCAGAATGTCAGATGTTGATGTATCTTGGACTAATCTTAAGGAAAATAAAGATATTTCATCCCAAAATATTGAAACAATTTACAAATATGATGCGTAGCTGATTAATTATGGCCCTGATATTACTGGATACACCAATACAAACAGTAATTCAAGACTTCAAATTCCTTTGAGACTAGCCCAAAATCTCTTATGAAACCTTTTTGAAAGAGATGTTAAAAAAAAATCTGTTAATCTGAAATAGCATTTTATAGATTTGATAGAAAACCCATACATGCACCCACATACAGGTTGATATTTAGTCACTATATTAACAGTAAGTACTTGTAACAGATGCAAAATCTTACAGCACTCATTTAGAATTATTAACTTGTTATTTTTTGCTTAGCAATTGCCATATTTTTAAGAATTGTCTCTCTGCTGTATCTTCCAGTTGGTTCTAAATGTTAATATTCTCCTTTTGCAGAAGATTTTAGGTAGTGTTCTAGAAAAATCTATTAAATTTTATGATCAACCACAAAGTTCCAGCTTCTCAGAGACTGCTCATGTATATGTTATACATAAAATAACATAACCCAGACAGATTTAAAAACAAAACCAAAGCCACTCAACTTGTGTGAACCAGACTAATGACATAGGTCTAGGACGTTTTTGTCCCTGTTTCTAGGCGCTACGTGGTGCCAATGAGAATATAGTTTATGCCAATCTTATTCTGACCATGGGAAAAAAACAGCCAAAGATATATAACCAGAACTGTTTACGAGATAAACAAAAAGTTTACTGCTTCCCACATACTAGGGAAACAGTTGGATTACACATCAGCATCTGGTTGCTCCAGACAATACTACCAGGAAGTTAATGAAATTGGAACAAGGAAATTACTATGACTCGGCGCTCCATAAAAAAAAAAGTGTAATTTGTCATCAGTAAAACAACAATGGGAGCTTTGCTGATAAATTAACAAAAGAAAATATAAAGGCTGTATTGCTGTGAAACAATAAATCAATTTTTGTGGACAAGTTAGTTTTGTTCCAAAAGCTGATGTCACCCAAACTTAGAAAAACGGCAACCTCTCTCTGATGAGAAACAGTAATCTTTTTGGATTACCACTAAAATGTGAGGCAAGGTGTTTATCTGAAGTTTAAAGGTACTCGTGACAACATCTTCAAATGAAATCTTTATCAGTTTTATTCTAAAGGGGTTTGATTCCACCAAGATTGGGAAAACAGAATCCTATTTTCAGCATTTAGAAAAGCCTCTTCTCCATCCAAAAGGCAAAATAAGTGTTTCTGTTAAAAAGACTCATTTCCTAGGAATAAAACTTAGGCCGTCAGTTTGGTAACCAGCAAGGTGAAATATTCTGAAACTCTGAAATTTTGTTGCCTGAAGCTTCCCCATTGGGCAGCCTTCACCCAGTCCGCAGTCTGTGGAGCTTTGCAAGATGTCTTCTGTGAAAGTTTCTATGAAACGCTTTCCTTCAAAACCTCAAAAATTCTGTTTCAGTAATGTTCTTTCATTCTCTTTGACCATTTCCACAGTGGGCTTATTGCAGGAAAGGGTCTCATTTATGGCCACACAATGGTGCAGCCTATTTCCATTTCCTTGTGGAGTGTCCTTAGACTGCCACAAGCAGAACATACCCAGATTGTTACACCCTGAGGGACATTACTTACCCACTGGTTCTCACCCAGCAAGATTTTCCTAGGCTGGTCCCATGCCCACGCCACCATCTGTGTGCCAGCAACAAGCCATGCCCACGACCTGCACAAAATTCTCTGTCTGACTCGTATCAGTAACTTGCCAGCACTTCTCAACAAAAGGAGGAAACAGGCCATGGTCTGAGCTCCTTACTCATAAGGCATATTTGTGCATGTGCCAGCACAGGAGTGGGCACCAAGGAGACACCCTACAGTCTCAGTCTTCTTCCAGCTGCCAATTCAGCTTGCCCAAACATCACTGGAAGAAGATGGTCCGAGACAGTGTGCCTTCTCCATTATTTCTTGAGCACGTTTCAGCACACAAATGCTCCATACCTAGAAAGACCCTCCATTGGATCACTATGGATAGATCACAGCCACATGCAGAAACTGAGTTCTTTGCCCTGATGGGAATAAGCAAAAGTATGCATATGTTTGGGACAGAAAATTGGGTTCATGATGGAGAAACAAAGTCCTTTGGGAGTGCCTATTAGAAGGATACTAAAATAACTAACTAAATAAAGCTATCCCTTCAAAATTGTTTAAAAAAAAATCCCCAACCTATTGTGCTTGGGTTTTTTCTTGAGCAAATACATTACTGTCCTTATTTTAGTCACCGCTGATGAATAGGCAATATTGCAAAAAGCCTCTCCTGCAAAGACCCTCCAAAAATGTTCTCTAAATCAATGAATAATCTTGTAGCACCTAAATTCTTTGGCTCTAAGAAGCGCAGAACTGCACAGAAAGATACAACAGCTGTCCTTCAGGGCTAATCTTTGAATCAAGACTGAGTTCTTTTTTTTCTGACTGTCCAACTGCCCTAAGTGGGTGATTTTACTCCACAAAAGAAATTCTAGCAGGAAAATAGCATTCTCCTAGCAAGGATCTTGCAGACCAGTGTTTCACTTCTTACATCCAGCACGTATTCCCCAAAACTGAGCTCACAGGCTCTTGGGGAGAAGCTGTCTGTGGGAAAACTTGCTTCAGAGATGGTGTACGGTTTGTCTGCGGAGCTCTTTTCTCAGACAGTTGTCAGTATGGAAAGTAAGCTGTCACCAGATCCTTTGGCAAGCCAATGCATTTTACTAAGCTGGCAGAAGAATATAGCAGAAGAAAACTCGACTGGCTTCCTGATGGACTAGTAAGACAAATTGTCTCACTGCAAAAGCTGACACAAGGGAAGGGGTGGAACCGTATGCCTAGATATTGGCGCAGGGGTACAAAAGAGTAAGGGGAAAGGATTGGGACTTTCTGTTTTCTTGGCAACAATTACACTGGCCGCTTACCCACACTCTGGGTACCGACATGGTTCACAGCACAAAACAGTAAGTACTTTGGAGAACGTGCAGCTGATAAACGTCAAAGGGCAGGGGGATGCAGGACCATGTCATTGAAACACTAAGTGCCGGGGCTTGGTCCTGGTCCTCCTAAAGTCAGTGGCACAACTACAATCTTCTCCATCTAGTTAGGCTTACTATCCATCTATCTCATCAGAGACCCATTGCAGCGCTTCAAAAACAACAGCCACTCAGAGGAGTACTCGTATATTGAATTAAAAATATGCAACTAAACATAAAGAAAAAAAGGACAGAAGGACAGAAGTGCCTCTAGTATTTGAAGCTACAGCCTTAAAGAAATATATTGTCTCATTATCAAAAATGCTGCTTACTGGTAAACTTTAACCAACATTTTGTCACTCCATAAAATTAATACCCTGTGACTGCTCCCACTGAAACTGCAAGAATTCCCACTGTATAAAAGGCGTGTATAAGTCATTACATGATTTAAGCCACAGATATGAAACTCTCCAGCCTGGAAAACACAAACAGTAGCATTGTAACAACCCAGGAACTGTACTAAAAGTTAAACAATACCTTTGGACATTAAAGATAAGACGTAGAATAGGCTAACAAACTACACAGCTGATGAAAACAGTAGTGAATTGAAGACTTGAACAAAAAGCGTGAAAAGGAAGAACATCTGCAATACTGAACTAGTGGAGGAAATAGAGAACAAATATCCCTGTTTCTTTAGCTGCAGCCTACATCCCCGCAACAGTTAAGTTAAAATTGAATGCATCGAGGAGGTAGTACAGCCCAGCAGGAAAGTGTACAGAAGCCAAGGATAATCATATGCAATTCTATAACCCCATAGACAAAACACTAATGTTATAGCTATACGGAAGACTGCAGAACAGTTGAGGTTTTTTTATTCCAAGTTGTCAAAAATATCTGTGAAATATAGGAATCATAATCTTTCAGAGAGAAATATAAAATATCCTTATTATTGAGAATGCTTTGCTGACAACTCAGCTATCACATGTACACTCATGCATATTAAAGCTAGGAAGGTCCACAGCATTTATTCAACCTAGTTTAATACATAAATTATTATAAAGTTTCTTTACCTTTTCAGCAAATTCATAAATTCTGCTTCAACTGGAAGACATCTTCAGGAAAGACATCCATCACCCTTGCAAATGCTTCAAAGAATGGAGGTATAGTGCTAAATAAAGGAGAGCTAGGAAGGGAGCCCCAGCATAAAACCTAATCATCTACGTTGCTTAACTGTTATTTCAGTCCCTGGCTCTGTTTTGGGCTGCTCCAGTACCACACCCCAAACCCGTGCTACTCAGAGGACAGCTTACTCCAGTGAACAATCACAAAAGCAAAACAAGTAACAAAGTTGAGAAAAGTATGTCAGAATTTAAGTAAATTCTTTTCACCATCAAAAAGAAAGAAAAAATAGTATGGTAAATATTTCAAAATTTTAATATGGTAACTTTTTCTTCTAGCCAAATTTGAAGGATCTAACTCAAAATGATGCAAGGACAAGAAACTTCTGATTTGAAGGCAATTCACCAATGGGCAATTAGGTGAAAAGTAGGTAGGAAGTAGGTAGGTACTGAAGAACGTCAAAAGAAAGTGCTGCTGAATGTTGTGTACTACATAAAACCATCCTAAATCCTGATTAAAGCCACAGGATATATTCTCCTTATTAAAGCAAAAGAAAACAGACTAAAATTAAAAGAGTAACCAAGCCTCATAATGATACTATTAAGATCTTATTGTGAGACAGTTTGAAAGGACACAATATAGAGAAATGTAGCGTTGTGGCCAAATTGCTTATTATTAATGGGTAGGGAGAGCCCAAAATACAAGAGAGAGTGAAACAAGTCTTAGGCCAATTAAAATAAAACAGACCTTCTCCTGTACTGTTTGGTACAGAATGCCCAATGGTCTGTATGTATTCAGATGATGTTTAAGTAATTGGACACCCAGTCAGGGCCACTGCTAGTCCAACATCTCAATCTTGCATATTGCACACTCTGAAGCCTGAGATATAAGTTGGAAAGTCTAAGACCCTAATTCCCAAGTTAGTTCATTTGGATAACATGGGATTAATAAAGGGCACTGTTTGCTGATCACCATAATGAAATTGCTCCATGCAGGATGTTCAGCCAAGGTAATTAATGAACTTAAGAATTTCTGGACCATGAATGCCAGCGAGACATTTGATTCATAAGCATTTTTTTCCTGCAAGGGTTTTAAAGGAATGCAGATTTAAATGGATCTACATACTGTATAGAAGACCAGTGCACCCATGTGGATAATTAATCGGTAATTAGATCAATAAGGCCAAACAGAAGGATAAACCAGGAATGTTGTTATGTGTCCTGTATTACTTAACCAAGTGATTGCATTTTTATCTCTAATAAATTAAGGGATTACTGCTGTAGAAGGCATACAGATAGCAGAACAGAAGAAAAAGATCACTTTCCCTGCTGATGATGTGAGAGTCTTTGACAAGGGTTTATAAAAGGTCTGGCTATGTTTATGAAGGCTTAAGGAGCAGTTTGGGATTATTGTAGCACAAAATGAAGCACGATGAATCTAAAGTAACAAAAAAGGACCTCAAGCTGCAGTTTAATTTGTCCAGTGCCATTTGAGTGGAATGAAGAAAACAAAACAAAACAAAACACTACTTAGGGATTTTTCATTCACATTCTACTGTTCTATTAATGCTGAACCTCTGATCAACAAAATATTCTGTGATCTGAGAAAGAGACACTCAGTCTCAAATAATAATGCAATGTGAATTAGATGAATATGAATAAATATGAATATGAAAGGGAGAAAAAAAAATATTGCAAAAAATAGATAGCACCACCTAAGCAAGTTCAAATGGAGAGGAGAAGGAAAAAAAAACAAACCCAAATAACACCCAGCACAATGGGTTTAGAGCCCTAATCAACATTTTATAGTTCACTATCTCTCACACTCCGTGTACAACATGCAGAAGTTCTTGTGAAACCTCTGGTAACATTCTCGTGTATCTGTCTGGGAGACTGAATCTCTTTCCACAATCAACTACCATTGCCTAAACTCTGCAATTAACTGGGAAGCATTTGCCCTCAAATGGGAAAAGGCAATTAACTGTAAACAATTTTCCCTCCAAATTCAGGACCTCAGAGGTACAGTGGCTTCTTCATACAGGATGGAGAATGACATGGAAACACTGCTCCTAGAGAAAACAAGACTGTAACTAAATTTGGGAGAACAAAATGTCACAACCATACAATTCTTCTGCATCATTGCTGCACTAAAAGATTTAATTCCTAATGCTGTCTATAAGAACAGTGTGAGAAGCAGTATCTCTGAATTCCAGCATGTATTCCACTGATGAGAACTGCATCTCCTGGGTGTACGTAACAACAACCTGCTTTTGTACAAAAGGCACAGAAGCCTATAAGGACGCACAAATTATGTATGATTGCATATCTAAATGTAAATGAATTATATAATTACTTCTACATTTTTAGGAAGATAGATTTCATCTTCAGAACTTAATGTGTTTGTTAATGTAACAAACCTCAAAGTCCTCTGCAGTAAATGCTTTTATGTACAGCAAGAAAGAAATATGAGATACTTCAAATGACAGCCTGAATGCTGCTTTCGTACCAAGGATAATTTAGTGGCCTCCCTCAGCTTCAGCTGCTGTTTAGATCAGCTGAAGTTGTGAATCCTTAAAAAGAGAACTGTGATCAAATGAAATAAAATTCTCTAATAAAACATAAGCTGTTGCAACGCTATATTTTATATACTAATTCAACCCAGCAGTTAAAACTCAGCTCCCTGAACAATAAAAACAGTTTTGTTGAGCACAGTCCTTCCAGCTCCTTAGCTGCTCCTTCCCCCACTGTCTTCTATGTAACTAGGCAAATACAAAAGAGACCAATCAAACAAGATTTTTGTTTATCTTTCACCGAGAGATAGAAAGTGGTGAGCCTACATATGCTCCTTTGTCCACGGAGAACATACACTAGATTTTGTTTGATACACATTTTAAAAGTTCCTTTTAAGTTTTCACTTCTTAGAGAATAGTTGTGTTGCTATAGCTTTTGGCCCCTTGCTAACAGCAGCTTTTTCCCCCTCACCAGAATTTGAAGCTTTTGATCTCTTTTATCTTCTGCTTGCTCATAGCCTAAGAATTGCATCTGTGGCAAAGCTTGTCCTCTTAAGAGTCCATTGACTTATTGCTAGAAAGCAAGGAAATAGCTTTCTTTTCACTCCGAGTCCCTGTTGAGATAATACATTCTGAAGGGACACAGTCTGTGTGGAGTAATCAGAGCTATTGTTCACCACTGTTTGAAATGCACAGTGAAAATATACTACTGGGTGAAAAAAATACATCAAAAAGAGCTTCTACCTAAAAGAAATATAGAGATAGCAACCCAAAGCAGGCTTTTCTTAAATATCATACATGAGGTAGTACCAGGCTACGGTACAACTTAGACAATAGCGCATGCTGGACATAAAAGCAAATAAATACATACACTTTATTTCATTTCTGTTCTACAGGAAAGGCAGGGTGTTAGTAGCACTCATCTTTCTGATTCAGAATGGCACAGCACAGCCCACCAGACTGTCCCATGGTAAAATTAGCCCACGTTTTCAGACTGACTGCCTGAGCACTGATGACTCTCCCATAGCCTCCTTACCAAAAAAACAGCAGTGCTGGCCTCTGTTGTACTACTGGAGTACTGTGTCCAACTCCGGAGTCCTTAACATAGAAAGGACATGGACCTGTTGGAACAGGTCCAGTGGAGGGCCATGAAGATGATCGGAGGGACGGAGGACCTCTCCTATGAGTTCAGGCTGAGAGAGCTGGGGCTGTTCAGCCTGGGGAAGAGAAGGGGACTGCAGTTGTGGAGCTCCTTATTCTGCAGCTTTCTCCTAAGGAACTGGTTTGCCCAGAGTTACTTCCTTATTTCCATTCAATAAAAGGGGAAAGGTGATTTGAAACTATACATATGGAGCTACTCAGCCGTGATGTTGACTCCTCACCACTGAAATTCTGTGTATTTTTAAAATTCTTTGAGAAGAACTATGGTCTATAAAAATAGAATATCATTACTTCTAAAGCTCTTTTTCAAAAACTTTTTTCTTATTTTTTTTTATTTTTTTATTTTCACTTATTTACAATGCTACTGAGACTCTGTACAAATGAAAAGAAATTACTAACACATAATGGGAAGAAATGATTTACATTTAATAGCCCAATTCTTAATTAACTCCATTACCACGTAAAGCAGGCCATGCATTCATGTCTTAATAAATAAAAGTGGGAATTGTATGTGTCCATATTTTACATCTCTCTCTTTATTTGTTTTCTATGAACAGATGAAGGAAAGTAATTTCCTTCTCATTCAGAGGAACAGCAAATTTCAATGCTGAAAGTAGAGAAACCCTCTACAAAATTCTGCCAATGTAAATCTACAAGAAAATTAAATATGAAAGCACAAACCCCATAAATTTTATTTTTTTCTGAGTACAACAGCAGAAAGAAGATATGGAGGCATATTAAGTCATTAATTTCACGTTCCACACCCAGTGGCAATCCCCTAGGGAATATAGATTTAAAGGTTAGAACAAGAAAGACAACCATGGCAGTATTAAAGAAATAAGCAATCTTGCTTCCATCTCCAGAAACAAACAAAAATTACCACAGCAGAACCACTACCAAATCACACCTTCCATAAAGAACCGTTAAAAAGGGATAACAAAAGAGCCTTCCGGTCTTATATCCCTTCCCAATTACTAAATATTTCTTGGCGAAAGACACTTTTTCTTCTGAGTAAGGACAGGAAAACTATAAAAAGAAAAGTCATTTGGCCCTTTTTATTCTTTTCTTCCCTCTCTTTTTTTTTTTCTTTTACAGACCCATGATGTTGTTTCACTTTATTTTGCTTGCCAACTCTTTTCATAGTTGAAGTCATCAATCATCAGGGTTATTTGTCAAAAAAAATAATAAAAGGGCAGAGATATACCACACTTGGACTTGGATTGCCCTTCCTCCTCATAAAATCTACAGGATGAGATTTATTACAGGTCTTATGCAAGAATTTTTTTACAAAGCTTTGCCTCTACAGATACATAATTTTAAGGAAAATCCCTCAGAGCAGTCCCACATCTGTTCTAACTTTGGTGGCTTCCTCAGGGTACAACTCAAGTGAAACCACGCAGCACAGCATTCCTGCTCTGGACAGTTGTGGCTCCAGTATGCGCCATACGCCACATGAAGAAAGTGATGACAAATTCAGTATCACCTGAAGTTGCATAGATCCAGAACAAGGACACTGGACATTTTCTCTACCAGTTCTGATCATAAAACGAGAGTCAAAACTGACCAAGTCAGGAAATTTGTGTCATAGCTTTCCACAAGACTAGAGGAAACAGTAAAAAGGCATATTGATAAGGGCATCAAGATAAAGCTCCGTTCCCTGCAGGTTGTCTCCTTTGAGTAGAAATTAACCTAGAATAGACCTTCAGCTCTGGTGACAACACTGCATATCAACTTCTACTGCATTCCTTAGGTTTTGTTTTTTAAAGAGTTAGCTTTTCCAAGATGTGCACTTAAAAATAACGATATGTCATAACGTATTAATTTATTGTGTAATATATAGTTCAGCAACAGTGATATTATTTTCAGCAGTAGTACTGATTATATCTTCTTGCAATACTTTTGAAGTCCAAAAATACCTTCCGAGATGTATTAGTAAACTTTTCATCCAGGTTTTTCAGCTGCATTATCAGTCGGTTTATCCGTTTTGTGCACCATACTGCAAATGTAGCTAATGTATTTACTTATTGCCTAATTCCCTTTAGATTCTGTTATGAATGGACAACATATTTTTATACCTTAAATACACATAACTTTTAACATTACAGCTCTACTGAGCTTTTAAAGGTTGCAAAACAGATACTTTCTGGGCTTGACTCGGTCAAGAAAAAAAATCCCCAATCAACTAAGAAACAAAAAACCCCAACCTTATTACATAAAGGGCATTTGTTTCACAACAAGAGGTCTTTTCTTGAAGAACCAGTCACAAAAAAAAAGAGAAATCCAACTGCCCTTGAACTTAATAAGGGCTGCAATGATGCGTTACTACTAGCAATGAGAACACCACTAATGTCAGTGAGAATGAGAGCTGCGAGGACAAAAATAACACGCCACAGTTACATGCTCAATCCAAAAGCTGTTTCTGCCTACCAGTATGGATAGTCTTCACAATTTCATCATGATTCATTGGATATTTAATATCCTTTTCTAAAACCATAACATCCAGTATTTGTGATGATACTACATCCCTTAGGTTTAATTTTGAAGTTTCTATCCCATGAAACTTCTAAGAAACATTTCAAAAATAAACTTCATGCATTCAAGAAAAAAAAAAAAACAAAAAAACCAAAACCAAGACAATCTCAAACAACAAAAAACAGAGCCAAATGTTTCTTATTTTTTAAATCTGCATTTTTTAAACCAGTCCCCTGATTTCTGTACGTTTGAAGAGGGATTTAGGGCAATAAAGATGATTAAGGCTGCAGGAGCTGGAACTCTTTAGCCTGGAAAAGAGAAGGCTGAGTGGATACCTTAGCAATGCTTATAAGTGTATGTATAACGGTGAGTTGAAGGAGGATGGAGACGAACTCTTCTCAGCGGTTCCCAGTGACAGGACAAGGGGCAATGGGTACAAGCTGGAACACAGGAAGTTTCATTCAAATATGAGAAAAAACTTCTTTATGGTGAGGGTGACAGAGCACTGGAACAGGCTGCCCAGGGAGGTTGTGGAGTCCCCTCCTCTGGAGATCTTCAAGACCCTCATGAGTTATGTGTTGTAGGCAATCCTGTTTTAGCAGCGGGGTTGGACTAGATGATCTCTAGAGGTCCCTTCCAATTCTGACAATTCCATGATTCCATGATTGAAATGTCAGCTTAAGATGTTGCTCAAGGCAGTCGCATAGGCACCAACCACACCCCACACATACCCCCCAGACAAAAGAAAGACAGGCAGAAGAAAGAAGAAAGATAGGACCTCAGCAGGTCTCTATTTCTTCTCATGGAGGGGCTCATGGTGTCACCTATTTAGGGGACTTAACTGACCCCTAAAGTTAAGTGACAATTCCTCCACTCCAAGTTCTAAACTAAGAATAAGGTAACAGTTAAGTTCCCTAAACGATGCATCAATTGATATTAAGAACAGTAACAACCACAAAAAAAACCCACCACAAAACACCACATACACCAAAAAAAGAAGTGATCAGAAATATTTGAATTTTAAGGAACATTTTCAGTTCTATTATAATGCACTCCTTACACAGGATACATGCATTAGGATATATCCCAATAAAACAAAACCAATTAATCTTAGATTCTAAAGCAGGGCTGTAAAATCACTATAAATTTTTATTATTACAAAACCAAATTGATTTCAGGAAACATGCTTCATCACCTTTTTACCACCAGCAGTCCAACAGTAGCTACAACAGCCAAGCCACAGAAAGGTTTCATTTCTTCTGCAGGTTTTCACATTGCAATAAACATCTCTAGAACTGCACCCTCAGAAACAACAAAATCCCTTAATTGAGATGACTGCAAAGAATCAAGGTGTGTGTAGTGAACTTGCCTACTCTGTGATGTCTAATATGCTCTTCTTCTTATATGACTTCACGAGAAATCAGTTTGACTCCAATATAGATTTTTTTTTAAAGTTTCATGCTTTACATTACAAATACCATTAGAAGAACTCATTACACAAAATATTTAATCTCTTCAGTCACATTGCATTCTTTGAACATTTTATAAATGAGGTAATTTCTTCACTGGAATAATACTGCTTCCATCAGGGTTTGCCAGTTCAGATACTACTGTAAGGTTACCTAAGAAAATCTGAAATCCCTGTGGCTTGACACAACTAACACACCGCCATAAACTCTCTCCACTCACAGAGCTCTATTATTATACATATTTGCAGTCCAGCAGGGAAGGATAACAGTGAATCACCCACAGTCACTGCCCCAGGGAGATGATCTCTTCCTGATGTCAATCAGAGCAAAGATTCTCTCACTCTTTCATTTGCAGCAAGGCTGCAATGGCCAAGGGAGGGTTCAGGAATGCGTTTACCACAAAGGCAGAAGAGGACCTGCTTAAATGATGCTATAGTGATGCAACTGAGACAATGTGCTGCAAAACCAAACATTTCACTTAAAGGAAGGTTTTACTAAACTTTATAAAAGACCAGGGAGAAAATTCTAGGGTTCTAGGATGAGTGGTGTACTCCCAGCTGATATGCAAAATATATTCTCTGGCTCTGAATCAGTGAAAACAATCTCTGCCTTTCCTAAACCCAAGATAGTCGGCTTCATTTTCAACTATGGCAACCTAATAGCATATATAAAGAAAAAAAGGGTGGTTGGAGGAATCAATAGGAAACATTAACGTCCACAGTCACAGAATGATAAAACAGACATTCTCCCCCAACATCTTCCCTGGAACTGCACAGGATTACTCGGTCTGAGGCCTGATTTTTACCTCTGTGCAATGATGACACTAGTATCAGCTATAAAGGCAGGCGTCTGGCCAACAATCATACCTGTTCCTCTGACACTGCCTTGTGTTCTAGTCCCCCAATTTCACAAGGATTCGGGTGCATTTAAAAGACTCACACTATTAAAAAAACAAAAAAAGACTGCAGACTGCATTTGTTCACTGAACATACTTGCTTCTAAATGGTTTTGTGAAGAAAGACATTGCATTTCTATTATGATCCATCATCATTTTCATTGCTGCTACCATTATTACTTATCAAAATGAAGCACAGACACCAGATGGGCAAAGAAAATGCTCTCATCAGGAAAAAGTCTACAGACTTTAAATACGCTATTGTATCTACAAACCTATCTGCCATTACAAATACACTTTGTTTCTATAAATAAAAAATGACTTTAACCCAATGATGAAGTTATTTCTTCATCAAGGAAGTTAATAAGCTTTTCAGAGAATCGTGGATTCAAATGTGTGGACAATAAAGGGAAAAGTGCTTGTTTCTGTGAATTGTTAACCTCCCGGTGGTTCTGCTGTAACTTTAATGCTGTGGACATATTGCTTAAGAGAGGTTTCATCATACAAAGAACTCTGGCCAGCAAGTAGGACGATATTTTACTTGTCAGTTTCTGGGCTTTGTATGGAATATAGTTTTTTAGATATTTTTACCTCATTAATGTCTTAAAATATTTCATATCCAACTACCAGCAAGTATAAAGCTGGCATACTCAAGTACATAGAATTATGATTTTTATTTATGAGGATCTAACCTTGCATCGGCGTTCAGTGACAGAAAGCCTTAATAATATACTCCATTGTTCTTGAAATAGAGTTCTAAAGAAATGTAGAGATCTTAAAGCAATTTCAATCACATTTGATTACTGTCTATTACAAAAAAGAATCTATCTAGACTAAAAAAAATATCCAAGACCAGTTGTGAGTTGGTCCACATGTGAGCTAATTTCACTTTTTTCCTCTCATGGAGGTGTGGATTAATACCCTTTAACTCTTAACTAGGCAAGTTTAATGAACATATGCCAGCTAAGTAACTGAGGAACAGTTACCAGAACAGATGCCAGCTAGGTAAAGCAGGAGGGGCAGGGGGCAGGAAATATCCTGGACTTTAACTTGGAAAAGGGTCTAAGTTAGATAACCCTGCAGTGCATTATCTAAGTTTAGCCTACCTTCAAAGGCATTTCCTAGCATAGGACTAATTGAAGACTTATTCTCACACACTTAACACTTAGTACGGTCCTTTATTTACAAATCATTGACGGAAAAGTGCCAAGCAGTCTATAATAAGTCAATCTGTTTCTGTGAAATAATATGATGTGCTAATTAAGACAAGGTGCACAGTAGCTACTAATTTAAAAAAAAAAAAAAAAATTTAAAAATACAGAAATCACAGGTTAACAGTATGCACTGAAAACTTTCCTTTTAATGAAAAATTCTTTCTAATGAATTCCTGCAGCTACAAGAATGTAATAAAGCATCTGAGGTCATAAAAAAAATATGATCTCCCATAAAATTTAAAAATGGACAAACTGATTTGTCTCAGAATTTATACAAAAATAATTGGACTGAGAATTTACGTGCCAAGTTTCCACTTGGAAAGAAATTTTAGGGACTGTTACTATTACAAAACACTGAAAATGAAGGTACATAATGGAAATGCTGACCAACTCTTTACTTCTCCAGTGCAAGCTAGACACATAAATGTTCACAGACACTCTGTTAGGATCTGAAGCTTTCTTTGATATGCTCTGTTTCCGTAACCAAAAATGACCGACCACCTTTCCCAGCTTTTCAGGTCAGCACAAATATAAGCACAGAAATCCCTATCTTGCAAATTTCCTGACTTCCCAGAATAGCTTTGAAGCAGGAATTATTGTAAGTCATGAGTGAAAACGTATTATAAGAAGTGCTAATGAGGCATGAATTACAGCCTTTACCTTTTTTGTTACGAGACCATTCTCTGAAGAGGTCACTATGGCCAAAATATCATTTTTAATTTTCAGGGCAAATTGAAGGCATTTGTTTCACATTACCTGTCTGATACAAGCTGGAAAAATAGCGATCTAATCAAATCACGCATGGTTTTCATTGCAGTTTAGCAAAAAGTACTATCTGACACTCCCAGAAATTAATCGTGTATTCAGATACAGTATCTTCTGTTTATAAATAGGCTAAGGTCAAATGTGAAATGAAACTCCTGGTTAACATAAAATAACCTTTAGCCTATGCTGTTCTTAAGACTTTTTCACTAGATCCTTTCCACAGGGAATCAACCAACTTACTTCTGATTCATGTTTCTTTTCCTTTTCTGGGAGTGGTTCCCAGTGTAGTAATCTTTGCCAACGGGACCAAATTGTGGTCTTTTTAAGAGCATGTTCCAGATTTAGACCCATGATTCAAGCCACCATTTGGTTTTAAAGGGGAAAACCCTTCTCTGTGGCAATATTAAGCTGACGTGTCTCCAGTCTAGACTAATAATTATGTTAAAAGGACAGAGTGAGTCCATTATCCACATGGAATGGGTGGAGGTGATTTGATAAACCAGTAATAAGAGGCGTCAGACTAGCCACCGAGGACTTTTCATACTTACTTACTTTCTTATAAAAAAGAACCTTAGGCTCATTCAAGAATTCTGCTTCCACTGGGACTGGCAAACAGGTCGTTTATTTCCACCAAAGGCAAGGGACTGCATTTTGTGTAGTGCCCATAAAACAGGAAATGGAATGTTGTTTAACAAAGGTTGACCTGCTCCTGTAGATTTTTGTCAACACTGCTTTTGTTCCAAATGGGAAGCAGGGTTCCTTTAATTGTACCATTCCAATTCTTCCATTGCAGCCTTTTATATATTCAAATGGACATATTCATTTGAAATCATCTACGCTTTGAAAATACTGCACAAGCAAAACAAGTGTTGAGAACTAGAATGAAGCAGGTGACCTCCAGTAGAAAAAATAAATAAATGTACAATTCACATACACAGAGTAAGAGTTTTCTAATGCAAGATCCCTAGCCCCCATTTTAGCCGTGGGCTTAAAATAGGCTTAACTTTCGTTAAGAACATCACGCAAAGAACTTCGGGCAGCAATTGGTCGCAAAAGCCTCACCGTGGTTATTGATCCTATAAGAATTGTACTTGTGGAACTGGGGAATGTGCTCTCCAGTGCCATCTACTGGCACCTAAACCATTAACCGGCTGTTCGACCATCTCCTGTGCCAAGTACCCACGTCAGAGCTCTGAGCACACATGTAAGTAAGTGCTTATTTAAATTATTCCTATTTCAGTCCTAGTCGCTTATGAATTTTAGAGTAGGGCAATCCAATGGTGTCTCGCCGACTGTTTTCAGAAGGGCATGCTAATGTAATATTTATACAATCATGTTGGTATTCATCTTTTAACACCCACAGTTAGACCACCATCCACAAGCATGAGGGCAAATCCTTTTGCCAACATCTGTGAGTCTATCTGGAGTTCTTAAAATGGGCTTTTCAATTCAAAAGTGCTAACCAGAGTACCTTGTTATAGGGAAAACTCTTTATCCCGTCTTGAAACAGCCAAGAAGAAAATAGATTTTCAAGCATACTTTATGAACAAAGGAAAATAAACTGTGTATAGCAGTACTGTAAAATATTTCAATTATTTGCTTGCATTTTCCTTCCACATATCACAAAGAATTGTAAAGAGACTGAGAAGCATGGTTATCACCATTTTCCACAAAGGGAAACCAAAAGAGAAAACTAAAACATGGCTGGTTTTTTTTCTTGCAAGCACGGCAGTCACTGAAAAGAAAATGCTTCAGAAATTCTCACTCCTACCTGCTGTTTTTCAGATCACTGTTTAAAACAGCGTATTTGAACTGACTGCTTTCATACTAATTCAGGAGGCTGACATTTTTAAATGGCTGCATACAAATGTCTAATGAAAGATAAATTTACAACCTCATTGGAAAATACTGCTGTTATCTAACTTTGCAGAGCTATGTCAGAAACTAGAACAGTTACCTGCATTCGTAGCATAAATTCCATCATAAATTAACACTGCAATACAAAGCCCAGTCATTTTCATACACAGAATTTAAGAATTTAAAGTGATGTTTTTCTTTCTCTTCTGCTCTCCAAGGTTAACTATGAGGAAGTAACAATTCTAAAAGATTGTGATCTCATTTAGGGGGTAGTGCTGCCCAACACAGATGGAAAGGAGACAGGAGAAAAAGAATTAAAGATGCAGTAAAAAAAGCAAAGGAGAAGACCCTGAAGCTCCTGAAGACCTACCCTAATGTACAAAATGGACATTGCTGAAACATAGCAGTCAGTCTGGCCCAAAGCACAACAAAGAACAAAAAAATAAAATAAATAAATAAAAGGATCAGGGAAGAAGATGTAGCCAAATAGCTTTGCCTTCCTGCAGATGAAAAGCGGTGTGCTATGGCCCTTCCAGAAGGACAGTAATCGGTGTGTTGGGAACACCCCCCACCCTCCCATTGTCTAGGCAAAAGAGGACTGAGCTTATGTTACACAATCTAATCCCGTGCAACAGCATTAGCTTGGGCTCAGTTATCTGAGTACTGCCTCTCAAGCACTTCCAGCAAGCACTCAGGCTTGAGAAAGTGGTACTTGCCATGGCACGGTATTTTCCATGTAACCCCCAGTGAGCTACAAACAACCAGTCCCAGAACTCAGCTATACACTGCTAGCAGAGACACAGTCACTGGGAATGCGGAACAACCGTTTTCACTGTGACAAACCTAAACTAGATGGTGCCATTCTGTGAGGTTACCTCCGAGGAAGTGCAGTTAGGACTGTGATTGCATCATCAGCCAGACTGGAAATATGACCAGAGGACTGCACAGCTTCCTTCTGTCTAGGTCACCATGTACCTCTCCATTATAAAATAATAATACCTGCTACAATTTGGCCTTAACAGGCTTTGCCAGTTGGAACTTAAAATAAAACTGTACTGGTTTTAAATAGGGTCTTGCTGCTGTACAAACATAAATATTTCATAACTAAGGTATTTTTCAAGACTATATGGATGTTTCTTGAAACTGCTGAAGTCCTGATTTGGGGATATCTTTTTTGCAGCAGCAAGCTTTGCTCATTTTTCCTGGTAGGTAATATTCACTGTTCAAGAAAACACATTATACATGCCCTCCAAGTATTAATACTCCATTACTGTTTCTGCCACCACAGAAAGTGAGCTAAGAAAGTTGCTGGCCTGTGATTTGGAAACTCCCTTGCCTACCATAAGCTGTGTGGCTGTAAGCACAGCTCTCCTCCAGGCTCTGTTCCTCATTTCTGAAGCACAGATAATAGCAACTCCTCGCTTGCTTCACACAATAGTGTTGGGAAGTTAAACACAATAAACCCTCAGGAACACTGTGGTCATAAGAAGAGTAAAGCAGCAAAGGCAAAAAGTCAGGGCATATTTATTTTGCTAGCAAAGCACTACTCTCAGAGCAGTAAAGCAAACACATCCTCGGTGTAATGACAGGTAGGGTTCCAAGTGAGATGCATTCAGCCTGTTGCTTTTAAATGGTATTGTTTCTGTTGCTAGCTTTTCAGGACACTGCAATCAAATAATTATTGTTTCCTTGGTTGCCAACTATTTTTCTTTTATTAGTAATACCGACCTTTGTTTATTCTTCTTCCTCCCATGGGAAATTTCAACACGCCTCCAGAAGGGATGTTGTATGACTCTCATTTAAAATGGGATCACTCCCTTTCTTCCCAGGGCAGGATTTCTCTTTCCTCCACTTTTTCCCTCTCCATATTTGTAGACAGGGACACCAAGGCAAATCTCTGCTGTGTTCACATTCACATGGCCTGGACAAGACGAACAGATCAGCAGTTCTCACACATTTGCCTAGAGACGTACAACTGAAGAGAATTCATCTCAGACACCATTCCATTTAAGCTGCTTAACATTCATTCTGTCAACATTAGCAACAGACCATATAGAAAAGTAGTATCGAAAATACATTTTTGTGGTTTTTTTTCCTTTCCTTAATGTAGTGAGACTTTTCTGGGGTTTTGCATCCTTCATGTCTTTGCTTTTTTGCTCTTCACTTCCTACTTATTTTCTCACCGTGCTCATTCCTTTCTCACCAATGTACGCCTTTTACTAACTGTCCCCTATCTTACTCACTCACAGCTTATTTCTTAGTGTGGTTGTACCCTCTTTAGTTACACCTCCGCGCCCCCATACCTGATCCTCCTCTTTCAGGTACGTAGTTTATTTCACTTTCTTATCATGAGCTACTACCCTTTGTCCCAGAAAATCCTTTTCTTTCACTAGGTCATCATGTACTCCTGTCACTCTCCTTTGTAGCCCCCAGCACCACTACTGGCAACTCCTGCTGATGACAGATGTCTCACAATCAGCTGCAAGCCTGCTCTTGGCTCCAAGCCTGAGGGAAGCTCCATGCTTTTTTAAAGTTTGTTCTTTGCAGCAGCACTTTTATACAGATGCAGCAAAGTCATCACTTCCTGAAGCACAGCTTCTTAGAGAATTTCAGGTCCCTCTCCACCACCAAGGCTGAATACCTGTAGAAACAGTTTGAGAAAAATTGTAGACCATGCTACCCAGCGGGGTGAGTAAGCACGGATGGCACTTTGCCCTGGGAGTCCTGTTTTGAGCAGTCAGAGCATGCCAATGGATTATTCCATTGCCTAATATACACAGCATGAACTCTGGGCCTGAGTGTGCAGACAAACCTTCACCATACCAACCCTAAGCTATGTACATCCTCTCCCACCATTTAGTGCAATACTTTCATCTCTTCCACTGCCTCCTGCGCCATTCAACCTCTGTATTACTTATCCCGACTCGTTTTTAATACTTACCTTTGGCAAGTCAGAAAGAATAAATAATTGTCCAATGAGAAGCTAAATTAAGAGAGTCTAGGGTGTGCTAACTCATCAACCAACTAGCAGGAAAGTCTACAAATTCTGACTAGTTAGATATCCCAAGGCTATATACATTCAGATTGGCCTGATGCCTATCTTATGGCCAAATATCATATTCTTTAAGCTTGTTAAAAAAAAAAAAAAAAAAGGCTTCTATGTCTGTACAGATCCAATATACAAAATAATTGTGTCAACTTTTGGCCTATGCTTTCTGCAGTATCTGTGTGCAGAGAAGCCAAAGGACTTGCTAACTCAGCTCTATGTGATGTTAGTGGCCATATCTGCATTAGCAAGTAGCACTTTGCAATAGAAAGACTGTGAACTAAGACACTGGCTGCTGAGAACCAGATGCCCACGCTTCATGCTCTTGGGAAGCGCTTTACTTGCTACCAGCTCTAGACCAGTCATGCAGCCAGAAACCCCAACAGCAGATGGAGTCCTAGAAAACATTATCCAATTTCATAGAAACATAGAATGGCTCAGGTTGGAAGGGACGTCTGGAAGTCATCTAGTTGAACCTAGAGCTGCTTGCCCAGGACCATATTGCCAAGGATGGAGACTCCACAACCTCTCCGGACAACCTGCGCCAGCACTGGGTCACTCTTCCAGTAAAAAAGTGTTTATGTTCAAACAGAACCTACCATATTTTAGTTTTTATTTTAGACTTAGTCTTATCCAAAAAGAATCCAATTTACCCAGTCTGAGACCATTTAAATAAAATCACATTGACATTCAAGATACTTGCTTCAATAGCAAAACTACAACACTTTACCCTCGTTGAAATGCTACTACAGATTTCTTCACTGGTTCTTCTACCACAATCACGTTCTGCTACTCTTATTCACAATCAGCAGTGCCTGACTTTAAGAAGTAGTGTTTAATACAGTATTTTTAAAAATGTTTTAATGTAGTATGGGCGGGTTTTTTTTCTTCCTTAGCTGTCTCCCCATCTCCAAAACCAGGATACCAAATAAAATACAAAGAACTGTCTAAAACACAAATATCTCTCTACACTCTACAGAGTGTACAGCTGCCTACAGCGTGATGCTACACTACGTCAGCGGTGGGTTAGATGCTACACATGCTGAGGGTGCCTGGTGTTCAGAGTTTTGTGATCAAAGAAGCCCTGTTCTAGTGCTGCTGAAGTGACAATTATAGCTCTGTGGAAGATCATCGGCTCAGAAAACAAAGTCAGTCAGATCACTCATGAAAATCCAATTCAGTTTGACCAGCACAATTGCTATCATTACAATTTAAAAATCATCAGACTATCTGCAGACAAATTCTACTGATATAATTTAGGAATAACAACATGAGGAACAAGTGTCAAACAACACATGCCACAACGCTTTTGATGTCTTCCAAAACAGAGAGAAGAGACATTCTAATGAAAACTCCCAGAAGGACGGACTTCAAAACATCTATTTCCTCTCCAGTATCTTGTTTATCTTCAGAAAAGACCTCTACAAGTATAGTGTCTCAGCTTTTGCTATTTTAATGAGATTTTTACAAAAACCTAAAAAGTTTAAAAGCTTCTGTTAAAATTAAACTGTATAATAAAATTGCATCATGCCCAAATGCTTTATTCCTTCAACCTTTAACCTAGCTAGTCAGGGAAATGAATTAATGAATCAATTTGCAAAATGAAGTGCTACTTTTATGAATACAGGCGGCAGAACCTGGCATTCACAAGACTTCCTGCTAAACTGGCCTGCCCATACAGACAGCATGTCTTACACATTTTAACAAAACATTTTAGGAAAGTAGTAACTGCTATTTCTGCCCATTAATGTGCACAAATTTTAGTTTTCAAGTTCATCAATTTGCATGGTGATAAGAAAAAAAGAAAAAAATTTCAAAAAAGGGTAAAAAGAGGACCCAGGAAACTATAGGCCAGTCAATCTCACCTCTGTGCCTAGCAAGATCATGGAGCAGATCCTCCTGGAATCTCTGCTAAGGCACATAGAAAATAAGGAGGTGATTGGAGACAGCCAACACGGCTTCACCAAGGGCAAATCCTGCCTGACAAACTTGATGGCCTTCTACGATACTGCCACGAACTTGATGGGCAAAGGCAGAGCAACAGATGTCATCTACCTGGACTTCAGCAAAGCATTTGACACTATCCCGCATGACATCCTAGTCTCCAAATGGGTTCAATGAACGGACCACTCGATCAATAAGGAACTGGCTGGATGGCTGCACTCAAATGGTTGTGGTCAATGGGTCAATGTGCAAGTGGTGGCCGGTGACAAGTGGTATCCCTCAAGGGTCAGTACTGGGACCAGTACTATTTAACATCTTTGTTGGAGACATGGACAGTGGGATAGAGTGCA
>VXBW01001079.1:168070-182581 GCA_013400375.1 Thinocorus orbignyianus | reverse complement strand
TTTTTTTTTTTTTTTGGAGGGTTGTGTGTGTTAATTTTTTCCCACAACTTCCACAATGTGCAGTAATAAGATTCCCTCTGCCCTCTATGTCAAAACAAAACAACGAAAAGAATTAAAAAAAAAAAATCCATTGAAGAATACAGTAATTCCTCCTCTAGAGTTCCGTAGCCCTGGATGTGGGGTTGCCCACCCAGGCTGCAGCCCCTCTGCCCACGCACTGCAGGGAAACCAGCCAAAGGGAACCCACGGAAGGCCCCTGCGCTGCAAAACCGCAGAAACCCGGAGCAACACCCCAGGACAGCACTGCACCCACTGGCCTGGCTTGCGCCAGCCCGCCCGAGGCGGCCTCCTAGGCAGGATAGGCCTCCAGACGCTGAAAGCCCCCCCCTCACCTTTTCCTCCTCAGCCGAACCCAGCCCGGCCTGCACCCCCCTCCTGAGGGGCGATGGAGGCCAGCACCGGCCGCACTGCGCCAATGACAAACAAATCACCCGCACGGGGGTCACTAGGGAAGGGGGCAACCTCTGGGACACCAGCTAACTCCCCAAAAGTCTCGAACTGGCCAAAAAAACCCCAAACCCCAACGCCTCCAACGCCAAACAACCTCCCCAAAACGCTTCCAGAACCGACAACAACCATTACTGCTGCACGCATGCGCAGAGTCGCGGCGCTACCTGACGGCGTTCCCTCCCGGAGCGCCGCTTGCTATTGGCTGCCGAGCGTTACCGAGCGCCTTCGTGCGTCTCCGGAGCGACGCCGAGAGCCGGGGGGGCGGTAGGGGACCTAAACGGTACGAAGGCAGCGCGGTGCATTGTGGGGCGGAAGAGGAGAGTCACCGCTCTGCTGGGGCCGCCATCTTGCCTGCGTCCGGACTCGCCGCTGCTTTCGGGGCCTGCTCCTTCTCCGCGCAGCGCGGAGCGGCGGGAAGGGAGAGGACGAGGGGCCCGGCCGGGCGGCGCTGATGCCCGCAGAGCCTCCTCGCACCTTTCTCGGGCGCCGCTAGCGAAGGGGGCGGGGGGGCCGGTCGGGCAGTCTGCAGCGCGGCCTCTCCTCTCTCGGCCGGGATGGGCCGGTCCCGCAGCCGGAGCTCGTCCCGCTCCAAGCACACCAAGAGCTCCAAGCACAACAAGAAGAACCGGAGCAGATCGCGGTCCCGCTCCCGGGAGAAGGAGCGGGCGCGGAAGCGCTCTAAGTCCCGGGAGAGCAAGCGGAACCGGCGCCGGGAGTCCCGCTCCCGGTCCCGGTCCAACACGGCCCCCTCCTCCCGCCGCGACCGGGATCGGGATNTTCCCTTCCTTCCCTTCCCTCGCCTGCAGCTCATTATGCGTCGAGCGGAGGCATCTGGAGTTGCTCGACTGAGAGTTTTAAGGAATAGTGTGCAACAGTTATATTAGCGCTGGGGGTTTGGTGTTTTGGTTTGGTTGGTTTGTTTGTTTTCTTAAAATTTTCTTGCCACATGGGGACAGTGAGATGCGGTGGCTTGTTCCGTTTGAAACCTTTTAGAGTTCTCGTTGTGGGCAGTGGGGTTATTTATGAAGTCTGCAGAGAGAGATAAATTCTGTTCAGTAGCCTGGGCCTAGTGGGAGGTGTCCCTGCCCCTGGCCGGGGGGACAGAACTAGATGAACTTAAGGGCCCTTCCAACCCGAGCCATTCTATGATTCTATTCTAAAGAACGTTGGATGCGCAGTAAGATGTTTTGGCAATATCGTTAGGTGAGGAAAGAGACCTTTTATGATACAGTGATTCTTGTTCCTTGAATGGTACCCTCCTCGCTCATTGGAGCGCTCGGTCCAGAAATAGCACTTGTTTGTACGTGTGGAGCCAAGTAGTTCTGTTAATTCTCAGGGGGAGCTTTGGATTTTTTTTCAGCGTTACTGTTCTAATGAAATGTTAATGATCATCCTGACTTGTCGCTTTCATTTTTGTTTCTCAGTAGTCTCCTTTGCTAACTTCAGAATTTGACAGCAATGTCATCAAGAACTTGCATAGTAACACAAACACACGTGAAAACATTGAAGACTTTTTGGGTTCTTGACCCTAATTTTGTGGCTTATAGTTTTATTCGCTACCTAAATTAATAAAAATATTCCATGCATATCTGGCATGAAGGATAGGAATGTGCTGAACAATTTGAGACTACACTGCATAGTTTGTCTTGCTATTCTGGAATTACTTTAGTTCATATGTATTCTTTTAAACACTACATAAATGGGTTTAAAGATTGAAGAGAATGAGAGAATATTATGCAAATAACAAAATAAATATTATCTAACTTTAAATTGCGTTTGCCCTAGTGGAGAATTTCATGGTTAGTCTGTGTCTAGGCTTTAAAAGTTGAAAGAGTGCCTATTCAAGTGCCTGTGAAAAATGAAGTCTTTATAATCTTTAAATAATACCTCTAAATTAATTGATCACTTTTTTTTTTTGCTGTGGAGTGCTCAAATTGAAACTGAATGAATGTCCAGTAAAGTTAGATGTAGCAACATGTATAGAATACTTACTGCTAAAAATGGACTTGAAATTTAAGTTAGCTTTGAAATTTTAAAACACTGATGAAGTCTGTATGCAAAGAATACGGCATGTCAGTGATACTGACATCAGAAGAGTAAGCTTCTGAGGGAGAAGTAATATTCAAAAAGATTTGATATAGAATTTTGATGCTTCTAGAATACAGAATCATGAGATTGTCAGAGTTGGAAGGGACCTCCAGAGATCATCTAGTCCGACTCCCCTGATGAAGCAGGATTGTCTAGAGCACATTACCCAGGACTGTGTCCAGGCGAGTCTTAAAGTCCTCCAGAGAAGGGACTCCACAACCTTCTTGGGCAGCCTGTTCTTGAAAATTGAAACACTTGAAATTTCAAAAAGAAAAAAACAGTAAAGCTTAATAGACTAGAAAGCTATGATATTTGAATAAATATTCTGTAAAATATGTTTATATGTTAGTATATACTCCGGTTAGTGAAGGAAGGAAAGTCTTGCTGACTGAATTAACTAGTGAACAGCTCATACAGTGAAAGTGACTTCCTTCTTGTGTCTGTTCAAATCTTAATACATGGCTGGCCTTTACTTTTCTAAGGGCTTTGCAGATACAACTTTTTTTTTTTTTTTCCCTCAGAAACCTGCTGAAATATAAGCACTTTGTTTTCTGCAGATTTTCTACAGTTAGTCTTTAAGAAGTAAATGGAGCATACTAACCATAATTTTACATTAATGACTTACCATGATGGAGTCATGGCTGAGTAGGTCAGATTGATAAGCTTATACTTGTATGTAAAACGTAAGTTCATGTAGCTTAAAAAAGACCAAAAGGAATAGTTGGTATAAACTCCAAAATAAATTTAGTTTTATTTCTATGTTTATAATTTGATAATTTTTTTTATAAACTAAAAGGCATTGTGTAGAAGTATGTTAACTTCATCCAGAGGCACCAGGTGATCTTAAAAATGAACTTTGAGAATAATATTTTACTTTATTTCACTTCTTTCTACTTCTGGTGTTTCAAGAAATGTGGTTGCTTACATTGAACAGTTATTACATATTTGTAATACTGTCATTGCCTATGAACATGAAAATATCTATTTGCTTCATTTGATGAAATCTGAATGGATTTTGTTGGGTGAGAAGAATTAAATGTGTAGGCACAGTGTTTGATTGGAGGACCTCATCAGACATGAGTCGGGGTTGGGGGCTTTTTATAACTATATACTATCTTAAGTCAATTAGCTAACTTTTATTCTAGATTTCCCTAATGTTAAACATAAAGCTAAAATAGTTTAATAAAACAAGTGAGTATGAACTTTGGGAAAAATTATTTCTGTAGAGCAGCTTCTTGGGTATGCTAAAATGTATCAGTGTGGGATGGTGAGAGTACACAATCCTAAATGGATACTCATCAGAGGGAAGAAGAAACTTTAAAAGTAACCTAGGTAACATTTTAATTTTAAAGGTTTAAAAAGGTTACTTTTAAAATTAAAAGGGTGTGTAAAAATTTGTCTTTTAAACTTTTGATCCCTACCATACCTTTCATCCAAAAGCAGTCATAGGTAGTGGCTTGGCAGAGACACACTAACGGGATGGGCCTGGTGCATTTTTCTGGATTGTGGTGGTTTCGTTTTTTTATTTTTCTGAAAGAAATTACCTTGAGGTATTTTATGTTGCTTTAGGAAAAGTGAATGCTGGCCTAGTGTGCAACTGGATAAGTTTGCTATCTTTTGAGGATTGTAAGAATAAAATTTGTCTTCCAGGGCTGACTGTTTTGAGTTGAGGGTTTCAAAACTGAAGGAGATAGACTACCCATTTGTTTCAGCACATTTTTGAAGATCAGGTGTATGAACATGGAGCATTTTGAGAACCTTTCACCTCATCTATTTCATGCTTATATCTAGATTAGCAATCAGTACTTTATTATCTTCTGTTGCATGTTTGCAAATTGTACATTAGGAAATTTAAAAGTTAGTAAACCTGTAATGTTTTTTCCCTTCTTTTCTATGTCTCAATATAGCATCATAGAATGGTTAGAGTTGGAAGGGACCTTAAAGATCATCAAGTTCCAACCCCCCTGCCATGGGCAGGGACACCTCTCCCTAGAGCAGGTTGCTCAAAGCCCCATCCAGCCTGGCCTTGAACACTCCCAGGGATGGGGCATCAACAACTTCCCTGGACAAACTGTTCCAGTGGTATAAATAAGATTTATCTCTCAAATAAAAAAAAAAATCCAAACATTATGAAAATGGCATGTTGTTAGGATATTGCAACATAGTTGATATTCCACATCACAGGATTCGGGTGCTGGCAGGCCAAAAGTTAACTGTGTAAGATTGTTCCGTACTTGACAAAATACTTAATGAAAATTCAGTATCAATGTTAAAAAGAACAACTTTCTTCTCAAAGCCCATAATGATTCTAAATAAGCAGCATTATATGAAACATAGCTATACAGTATTAATTTTTGTTGGTCTTTGGATATCCAGTTGCCATATTGTACCAGTGATTACTACCCAAAGTTTTTTTTTTACTTCATTTTGTAATAAATTTGGAAATTGACCTAATATTTTGTATCTTTTTTTAATGAAAACTTAAAACAGCAGTCAGACTAAGTGACAATGCTGTTATTGCTAAACAAAAATAAAGATGAGAAGACATTTGAAAATGCTTTGAAAGTTTAGAACATGGAAAACTAAAGGTTGCAAGGATTTATTTAGCATTTGGTATTGGTATGTTTATTTTGGATAATTATGGTAGAAGTGGTGCTGCAATAAAGAAGAGAGCTGAGGTATTTGAAATGTGGCAAGTTAAATGATTTAATAACTAGATCACAGATACAACACCTGGATATCTTCTTAAAATATTCAAATTACAAATTTAACTGCTGCTGTCTTCTTTTTTTAGTTATTAACAATTAGTAATCTGAGGTGTAGTGGCTTTAAGACAAGATTACAAGATGATATTGCTACACGTGGCTTAAAATTGAGACCATTTAAACTTCTGAAGGGTGAAGGACGGCCAAAGTTGGGTGGGCTCTTTTTTCTTCTTTTCTTTTCCCCTCTAAAAATGATCAAGAAGTAGTATGATAAGCTGTATTCTTAAGTTTAGTGTCTTGAGATATGGAGAGATGCTAAATAGGGTATTGTCGCAGTGGGTTCCCAGTGGTAGAAGCACTGATTGCATCAGTGTTCGCTTTCCTTAAAGAATGTTTTGTCCTACATCTAAATATATGATCTGTGTCTATAAGGTATTAAACTTTTGAGAACTGATTCGTTAGTGTGGCTGATGCTGTGTATTTGAAAGAATTTGATTCAGTGCAACCGTGCTTTATTGATTAAAAAAGTAATTCTCATGTTTGCATTTTGTAGTCGTCAACAAGAAATTGAAGAGAAACTCATAGAGGAAGAAACTGCTCGAAGAGTAGAAGAGCTTGTGGCTAAACGTGTGGAAGAAGAGTTGGAGAAAAGGAAGGATGAGATTGAGCGAGAGGTTCTCCGCAGGGTGGAGGAGGCTAAGCGCATCATGGAAAAACAGTTGCTCGAAGAACTCGAGCGACAGCGACAAGCTGAACTTGCAGCACAAAAAGCCAGAGAGGTAACGCTCGGTCGTTTGGAAAGTAGAGACAGTCCATGGCAAAACTTTCAGTGTCGGTTTGTGCTTCCTGTTCGGTTCAGAAAGAGATGGAATACAGCAAATCTAATTCCCTTCTCGTATAAACTTGCATTGCTGCGAAACTTAATTTCTAGCCTATTCTGAGGAGCTCACTGATACTTAAACAGTTATTCTCCTAAAACCTGAACAAGGATACTTGATTTTTAATGGAACTGACCTACATATTTCAGAATTGTTTGAAACTTTTGCCATGGCTGCAGGATTTATCAGCGGTCCTTTCATTTTTGGGGAAGGGTATGGAAAATCTGTAATTATGTATCCTTCGTTTCATTTTGTTTACCTAGACTGTAAGAGGCTTTTGCCTTCAGTCAGGCAAAAAGCAGGGTCCAGCAGTGAGCTGCAGTACCTGTCTAACAAATAGGTTTCTTACTCTTCATTTAAAATGAACGTTTTCCTTGAGCGTACATTGGACTAATTCTGGGACTTCGAGCATAAGCCCATCCACGTCTTCATGAAGGATCTGTGTCCAAATCATTATATCCACTTTTAATAACTACTAACAACTACTTTTTTTCCCTAGAAGTTATAAAAGAGCAGGTTGCCCTTGTCTGAAGTCAAGCTGAACATGTGACTTGGGTTTTTGGTTTTGGTTTTTTTTTTTAATCAGCAGCTGGAGCAGAAGCTGAAAATGTCTTTCTGTGAGACAGTAATTTGCTACTAAAGGCTTTGATGCCTGCCTGCACCAATCATTCCAGGATCCAGAAATTTCAAGACAAGCTTTAAACTGTAAAGGAAATTTGTGCTGAATAGTCATAAGTCTCAAATGTCTTTTTCACTCTGTACCTCCTACACAGTTTATTTTAAATTAATATTTTGATTGGCTCACAAAAGGGAAGACAGTAGCAATGAAGCTTTCCCCTTCATATTAAATGTGACTTGTCTGTCACATAATATCTTTAAATTAAAAACAACAAAAAAAAGCCAGAACACTGAGTTACAACAAATGTTAAGAATACCAAATTACACTCATTTTGCAAATTCAGACCGTAACTATGAAAGAATTGAAGCTGAATTTAGATGTCTGTAGTCAGCAAGTGCTCCGTGTATAGAGGTCTTCATTTGATCAGATGGATGACTTTTTTTTTTCTTAAGTACTTTTGCTGTTGTCAATGTGATGTGAAGAAGTCCCATCAGTTCTTTATAACGCAGAATAAACTTCCATGCCTGGAGTGAAGTGTGCTAGCTAGTAGCTGGTTACTAGTCATAGTAAGAAGTCTTCGTATGCTTGCTTTGTTCGTATTAACTTTTTTTTCTTACACAGACACAAACCTCTGGCTAACTTTAAATCTTCCAAATACTAAAATAATTCGGATCTATATTATGTGAACTGAAACACCTCAAAAAGTTTCACGCAGTCTTCATATTTATGAGTTGCATAACAGTTCCATAAAATTCACCAAGAAAACAACAATTACAAGGCTTTATTTCCTGATCTTGCCTTCCCTGGACTCCTGAATTCCAAGTTCAGACTGCAAATGACAGTTTCAGCTGTCTAAAAATTGTCAAAATATTGAATGTTAAGTCCATTCTCCCCATGAAAGAAGCCCATAGCTCCATGAAGTATGGATTACCATTTGTATTTTTCTCTAACAGTAAATGTATTTTTCTTATTAATTGTTTGCCTTAGGAATGATTTACATATTTTTGTTCCTTCTTATCATAAACATCTGCATTCCTCAGCTCAGCCTTCCTTGTATGTTGTTTCTTTATAAATGGTTGAGCTGCTGATGCAGGTATTGCCAAGCTAACAGTACAAATCATTTTAAAGAGGAAGCTGGCGCGTATGGCAGCCGAGGAGCACACTCTGCAGGACACTGGACAAGACAGTAAATATTCAACTTTTAATGCTGATTAAAGGAGTATAGGTAAAGAATACGTAGGTATACTTAATTGGTGAGACAAACTATTCACTTTATTTATATTTTCTATATTACTTTTTAATTTGGTAAATACTATCCAGTTTTTGTAGTTGTCCTTGTTGATTTGTGTGATTTTAAAATTCTAGTAATAAATTGTCAGGATTCTGTGATTAGGGAGGGTTTAGTTGGTTGCTGTTTGGACTGGGCGGGTTGATTTAGATTGAGTACTAGAAATCAGTTTTAGTGGCTGCGCAATTTACCATTGTGAGACAAAATAGGTGGCTGTAAAGCTGCCACTTTAAGTCAGTTCACAAAAGAATTCTGAGAAAAGATTAGCGACCGTGCAGAGATGAGTATTTTACTTTACTAACATCTTGCCCTGTCCTCCCATTTAGGAAGAAGAGCGTGCAAAGCGTGAGGAACTAGAGCGAATACTAGAAGAGAATAATCGAAAAATTGCGGAAGCACAAGCTAAACTGGTATGTGAAGATGTAGTTAACAGTTCTGTAGGGGAATACAGGTCCTTCTGCCTGTTTTGCAACACAATTAAAATAAACAAATTGACCCTTTCTAGAGTTTTATATTGTCTGTTGCCGGTTATGTCAGTAGCGTTGCTCTTCCCTCAAGCGTAAGAGACCAGATCTTTAGCAGATCTTAAGAGACCAGATCTTTAACAGTAGTCTGAAAAATTAGTTCAGGTGCAGTTAATTTAGAGAAAGATAGAGATGCCTTCAGAACTTGAAAAGTAAGTTTCTAACTCTATCTCACAGGGGAGGTTGAAGTAAGTTTGCAAACTCGTTCAGCTTCTAGAACAGAAATGACTAATTCTGTTTTGTTGAGCAGGACAAGTACAAACTGGATTTGAGACTCATATCATGTTGATGTACAAGTGCTGAAAGTGACTTTCAGCATAAGCTTAAGATGTCTAAGTTATGAAAGTCTAGCTTATGTTGGTCTCCAAGCCTATTTAAGCAGGTGCCTGCCTCATAAGAACATTCAGTATGATTTAGCTGATTCTAATCAATTGATGATAAGCCAAACTAAGCTGCTTCTGCTTGAAATCTGTTGGTTTCAATTACCCAAGTAATTACACCTTTTGCAGGTAAAGAGAATGCTTTTTAGAATTGTTGGCTTGAACTCTATCTGCTTTAGATCTCTTTCTCTTTTACGCCTTTCCCAACCTCACGTGCTGGAAACAGAACACATAGAAAATCTAAAGGATTAACTGACATAATAAGCACCTTTAGAAGATTTGTTCCGAATCAAGTAAAGATGGTTTTGAATTAAGAGTGGTTTTGGAGAGCGGGGAGACCTCTGAAGGTCTGTTACTTCATTAAATTGTGCCTTCATCTAACACGTGACAGGTCTCGGCAATTTCTGGATATATGCACTGACTTCCTTAATTAAAATGTGATGTGTTGTTTGCAAAATAATGCTGAAAAACATTGCATGTAAGCACTCAAGATTTTGATACGTTAGCTGTAGAACGTTTTTAGTGTTTCTTTTAAAAGAAGTCAGTTCAAGTAACCGTTTCATAAATAGTTTCACTGAAACCAACTATGGTGTCTAGCTCAGGTACAACTGCTTACATACCTATGCAGGATTGGACCTGTTTGGAAGTTAATGCAGGCTTGTAAATTGCTTTTATGACTACAAAATGTGCTGGCCTAAACTCTACCATTTTCATATATAGGCTGAAGAACAATTGAAAATTGTTGAAGAACAAAGAAAGATTCATGAGGAGAGGATGAAACTAGAACAAGAGAGACAACGTCAGCAAAAGGAAGAGCAAAAAATTATCCTGGGCAAAGGGAAGTCTAGGCCAAAACTGTCTTTCTCACTAAAAAGCCAGGATTAAATTGCAACTCTGAACTCTTAAAAGAAAAAAAAAAACTTTGTATGGTAGCTTCATGTTGAAGTGTTTTTTTTTTTTCTCTTTTTTTTTTTCTTTATTTTTGTCTTTTTTGAAAGTCTGGAAAGTTAGCTTGTTCTAATAGGGGCTGTGCTCTGCAATTCTTAATTATTTTTTTTAAACTTCCATTAAGTTAAACCCTTATCAGATCATTGCTGCCTTTTAGAGGGTAATCTGTTCTCATCAATTTTGTTTCTGTATTAGTGGCCTGAAGCAGCTCAGGTCATCTTATGAATTGTGGATGATCTGATAAGGTTTTACTGACCTACTCATCAGAGTTTGACTCTGATAATTGACAGAACTTTATACTGGGTATTTCTGACTTTTAAATATTTTATTTTTTTTAAAAAAAGTCAGTAAATACATGAGTAATTTGCCATAGTATTACTGGACCTCTGTGGTTTATTGTTAAATCAGTGTCCTCTGATACTGTCCCATTGTTGCGCTTGGTGTTCCTGATACAGGTAAGGAAATAGTTTGTCATTTCTGCTATGAATACATAGAGAGAGTTCAGTATTGTCTCTGTTAGATTTGTTTTTATTGCATTGACAGCATTCAACCAGCGTTCCCCATTGTGTAAATAAACCAAATTGCTGAATAAAGTGAAAGTCTTAAATTCATATGTTTAAGTAAATTTTTTTAGTACACTTCTATAAACAGCTCTAAAAGTGACGATTCACACTATTAAATTCAAGACTATAGCAGTGGGGTTTTTTGGGTTTTTTTGTTTTCATTTTGCTTTTAACTATTGTGGCTTCTCCTACTTATAATGCAAAATTACACACAGTAAAAAAAAAAAAATCCCTGCAGTTGTGAATGTTTTTGATGGCTGCTGCTGTTTTCATGAATGTTGGTTTTTATTCTGACAGAGACTTTTTTCGGCTGTACTATCGTGTCTAAACAGCTGTTTGGCTTTACTGCACCCAGACCAATACTTTGCTATCTAATCCCTTTCAGTTCACCTCATAATATAATATATTGTATCAGTTAAGGTCGTTACCATATAATGAATCTGATGGATCCTAAAGGATTTAAAAATGGAAGTTTTTTTCCCAAAGGACTGGACCGGCTGGCATACTTGAGTGAAAAACAGAAAGTGAGATTCTGTCTAAATATATTGTTTTAGCCAGAAAGCAACTGTTATACAGATGTTGAATGTTACCCATTTATATATACAGGTTTTATTTTGAAAAATGAAACTACAGATTTAAAACTATATATAAAGTCCCCTTTTTGTAAATAATTCTTCTGCCAAAACCTGGATTGCTATAGCTTGTCCAGTTCTAAAACTTTTTCCTGTTGGTATGCAACATCTGTAGTAACCATAAAATGAAAGTTACCAGTAGTTGCCTGAGCATTTGAATGTCACTGGACAAAGTTGGAAATAACTCCTGATATTCCCAAAGGATCTGTTTCTATAGATTCGGCAAATTAAATGTGGGAGCAAGTTGAGTCTGCTGCTGACAGCGGTGTTCAACGTGCTTTGTATGAAACCTGGGCTTGGGGGAGGACTGCTGTGTATTGCTTTGTCCAGTATGTCAAGAAAAATGTGAAGACAGTAAAATACTTACACTATTACTGTACTTAAATTTGTCTATATATTGTATTACAAAAGAAGGTTGAAGGTTGCTTAATGCATAAAAACAAAAACTGAAGCCAAATAAATCTTGTACGTGACCTGTTGGCAGGAGCAGGCTGTATTTAAAGCTCAACTGATACCTGTATTTCTAAAACAGAAAACGTCCCCTGTTCCCTTATGAGAAACAAGCTATTAAAAGTCAATACTCAAAACGGACCTATGCATTTTTGTTTCCTCTCCTCTTCTAAATCAAGAAGCTAAGTTCTCATACATGCAGCTGTGGTATCAAACATGTTGTTCTGCATCACTGGTTCTCTGCTAAGTAGTAGCGCTTGCTCTTTACACTTAACATTGCATAGGCTTAGGCTTTAAAAGGTTATTTTTGATCACATCAGTAGGGATACTGTATGGACAAAATGTCCAATCGCAATTAGATCACTGCATCTGCCGTTTCTCACCTTCCTACCCTTGTTTCCTCCTCCCTGCTGTCAAAGAAGGAAAAATAGCTATGTATTCCCTTTTCAGTGCTGGGGCAGAAGTTCAGAAGTGGTAGAAACCACTGTCTCTTTACTGTCTTACAGCATTCTGAATTTGTCAGGTAGTTTTCTGGAGATAAGTGGGTGTCACATTTGCGTTATTCTGGGGTTTTCTTTCTTCTTCAGATTACTGTAGGACTTCAGGGATACTGTTGATTTCTAGGAAAATAAGTGCATGCAGTTTGGAAGGGGAATAAATTGACATTTGATGATAAAAACTTGCAATGTTCTTAGGTTCCCTTAAGACTTGATACCCATCTGATGCAAAGCAGGTTAGAATATAGACTGACATTTACGTAGTGATTAAATGGAGTATGAGCTGTGTGGGTGGGTCTATGTAAGGGTATTAACCTACCTAGAGAAATTCCTGTTATAAAAATATGTTGGATGTTCAGTGATTATTTCATTACAGTTTGAAGGCTCAACGCCAAATTTTGGTCAATGTTTGGTTCTGGGGGTTTTTGGGGGGAGGAGATGGAGTGTTTGTCTACATCCTGCCCCAGGAGGCATCTTTTTTTATTGCCACCTACCTTGAGCAGTATTAATTTCCCTTAAACGATGACAGAGGAGATCTTAAGTTTTCCCAATCCCTGTTCATAAATGACCTGGAGAATTATTTTGGTACTTGAACAGTGCATCTATCTGGCAGAGGCAGGAGGGAGCAGGCGGCCTTGCAGCAGTATCCTAGCAGTGTGCTGTTACTTTGGAGATTTGTTAAACTGCCCTTTGAACTTCCCGTGTTCGTTATCATCATTTTTCCCAGCGCGAGTGGAGAGCTGACTGCTGCGAAATGTGTGTCCTTGAAGCTTAGCAGAGACAATGAGGTTGACAAGATGTCTAAGCTGCCAAGCAACTGCGTGCCCGTGTACAGACAGATCTGTCAGTATTACCTTACTGAAGTATCAATACTTCATCCGCTCCTATCTCGTCTTGAAAGAGACGGATCTATCTTCATTGTCTCTCCTTTCCTCTTCAGCTTTGTGCCACCTCATATACCTCACCCTGTTGCCTTTGCTGACTTAATTTTTAAGTTTCCCTGCCTTTTTTATCTGCCAAATACGAAGGTGTTGGTTGCAATTCACTCTTAAATGCACAGAGTATCTTGTTAAACGTTTTCGGAGTATTTGGGGATGTGTTGTCTCTTTGGCAAGCAGACAGAAAAAGATCAGCCCTGTTATTGTAGGGTCTCAACTCGCTGCAAGTTCAGTTAAAATTCAAGTTGATAAAGACTTTTCAGCTTGTGTTGCAGCGGTGATTTGTTTCAGAAGAGAGCTGTGGGAGCTGCCTGTGTGCCTAGGGCTCATTCCAAAGCAGGAGGGTATGGTTGAAGTGCCGGGGCTGGTATGGTTTCGGACCAACAGGCCAGTCCAGCTGGAGCTGAACCATGACTTGCACGCATCTCTTCCGTTTTCATGCTAGTACCGCCAAATGCGTGCATTTCAGGATTATCCCCCTCTCCCTGTCCCACTGTTTTGTTAGCCAGTTGCACAAGGGGACGTAACCCTTGCAAAAGGTTGGTCGTGTGGCAGAGGTTCGATTGCCACCCCTCATATCTCTTGGCATACTGCAAATTAATGTTAAGAATTTTTGTTTAAATGTGGTAATACTGAGAATCAGCATAAAAAGAAGTTAAATTAAAATGCATGGTTAGGTTGTACCAACTTCTTTTCTGGTTTTTCTTTCGAGGCTGCTTGAATTCTGTGGCTGTGTTTAGGAGGAGCAAAGCTCGTTTTCTAAGAAGCTATGGGTAACCAAAATTGCGGTTGTAAAACAGACGTGGTGAAGACAAATTAACATCTAGATATATGCTCGCTCTACTGTAAGTGCAGAAAATGCGTTATGCTGTGAATGATGTTTTAGGAGCAGTTTCGAGTATCCAGCACGCTTGGCCTTTTGTACAAACAATAAACAATCCATTGAAAACAATCACGTGATCGTTTGCCTTTATTAAATTTAGCAGTAATTGTACCTATTGAGTTATCTCTTCAACTTTCAAAGTTGGTAGATTTTCAAGTAACGATGAATGACAGAGAGCTTTTCCACTTAAAAAATTTCATGTCTCCCGTGTTCTCATTCCCAGTGTTTAAAAGAGAATCGGAGACTGTTGGCCCAGTCCTGATCCCGTTGAAATTATTTGCCTTTTCGTTATAGAATTCATAGGATCGGAGCCAATACTTAGGTCATCACTGCCCACATCGCTGTCGGAAAGGAGCTGAAAACGAGTTATTTGGGGATAAACCAAATTTTTGCTGTAAGGCCGGCTGGAGTACGAGAAATAAAGGTTTAAGCGGTGCAAACGGCAGTCTCGGGTTTTCCCTGAAGATGGAGGGAAAAGCAGGTCTCACCTACTCTCTAGCCCCGCTCATCCCTCCATCCATCATCCCTCCATCCATCCCTCCGTCCGTCCGCCCGCCGCGGGCAGCCTGAGCCGGCCCGGCCGTGCGCCGGGGTCGCGGGGCTCCGCC
>VXBW01001079.1:126835-163050 GCA_013400375.1 Thinocorus orbignyianus | reverse complement strand
AAAAAAAAAGTCATGATAGGAAGAAATAGCCTGTAATAAGTTCAGGAAGTTTTATGTCAGAAATGGGTTAAAATTCCTTTTAACTCATGCTACATACTCAATTATATATGTTTAAAAGCAAACCATATGCATTGTGCTAATTGAATTTAGAATTTCCTGTTAAATCCAGTAAGTACACGTCTTGTTTTCCCGGGGGACATTTTAGAGGAAATGTTAGGTGGTGATGAGACAAGAAGAATGGAGTATTTCCTGGATCAGGGATTAATTCTGTGTAGGTGGCAGGATCTCCAGGAGTTTGATGAAGATTTCAAAGTTTGAATTGGGAGTAGCATTTCAAGTTTATCAAGTAGTCTTGTGTTACAGTCGTCATTACTTACCATTGTTCCCACTGGAGGAAAAACCAGCTGCAGGCTTCTGCCAGTAGTTTTCAATAATGGATATATTTGATGTACCTCTGTAGGATTTCTTTACATTAAAGAGAAAAGTTTTCCCATCTTTCTTAACAAAATAAATAATAAAATAAAAAAAAAAAAGGTGGGAAACGGACAGGAATGCTGTGGACTGCTCTGTTTAGTGTTTTTGTTTCTAGCATTGTGTGATAAATCACTCTGTGTACACACCAGGTGGGAAGCTAGTTAAAACAAAACAAAGTTTAGCTTCCCTCTCTGGCTCTGCACTTTTATGATGCTACGCGGGTAAAGCTTTTCTTGGCCTTAGGAGAGGTACGACATGACATCTGAGGATAAAGTGACCTGGTCGGTTATAAAGCGGGCTTTATGCTGCGATTTGAATTCTGCAAAGTCAAAGGCTGGGAGCCGGGGTTGCATTGCATGAGTGGGCCTGCTGTGCTGGTGGAAAACAGGCTCTGCTCAACCTTGGAGGAAGGAAGGGGAAGGCTTTTGCATCCCCAGCCCTTGATGGGTTTGTGCCTACAGAGGTCACTCTTCCAATGCAGAAGAGCCTGCTGCTCTGGCCTCTCTGCTGCCAGCTCCAACCTGCTTTCGCTTTTTTTTTTTTCCCCTTTTTTTTTTTTCTAACTTACCTTGATAGCTTTTATTAGCCATCAGTGAAATGAAAGTATCCGAGAGGCTGAATTCAACCCATCTTACGGTGCCTGGGGATATGCTTCCTTTATCAAATACAAGTTGTATTTCCATTTGGCTAATTCTAAACTATTTGATTACAAAAAAAAAAAAAAAGGTTTGAATGTTGTTAATGGTAGATCTAATGATAATATCTAATTACTTTTTCAACTTAAATGCACGCTTAAAAATAGGTTCTGCTGTTGATGTAATTGAGTTTTCTTGAGTGATTCATTGAGGCTTTAATCACCACAGTGAAGAAGTACACTATTAAAATTAGTCTTTTCAATTGCTGGGGCTAGTGATTTATAGGCCACTTGGAGGCCCGTCGTTTGAGGAAGCTTACAAATGCATTACCGATATTGCTGCCGGTGAGACAGCTCCAGTTCTCTCCGAGCGGGATTTCTTACTAATTCGTGTCACAATTGTTTGCCCGAAGGATACCGAATAATTTCTCCTTAGACGAGGTTGTCCTCGGTTTGGATTCAAGCTGAACGGTAGCTGGAGAAGTCAGCTGCTGAAGTGGGTCTTAGCGTAGTGTAATCATAAAGCTCCTTTCTGGGTTTGAAATAATAACTATCTTTGGTGCTGGTTAATTTATTCAGGCAAGCTGTGCGTTTAACTCTACTGAAAGCCTTGACACATAAATCTGCTGAACAGGTAGGGAATTAAATGCTGGGAGAAGCTGTTAGTCAGGTTAATACAGAGTACGAAATAATAAATTTTAGGTTAAGGTGAATGTACAGACTGAATTGGTTTTGCACTGAAGTGTAGAGGTTGTAATTTCTAGCAGGTGGCTGGGATGGGGAGCACGCAGTAGCTGTTTGAACACAAGAGTTCCCTCCCCTCTTTCCCCCCCTCCCTCCCCTTGAAGAGATCTGCTTTCATTGCCTCCATCAGATCACCAGAGGTGTGTTTTAAGCCACACGCATAAAATAATTATACCTACGACTTTATTGCTGGAGAGGTTAAACGTCATTGTTGCAGATGGTTTTGGTAGACTTTACAGACTTCTCATCTGGAGAGCCTTAAGATCTCAGGATCTTGAAAACACAAGAGAAAAATTACTCTGCAGACTTCACTCCTGTTGACACTTTTTTGATGGGGGGGGACGACCTTTCTGCCTGTGTTGTTTCTGCCAAGGTAAACAGTGTCTACAGATAGCAGGGATTACCTCAGTTTCACCTCGCAAGGGCTCAGCCACCGCCTTTGGCACACGGGAGGGCAGGTAGCATTAACGGGGCGCCTTTTTAGTCCAACGGTGGAGAAGTCTCATTCAAAAAAAACCCAACCCCATTGCTCACCAAGCCTTGGCTACTCTCTACGTGCTGTGGGCCAAAGCGGTTCTCCCTAGGGACACAGGGAAGGTTAGCCTCACGAGTGGAGCGTTTGACACTCATTAAGTTAGATTATAGCGATGTTCTTCTCTGCCTCTGATAACCGGTTAGTTATATATGGGGATATCTCACAGCCCGCCTCTGAATGAATGCCAGCGTGTCGGAAACTGATAAAATAAACTAGAATTGATGACCCTGTTAAACGGTCTATTCAGGAGCATACAGACTCGCCTGCTTCTCATTGTATCTGAAATTCTTATTTTTGTAGGTAAACAAATGCGCATTCACTCCGGGCTGAATAGCCCCTTGAACTATGCTCTGCAGTTTGCATTTGGGTTAATCTTGTCGGTTTTAATATAGAGAGGGGAAAAAAGGAGAAAGCACCAGGGGTGGAATTGTTAGTGCTTTCACATCCACATTCCTCACATTTTGTCAGGATGATAAACTGTAGGTAATGGACAGCCCTTGTTTCACAGGACAGGCGAGCCAGCCGGAGCACAAAGAGCTTGCTAAAACGATATCTCACAACATGTTTGGGAGCCTCCCAGCTAGACAAGAATTTATTTGGGAGTCCTGCGTCGTGGGACCGCACTTTCTAACCTCAGCAATTACAGCTTCAAGCTGAAGAAACAGGAGTGGAAGGTTAAAATGATTTAAACACATGCTCCTAAATTGTACCCAAAACATAGCTGTTGACACTTGGCATGCTAATACGAGGAGCAAGTGGTGGCTTCCAGTCCATTTGATATCTCTGGCATTCCTAGCCAGGTCTCTGAAGCACAAGTGAATTAGCAAAATGAGTTCAGAGCAAACTGAAGGCCGAATTCTTGAGCTGGTTATTTTCCCCAGCCTTTTATATGTGGAGCTTAATTGCGATATTATTTATAGTAATTATCTTAAAGCATGTTATCTGTAAGCCGTGCTACGTTATTTCACATTGTTTAATGAAGTAATTGCCTTTAGAAAGGCAGTGACTAAAAGTCAAATGAAAATCACTTAAGTTCTCTCTTCCCACACACAAGAATGCCTCCTTCTTTTTTTTTTTTTTTTACCTTTCCCTTTTCCCTGTTTAATTATAAGGAGATCACGTTGCTTTAGGTGTGACACTTGGGAACGTCTCAGATTTGGCCAAGGCTGCTGTGGTGGGAAGTCAGCAGAGGACCTGAGGTGACTGCTGTGACAGGCTGGCAGGGACAGGCCTTTCAAGCCCTGAGCAGCAGCCAGAGTCAGGGTTGCTTATGGGGTGGGGCGGTGTTTTTTTTTTAGCTGGGCTTTTTTTTAGGATCAGGTCTTGATGTGTCGTGCAACCTGCACTACTTGAAATTGCTTGTTGCAAATGAGAAGAAAGTGTTCTTCTGAGAAAAAAAAAAAAAAAAAAGTGATTAAAATGTTATTCATGTGTGCCTAATGTCTGCCTGCCTTGGCTACTGACATAAAGAAACCTGTTTTTCTGGTCATTTATCATACATCTACATGGATTTGCTTATGAGCTCATTCTTTGTGAGGCGTTGTGGAAACTTAAATAGGAATGTTCAACTGCTTGAAATATTTTGATGAAAATACGCAGTGCCACGGAATATAGACTTTTAGCCAGGGCACTGCTGTCTTGAGTGAGGGGAGGGGTTTTTTTTTTAGGGGGNNTTTTTTGGGGGGGGGGGAAGGGAGGGCAGCAAGGGAGGAGAGTTTCGAGGGGGGGAGTTGGATGAAAAGCAGAGGAAGGGAGGATGGCAAATGGACAGTGTTAGAAGAGCTTGGAAAAACTCCTGTGGCTTCATTGTCTCTTTAAAGCCAGAGAACACAAAGACAAATGGAGTTCAGCCTTTCTCCCATGATGGAAAATGTAAACCGTTGACACAGCTCCCATGTTTAACTTGTTTAATTCTCATTTTAAATTCAGTACTATACCAGCCGTGTGAACTCTGAAGATTTCTTTAGTAATCCATTTTGTAGTTCCGAATCAAAAACAAAGTGAAAAGGTCTGACACAATTTGCTTTTATTTTTAGGCAAATCAACCCTGGTCATAGTTAATAAGGGGATTACAACCCAGACTAGGTCTTTACAGATGTAATGTAAATCAAGGGCAGAGTATAAAGAAACTGATCCTTTTTGATTGAAGTATGGTAAAAAGGCATAGAGAAACTAGCAGCAGTAATCTGATTGTATGGCAATAAAACCACCATTTTCTGTCTTTCAGATAAAAATAATGTGGTAAATCCATGCAGTTCATAAGATGTAAAGGCAGATAAAGGGGGGATGCCATGGCAACATATAGATTAGCTTGATGTTAGAAATGACACGTCCTCTGAAAGGGGTGTTAGAAACTAAGGGCCTTGCTCCGGGCTGTAAGGTATTATGTGAGAACCGCACAAAACTTGGGGGCCAGGATTAGAAAGTATGAAAGGCCTACTTGTGGCTTGGGATGGTTAAAGCAGTAAAGAAAAGCTGCTCAGTTCTTGCTCATTGGTGGCGTCTAATATGGTAAAGATAGATTTCATTTACTGCTTTCTGCTGAGACGGGGACCGATTAAAACTTGAGATGGCCGCAATTGTTAGGTGTGGAAGATTTTCCTTTTTAACTCCTGCCCTAGCAGCAGCCTTTCTGAAGAATTAGCCGCGCTTGGGGTTTGTTGCCTTAATCTATTTGGGCTTCAGGCAGGAGCATGCTGGCAAGGAACAGAGAGCGGAGGGGATAGGTAGGACTGGGGTTATCTGGAAAGAAAACAGAGACCTTTTGATTTCAGCTGTGTTTCGGGCTGTGGTTTCCATCTCTGCACTCCATGGGAGCAGCAAAGATAAACACGCTGCATTGTCTGTGCCCTGGCCAGGTGATGCTTCAGCATCTCTGGTGTTTCCCATCCTGCAAAAACAGAAAAGGAAAGAAAAACCCCACAAACCAAACCAGCAGCCGTTCCTATTTACCCATAAAGCTGCAGATAACCAGATTGATCTGGCTTAGTCTCTAGGTGGTATTTATTTCCGAAAGGCAGGCTGAAATCTAGAAATGAATGAGATAAGCATCTGCTTACCCCCACTTCTTCCGCTCCAACTTAAAATTATTGGGATGAGTTTGCTGTCAGCCCCTTGAGTTCATCCGGCAGACAATTTAGCCATTGTTTTGTCATTTATTTAAAACGATCTGCAGCTGTAAAGGTAGTAAAATACCTCCCCCTTAGTGCAGCTACTTGGGCTTTTTTTCTTCTTGCCTTTTCTCTTAAAGAACCTTCTAAATAGTTAAGATTTGCTTTTCTTTGCATCAGACAACCGTAAACACCCACAACTTAAAAAGTCAGCGTTACATTGCAAGTCAGGGGTAGGATTCAAACGAAATATTTACTTTATTGCCTGCTCATTTGTCTGCTAAGGGGGGAAAAAAAGCACTCTGCATTTGTTAGGCAGAGTCTAGACATAAGGGGAAAAAACACTGAAGCCTACAATAACAGTTGTGTCTTTCTCTAGTGGGAATGAGCCTGGGATGAGCTCGGCAAAATGGAATTCATGCTGTTTGTTTGGCAGTGGCTTGGACACTTTTTAAGGGTGGTTGGGTTTGGTTTTTTTTTTCATTTACTCTCTCTCTTTTTTTTTTATATAAAGATGTTAATTACATGCTTGAATTTATCATTCTTTTCCTACCCCATAGTAAGCTGGAAAGCTTCAGAATTCTGACTGAAAAGGGAAACTCCAGAACCAAAACTGTCAAGCTGCTGATGTGATTTAACAAATGAAAAATAAACAAGTGCATATAGGGAGCTGAGCAGATTGGCAGAATATACGGGGCCTGAAGTGCTCAGATACGTTTCCTCTCTTGCAGCTTAACCTTGGCAAATCTATATCAAAAGATCCAATTCATTTGCTGAAATTCTCCAAAGCGCAGGGGCACCCTCATCTAATTTACAGGCCGGTCACATCCAAGCACCTTGCATTCTGCATTTGACAATGATTGCTAATGGGCCATTCAACTAAAGTATTTGCTTGTTAACAGGGAACAGAGCATGATAAATGTCCAGCAAGCTTGCGGCCTCCTTCAGCTTTTCAAATGCAGACTGGTGCATATTTATGGCAGGCAAATGACAAAGAGAGAAGCTGAATTACCCTGGCCTTACGCTTTCTGTTCGAACAAGGGTTAAAGTAATTAAAGAAATAATGCAAAAACCGATGTCCTTTGTTTGCCCACCATTATCCAACATTTAGCTTTCGAACCTGCCTGTCATGTCACATTTCAGAAATGTACCAGATAAGGCAGGGTAGGTTTGGCAGGGCATGGAAAGGAGTGGGTAATTCCTTACGGGGAGCATCCTGGGCTCCTTGTTCCCATAGCGAATCCTCTGCAGGTTCCCCTCTCTCCTGAAACAGCTTCCACTCACGTAACATCAACTGGAAGATTCTCTTCCAAGATGAGAGGTTTTGCAATTTGCATTGGTGGAGGGGAAAAAAAGAAAAAGGAAAAAAAAAAGCCCAAACCCAAAACAGTGGAAAGGTTTTTAGAAAACAAGCACATTGGACTCAGTATGTTTCTTAAAACCAAGTCTGAAAACAAAATGGTAGAACAAAACCCAATTTTGCCATCACTCCTTCACCCCCAAGGCCAGCTTGATCTTCAGAACTGAAGCTACAAGGCACACAGAAATCGCCTAAACTTGAAGTGTCTTCAGTGTCCTTTTGAACTGCTTGCTATTTTTTGTTACTTTTTTGTGTGCTTGTGAATTCATGTTTAATCTTGGCCTCATTTTCAAAAGTCTTAATTTTCAAGCAGACTTAAATGCAGAATAGCAAGAGAGAATTCTAAGTTGTGTATTGGAAAACGTCATTTAATATTTTATCGTTCTAGTTGCGTGTAGATAAACATGTTCAAATCTTCTGTTTAGCTCCTGTTCAACTCCATAAAAATCTGTGATTTTCAGTGAGTATTACGTGAGCTTGCAAGGTCTTTACATTATAATTGTTTCTTCATTATAGGCAAAGTTTTAATTTTCTCATAGCTATCAGAACCTATAATTTTACTTGAGGAAAGAGAACATCCAGATTTTTTTTTTAATTTTTTTTTTCTTAACTGCGATGCAGAGAGGTTTCCTTTGATGTGATTATATACATTGTCGAAGACAGCAAATAAGGGCAGGACCTCTATCTTTTTTGGCAATCCCAGCCAGCCAACACCCACTGTTTATTGCGGTATCAGCACAGTAATTATAATGCAGCTGATTTAAACTTTGATGTCATAGTCTATGCTTTCTTCTGGTTTTAAATGTAGGTTCCAAGCCAAAAAAGATAAAGGCTGGTAGAGGATTATGTTGCTAGGTGAATCATTCCAAATGCAGGGCCTATACATAACTATAAGATGGGGTTTCTTCCTGTAGTGTTCTTTCTCAGTGTCTCATGGTTCATGGCTAAAATAGGATTTACTAAACTTTATTTAGTATGATGCAGAGCTCTGTGCACTTTAAAGCATAACCAAGTTTTACACATGTCAACAGAAAATGAGAAATTCTGTGGCTTGTCTTACACTGGAGGATAGGTTAGGTTGTGGAATGAAACGTTAGGCTGGAAAATCTGTGATGCTGCAAGTGACTGTTTTGGTAGCTTTTCTTTGAATAGTGCATTTACTTAGGTACCCAAACTGAAGAACAGTGGTGGGAAGGGATGAACAGTGCACTGCAAAGGGAAGTGCATGGTAAACCTAATAAGAAGGATTTAAAATTTATTATTGTTATTATTATTAGTTAAAGCCCAGTTGCAGTTGAGTGCTATTTTATTTTGGATTGGGAGTTCTGCCAGACTCCAGCCTGTCAGAGCTGAGAAAACTCAAATCAAGCCCAGGCCTATTTCTGCAGCAAAAGGGAGTCCTGGCTCCTTGCCTGCGGATTCATTCAGGAAGACCCATCTGGCTTTTGATGTTCTGCAAGTTTGAAGCAGTTTGTTTAAGGAACCTATGCAGCGAGCGCTGGTGAAAGCACACATAACTCTGCTTCTGACTCTTCAAGTGGTGCATCCTTTTGCTTTTTCTGGGTTTTTTTTTTGATGGTGCTTGCCATCTGCTTACCTACTGCTGGAGCTGCAGTTGGTTTCTCTACCTGACTGGATAGAAGTGTAAATTTGGAGTTGGGAACATCTTGACTCCTTTTAAAGGATTTACAGTCCCATAGCATTCACTGTCCACACTTGAGTTGTTTTCTTCATGTTTAATTATTGCAGTTTGGTTCAGAAGCAGTCTGGCTTAATCACTGCAAAACACTTGACCTTTAGGTTTTCTGGGGGCTGCTTTTTCCAAAGTGTTTCCAGGCCATATAGATTATCAGAACAGGGAAGATCATGTTGGCAGGCAAGATTCCTAGTCTCCTTGATGAATATTTGAAAAGAGGCAGTGTTAATGGTGATCTTTGTTCCTTTTACTTTCTATCAGACAGGTTTCAGGCACTTTTTGAAGAAAAACAAAAGCTTCATGAATTTATTGCTCATTGTAGCCTTTTCCATTCTGTGGATCAGTGTGCTCCTAAGGCCCGACTCGGGAAACTGGCCTTATTCAGAAAAGCTGATATTAAGCATGTGCTGAATGCTGAGTGTTTTTGCTGAAGCGGGACGAATTTAAGCATGAGCTGTCTTGAACCAAGGCCAGAGTGAAAAGGTTTTTTGAGGTTGGACAAATACAGATCTCTCTGGAACTTCATTAATTTATTTATTTATTGTTTTTCTTTAATACTGGAAAATGATGTCAGAATCTATGGTTGTGTCTGCACTTGGAACGAGTCTTAAGTTTCGTGTAGCTTGCCAATAGTCAGCAGGTTAAAATGGAGTGGTTGGAGCTCCTGCTGTCACTGGCTGGCTGCTGAACCCCTCTGATGGTCTCTTCTACCCGGGGCAGGGATGTCCAATCTAGTGATGAATGCATTTATGGACCTTTATAGGACTTTTCAAACTATTCCAGTGTCAGTGTAGCTTAATTTGGGAGGCTGAAGACCTGCAGCAGGCCAAAAGCTGGTTCTCGGTAGATCATATACTGCTGCTTTTGAGGTAGCAGTGGCCACCTGGTTTTATTCTGTTTCTGAAAGTTAGTTAGACTTCGGGAAAGTGTCTGTTTAGTGTAAGAACATAGGATCTCCACACTTGTAAGTGGCTAAATCTTGGGTTTAATGTGTGATGCAAGTACAAAGGGATTGTAGATCTCCCATTTTGATTTTTGCTCAAGGTTGTTTTCTCCCATCTGAAAATGGTCTTTTTAATATGAAAAGAAAAAGGATGCTGTATGGGAGTGATAGAGAGTTGGAATTTTGAGATTCTGAAAATCTTTGCATAGCAATGGTTTGCCCAAATATGTTTGGTTTGTCCTATAATGCTGATATTGATTCGGCATAACTTTTCCTGAAAGTTTTGAGTTAACGACTTGTTCTGCTACCAGTGTTTACTTATGCAGGCAAATGGTATGCAATAATGTATTTTCTATCAACTGCAAAGCAGATGAAATTTTTTCTTTGAATTTGAGATACAATCACTGATTATTAATGTCTCATCAAGTAACAAGACAGCCCCCGCCCTCTTTTATAGACTTTGCTTGGAGCATGTCTTGGAACAAGACTGTACAGGTGCGAACAAATTATATTTAAGAGAAGGAAGACTGCAAACTTTGGTTGGTATTCTTGTGTTGTGGCTGACATAAGATTTGTTTCTGTAATAGGAAGAGTGGAGAAAAGCACAGAATAGCACCGCAATAGAACAATCTGGTTTTATTGTTTCTTTCTTGTGATTTACAGTGCCCTTTTTGAAAGGTAGCTCTTTGGCAACTGCCAGCTGCTCTCTGTTAGCTTTCCAAAAGCATAGACTTCAGTGACTTGTGTTGAGAAGCACACACATGGTTTGGTTTGACTTTCCGTTCCATGCTAACTGCTGCTCTGCATCTTTTCAACAAAGCGCCATCTTTCTTGGGTTTGGCACACCCTGCCTCTGTGAGCACAAGGCAAGAAGAGCAGTGGTTTTGTGTTACGCTGAATTCATGGCACAGATTTTTTTTATTTTTCCCTTTTTTTTTTTTTTTTCAAAAATCCAAACCATATAAATACCTGATTATCTTTGCTGCGAGAGCAAAGAACTGCTTTAATATTCCCAGTAGCATATTTTGATCAACAATTCTTTAATTAAAACAACATTGGTCTCTTCCTGTATTTCATGGCTAGCAAATGAGAGAAAACACCAGTGTTAATATCAAAGGGAGTCAGTTTTCATTACAGTAATGGTTCAATTGTGCAATGCTGTAGGCAGTGAAATTTAATATTATTGTGACTTGTATTGTAATTGTAGGATGACAGAGGAAAATGGATTAAGTTTAAATATAAGTGTACACAGCAGCACATGGACTTTGTCAAATGGAAGCTGAGGGTTGGGACAGGACGAGTCCCCCTCTGGCTCTGTCATAATGAATTAGTATTTTGTAAATAACTGCCCACTAGACTATAGATTTATTACCTTTTGTAGATATATGTGGACACACAGAGACATACATAGATTCTGCACTGACTGTAATTGCAGCGTGGAGTTGCAGAACGGGTTTATGCCTGTAGGCTTGCAGGGTATTTGAATGTCTAGGCTTCTTGTCTTCACCTTTCATGAAAATATTCTTGCCTGCCAGTTTGTGAAGTTTTCTTCTGAAGGATACACCCATCCTTTCAGTTAAGGGATTGCTAACACATGAATGGCCTCAGACTGGAAAGCCCTTTGTCATTCTTTTCTGCCTGATGAATAAAACCAAATGCAAGTTGCAGATGATCTTTGCTTTAGAAAATTGTGCTACAGACAATTACTGTTAACGAGCAATATCCCCTTCTTTCCCAGTTGCCCATATATATGCAGATCAAAATGGAAAATGGCTATTTAAACCATCCATTGCTGATGTCTTCCATGGAAGATTTGGGACAATGAAAGCTAGATGTTTCATTTGCTTACAGTGCAGGCAAGTGGAAGTTGTCCCCAGAGCAACGCTTGATAGTCTACTAGTGTGTAAACATGATGCCCTGTCCTTTTACTCCACATCTTCACAGTGTTTCTCAGATGTATGTATGTTAATGTTGAAACCTGTTCTAATGTTAAAGTGCAAAAGGGGGCAGTAAAGTGCTATCCAAAAAAATGTTTATTTTTTTAAGGGCATTTTTTTTTGTGGCAAAAGTTGCATTTCTCAATAGACTTATAATCTCTCATATTTAAAATAACGATCACATGAATATCATCTGTTTGAAAGGCTTACAAGTGGCACCAAAGCGCATCATTAAGCATTGTGGGAACAATGTTTGCTGTGTGTATTTCCACGTTCTGTCCTTTAACCCAGCCCTGAAACATGCTACATATTTGGAAGGAATTGAAGGCAGGAAGCTTTGCTCAGATATATTTAGGACATAGCTATATGAAGCGCTTCTGAAAGAATTCCAACTTTGCTAATCATGTCTGGTTCTCATGTTGTGCATTACCAGCACCGTGTTTCTGGAAAAACAAAATGAAAAGAATGCTGAGGCTAGGGGTTTCTGCTTGAAGTACTAAAGCGTGTAGTGGTGGCATGGGTCAAGAGTTGGGCTCTCATCCAGACCCGCATGCATCATTTGTCAAGAGGTAACGAGAAAGAGCAACTAATTACAATGCACCTAGTGAGTGTTTTCTCTTTCAGAAATTCCTCAGAATAAGCCATTTGCACAGATTGACTACTACTCTCCACTGCAGCCACTTGCAGTTTTTAAATTCCTGTGTAGAAAGCATGTTTCTGCTGAAATGCAATAAAAAGGAGACTGCACCTGTGTGTGTTTCCGTGCTTGTGTGTGAGACAGTGAGAAAGTAATGATTTGAGGAGTTTGCTGTTTGCTGAAGCTGAGTAAGTCCAGCACTGTCGTCAGGGTTCATATTTCTGTAAACGCTGATGAAATGTTAATATAATACACTTTAAAATAGAACATTGGTCATATCCATCCTTTTTTTTTTTTTTTTTTTTCCTTCTCTCTCCTTAGTTAGGAGACTGTCCTGAAGCACATTAGCGGTTCTTTTGTGGTACAGAATTGATTTTGTAAATGGATCAGAATTCTCTAGTGCTTTAAGTACTTCTGGCGGAACAGTAATTGCTTTCTGCACAATAATGCACAAAGTTAATTGCTATTAATAGTGCTTTATTTGGAGGTCATGTATGAAAACTGAATATAAAATCTATATTTTTTTAAAAAAAGCATTACTTTGTCAACTTTGGTAAAAAATCGAATCATACATCTTTTCAGCATTTCAAGCCTTACTTGTGAAGTAAATGGTATAAGCTGGGCTGCATGTTCTTGTGCAAAAAGCCCAGATCTTGTTTCCCATTGTAGAGGAAAAAACAAACAGATAGATGTTTTCTCTCAAAGGCTTTTTTTTAGGGCACAGGAAAACTTGCATCCCTTTTACGGGACGAAAACTATCTATTTTTGCACCCCAGATTTATGGTGGGGACAGAGGGGTGAAGTGCAGGTTTGTCTGAAGGTTTTTGGTTTGTGAGTTTTTTGCTCTTTGTGAGTGAGAGCCAAGCAGCAGGGGAAAGGGCAGCTTTCCAGCAAAACTACACCATCTCTTGCGGCCGGAGATGGCGTCCAGTTGAAACAGATACGCTGTCTTACAGCAAAACCCCTCTGGCAGCTGGGCTTCAGTGGGGGCTGAAGGCAGGGAGCTGCCTCTGCTCAGAGAGATGGGATGGGGAGAGGGGACTCTCAGTACCCCTGAGACCATGGTCATCTCGAGATGCCACGATCCCCTGGACAGGAATCACAGAGTCATCTAACTCTGCCCAAGCCCAGGGTTGTGTAGCCCCGAAGGAGAGTTTGTGGCACCTCCTTTGGCTTATTTATTTTTTCCACAGGATGAGATCACATCCGTAACCTCATACATCACAGCTTTTAAGGAACCAGATTTTCTCTGAGTGAAGACTGTCTCCAGTAGGACGTGTTTGGTGCCAGGTTGCAGGTGACTTTCCATACACATGAAGGGTGAAAGGGGTACACAGCTCTTTGCTGAATACCCTATTTTAGCTGCAGATTTTGTGTTCTCAAGTGCAAGGCACCTTTAGACTTGTGACCACCCGAAGCTGAATGGAGCGAAGATGTGAGTGCCTGCAAGCTCTGCAACAGCAATAGTCACACAAGTTATTTGACATATCTTTCTAGGAGACCGGTCAGGGCATTTTCTGACATGTTTGAAGAGGGGTGGTGCCTGTGGGTGTCTCTGCACAGTGGAAGCTCTGTGCCTTTAGGACTGTGATGTGATGGTACAATTTGACTGTCAAATCCTGCAGGTCCATGCAAAAAAAATAATGTTTTCTTTGGGGAGAAGTGTATGCGTTCTCAGCCCATCCTTATTTTATGCCTATTAGAAATCCTTTGTTGTACTTGAAATGCTTTCCTCTGGTATTTTGCAAAAGGTAACACGATAAATTGCTAAATGAAACAGCTGAAATTTCATAAATGCCCCTCATTCCTGATGTACTTAAAATTTGGAGAAAACTTCCTAACGCTGCTGAATCATTCTTACGTAGGTTATTAAGATTTCAGCTGTAAACATACTGCATTCTTCTGCCCTGCTGAAGTAATTGGAAATTTTGCAACCGGTTTCAATAAGACCAGGTCCGGGAAAGGGCACCAAGAACAGCATCCATTTGCATGGCTTCCTGTGACACACAAAATGGTGGCCACGCTATCACCTTGTATCCAGGGTGGTGGTTGAAACCAAAGAAACCCTTGATTGTTCCCATTTTCAGAGCACTATAAGCATTTTCTCCTCTGGGGTGTCTGAAAGAAGACGGGCTCCTTTGGAGGTGAGGAAGGGCAGCCAGGGGTACCACAAACCCAGGGATGGAGATAAGCTGCAGTTTCAGGGGACTGCTTCAAAACATTCATGGGCTTGCTCCGGGTTTTACTGCAGGAGAGCCCAAGCCCCAAAAATAGGTTCTTCCCTTGTCATGGAAGTGAGAAGTGCAAGAGCTGCTGCATTAGAAATTTGTGTTCTGGTATTTTATAAACTGGCTTTGTATAATGTGGTACTTACCATTAAAGATCTTAAGGGATGAGTGTGAATATATTTGTTTATTTATTTGCTTGAATTCCATTTAGTTTCTAGCCTGCGAGTCCTGTTAATGTTAGTAACCATTGCTTACATGAGTAGTTTCATTAACTGCGTGGAAAAATGTTACATATAAATAAAGGTCAGCAGATTAAACTTCTTAAATTTTATTTAAATTCAAAACTGTGTTCTGTAAAACTTTGTTATAGTATTAAAATAATTTAATATTGCTGCACTAGCAAAGAACAGTAGCTTCCAAAACTCACTTAAAAGAATTTTAATAATATGAAATGCTTTACTTTTGTTTTCAAAGTTTCATTTGCTAGTCTGTGTATAAAGCCAGTCTGTCATCTTGCTGTGTCAAACTATGGTAATTTTTCTTTCAGAGACTTCACGTAAGAGTAGTGCCTTTCTTTTTAACCAAATAACGTGCCCATTTTGAAACAGAGACTCCACATTAATCTCTTCTGATGAAGCATTTTTTGCTGTCTGTTCTACAGCATTTACTGGTCCTCTTCTCGTTGAATTCACATTCACTTAATCCATTTAAAACTGAGCAAGATCAGTCCTATAAAATCACTGCTTCTGCAATAAAACATTTCGTGTTTACAGCTGGGTGCATACCTTATATCCACATGGCATTTCTTTATATATGATGCTGAATGTGACAGAGACTAGTGTGAAAGCTCTGTATGGAGTACAGGACTCTTACAGAGAGCTCTGGTCTATGTTTTGGATTTTATTTAGTTCAAAGTCTTTGGGAATCCGTAAACTTGTTTTCATCTCCTTCATCTGGCTGTGATTTGTGCACTGCTACTTCACTGAAATCACTGGGACCTTTTTCTGGAACTTTTATTTGCTTTACGTCAATCTGGTTGGACTTTTGGCTCAATTAAATATTTCTCCTGTGGACAAAATGATATTCAAAATATGAATGTTGTTATTTTCTCAAAAGCCAGATGATTAATATATACACTATTTAATAACCATTCTTTTTAAACAGTAAGGACTTGTATGTCGAATGCTGTTCTGTATTCTGTTTCAGTTTGCACTTGTACAAGTAACGGGCTAACATACTGTGTTATTAGTATTCATGACATTTCCTTAATAAAACTTTTCAATGAATAACTTTATAGTCAGGCTGGTAGTTAAACTTCATAAAGTTAAGTGGGTAGGATTCCCCAACAGAAGGTTTCAGGCTGCATTTTAAGAAGCATCTTGATTGTTCGCATTTTTAGGGTTATTTTTGTTATATTAATTTAAAGCTAACTGCCTACACCAATTAGTTCAGGTAAGGTATTAAAGCACAGAAATTTGGCACTGTTTCCCCAGTTAAATATAGAAGACTCTCAACAAGTACTAACACACTTTCTAGAATTGCATTTATTTTATAATTACTAGGGTATAGTTAAAGCAAAGTGTGCATATATATTTTTACAGTATGTGTGTACATATATAGTTTTGCAAGTTGGGAAAAGCATGAGGACACAATTTTTACATCAGTCAGTATTGATCAACAGAATCTCTTGAAGAATTTATTTCTTCAAGAATTTTATCTGTGAACAGTTTCACAGTTTCAGAAATGTCTGTGTAGTTAGGAATAGTAGAATATTCTCAGTGAAAAAGAGTGCTGACAAATTTCTAATTTTTTTGAGAATTTGTTATCATGAAATTAAGTTTGGGTGGTTATGGTCGAGGAAAACTCCATTATAATTTATAATGGTTGAATGTACCAAGTTTCTCTAAACAAGAAGCAGATTCTTAAGAAATTTGTTGGAAACTATGTATATAGTATAAATTTTATTTTTTATTTAACTTCTCGAGTACTAAGGGTACATTAGTGCCAGGACTCAGCCTTAAAATAAGCGTGGTACAGAAAATAAGTGGACTGGGGAACAGGCTACTGCGTTGCTATTTTCTGTTCTTGTGTCATGTGAATTTTTGCTCTGATACAATACTTATTTTTAAAAAGGTTTGGGAACTCCGCGTGTTGCTGTTTCGTGATAGGCTGCATGACTAGTTGGACATGTGGGAGGGATGCACATCCATGGGCTCTGCACAGATGTCAAATGTCGCCCACAATACACTAATTTTGGGCTGACAGTAAAAATGCCCTCTGTATCCAAAAGTAGCAGACAGAAAGTGCATGAATTTTTACCGTGCAGCTTTTGCTGTACTTAATACACTTTTCTCTGCTTTCTCACAGTAAGCACTAGGATTTTTAATTGTAAGCAAGATCCTTTGAATGCTCTAGCCTCGTTATATCCAACTGCTGATAGAAATGAGTTGTGAAATTTGCTAAGCTTTTGTCCAAAGTTTCTGCTGGGGTACACGGACCTATATTGGTATGTAGGTTTTCCAGTAAAGAATGTTGAGAGCTGAAAAAGTGAAAATTATCAAGTTAGCTTTTTATAGAAAGCAATAGTTCCAGGGCTGTCACTGTCCCCACGGCTCAACGAGAGTGTCAGTGTCCCAAGCAACCATTGGAGTAATGCAGCCTCCTCCGCATCAGTCACAGGATTCTGAAAACCTCTTGCTCCGTCTTTATTATACTTCTGTTTTGGGGGGAGTTTTTTAATTAATTGAAGGCACATTCTGGTCAGATCTTTAAAGCTCGTTCATTAACTTTTATTTTTACAGATGGCATCCTGCAAATATTTCGTAAATGTTGATGCTACCCAGAAGGCTTAAGGCTACATCAACACTTGCAGAAATAAAGATTCGGGATTAATCCCAAAGTTTTTTTTAACCTCAGCCAAGGCTGAGTGAATACACATTGCACTTTTTTTTTCAGGTGTTAGATTTTCAAAAATAGGACCATAAAACAGTAGTCTTAATCCTTCTGACATTTAATCAATAGCTTCAGAAAATACTTAGTACCCAGCAAATGAGGTATTTAAAGTCTTTATGAAAATATAGTAGCAAAAATATTACACAAATGCAGGGATAATAATCATGCCTACTGTTAAATGGCCACTGTAAATTTTGTGGTCAAACCGAAATGCATGAGGTGAAACGTTTTTATTCTCTTCATCCTTATTTGTGCTTTATTGTTGTAAGAAAATAAGGGAAGTAAATCAGAAAATATCTTTCTCGCAAAGGTCATGATCACAACGGCAAACTGTGGAAAAAATTTCAATACAATCAAGTTCTCAGATTAATCCTTTCATTTTCAGCCTTTTTTCCTTTCCTAATCCCATCAGCGTTAGATCCTACGAGTTCAGAAACTCAAGTGGAAGGAGATTTACTGAGTTTAGTTCTCAGACTGTACAGACTTCAGAGCCATAGCAAGAATATTCCCCTGCCATAAAGTCTAACGAGTGCGTCAAGTGCGTTGGTTTAAAGCTCTCCTGTAAAATGTGTTTTAGCTCTCTGTTGGGGGTGGTTCTGTCCTCTACCTTTTATGAGGCAATTCCTGGCTACTTAACCAAGGCACACAAGTGTGCTTTCTCTCCAGTAGCTGTTTCTGTGGGTTGCCTGACACGTTGTCTCTGAACCCATCCTGTTTGTGCTTGGAGTTTGCATGGAGAATGGATGGCGCTGCTGCTTCATTACACAGATACATATACACAAATTCTAAAATTCAGGGTTGGTATTTTTTTTTGTTTTCAGGGCAGCTTTCAAGTCCTATTATTGATAGTGGCAGACAGGTGCACATTACTAATGTTGCAAATTTCATATTTATGATCCGGTCCTCTGAAATCTCCTGTGTTTTGTATTACACATTCCTGTTACGTGAAGAAGAATCGCTGTCAAGAAGAAATATTTGCAGCAGTGGGATCATACAGTGACCTGCCTTTATCCTGGCGTGCAGATGGGGGAACACAAGTCATTTTCATCTTGCTGGTACAACCCTGCTGCACAGGGTCAAAGTAAAATGGGACCGTGGTCAGACAAGGTGGTAAAGTCAGTCACTGGTGACAGAGGTTAGCTGAGAAACTCTGTCCCTTTGCCTTTCCCTGGCTGGAGTCGATCCCTGAGGAGAGCCTGAGTCAGGATCCCTTGGGAACATTTGCTTACTGGGGTCTTCCTCCCACTATTTCCTCATCGCCCTTGCAGAGCTCACTTCTCCCTCAGTCCTCCCTCACCAGACCGGTGACTCCCAGAAGGATGCTTTTCCACCTTTCTTCCATTTGTTTCACCATTTCAGCTTTGGGGAGGTGGTAATCACTGTGTTCCTTTGGCGTGTCTGAAAACTGGAGGAGGAGGTACAGCTTCGCCCCATCTCCAGAGCATCTCAGTTTGAACAGCCATGGCCAAGCCTAGTTTCTGTAGTCTGGAAATTACACTGCGCGACACAAAAGAGTGCAGTGATTTGTACATCAGCAGTCGCTTTTCTTGCCATAACATTTCATTGTTCTTTTTCCCTAAATCTGTAATTACGTGTCTTTGTCCTGCTATGTGCTGCTTCACAACAAATATAATTCTTACACAGGCTTTGTGAGTGAAAATAATCCCGCTCAATTAGCGCAGATCATAAACTTGCATTGTGTGGGAGCAAGCGGTTATAAATGATGGATTCAAAATTTGAGGCATCGTGTCATCCTATTTGGTAATTTAGGAAGTTCTTCCCGAGTACTACTGTGTGCTGGTGGGCTCCTTCAGCCAAACCAGAGGCTGGACGTCACCAATGCCTACCACTTTGCTCTGCTTGGGCCTTAATATTCTAATTTAAAGTTTCCAGGAAGGCTGCCTGTGAATAAGCTGAATTTACTCCGTGTTCATTAGGCGGCAATTGTTTCAGTTGTTTTTTCTCCATTAAAGAAGATCTTTGGAAAAGGCTGGCAGGCAGGAGAAAGAGGAAAGAAAGTCAGGCTTTTAGGTCTGTGCATTCGAGGATGTTGTGTTGTTGGCTGATGTTCTAAACCATGCACTTCTTGGCTTTAATTGGAACAAATATATCTTATGGAGAAAAAAAAAGCAGCAGGTCTACTGTGGCTTTTGTCCTTGTGAGTAAAGGGCTCCTCATTTTGTGGATGAATCAATACTATAAGTCATTGTTTATATTTTTCTTCCACGAAGAAATGGTGAAGTTTACCTGTTAATTAGTACAAGTAAGGAAGATACAGTACCAAGTCTAAACCCAGTCTCTGGCTCACTGCCAGTTTGTGTAAGAAGTCTTCATCTGTGCTAAGGCAGAAACATCCGTGTTTCACTTGTAGCATAAGAAAGGAAAACAGCTAAAATCACGGCAGTCATGGTGGAATATGAAGAGAAGAAATCACTGTAGTGTAGTAGCCACACTGTCTTGGACTTGTGTTTTATCAGAAGCGTATATGGTCCTTGGGTCAGGTAGATCTCTGTCCACTCCAGGTCTGTAAGCATGATCCTGGTGAGTGACTGATGTTCCTTTGTCCTATACTGATAATATCAATCAGCATCTTAGTATGTTGTTAACTCTTTACAAGGTCTCCTTTCCCACATCACTGCTCAGGAGCGGTTGAAAGATTATTCTTGTCATTCTCCCGTGTCCAAAATTAGCGAAGTATGTGCAAGAATAGTAGAAACTTAACCAAAGCGGAAAAGCGGGATTGTAGCCCATCAGACATTGTACTAGCTGTTGTGAGTGGTCAAATGTGGAAGAAACAACAGTGCCTGCCAGAGACGTAAAACCTACTGGGGTTCCCAAAACTGGGGAGGACTCAATCCATCTGTAATTTCCAGGATCTAAATAAACATCTTGTTGATACTAAATTGAGTCAGGCCCAAAGTATTAAGATCTGATTTGCTCAGCCTGTCATTTTGGTTTTGGAAACTGTGTATTTGCTCCTTTCTGTCTACTGCAATTGCCGCTTTTCTGGATGAGATTTTATCAAGTGTCTCACATTTTCCTTTTTTTCTCTCTCCCTTTTTTTTTTTTTTCCTGTTTTAGATTCCTTCCTGGACAAGGATTGGTACTATATCCACAGATAGGAGACAAACTGGATATTATATGCCCAAAGGTGGACTCTAAAACTGTTGGCCAGTATGAATATTATAAGGTCTACATGGTTGATAAAGACCAAGCAGATAGCTGTGCTATTAAAAAGGACAATACACCTCTACTCAACTGTGCCAAGCCAGATCAAGATGTTAAGTTTACCATCAAGTTTCAAGAGTTCAGCCCTAACCTCTGGGGCCTGGAATTTCAGAAGAACAAAGATTATTACGTCATATGTAAGTTCAAAATATCAGTTGTTCATTCTCTTCAATAGAATTGTTCATTCTTCTGTATGTTGTCTTGTACATTATAAGTGAACGAAGAAAAATGTGAATGGGTTTGTATTTTTTTCTCCTAAAATATTCTCTTGCCAGCATATTTTTAACATTACTCCTGACTTCTCTGGGGCCTCTGTCTCTTTTTAACTTGGTTTGCATGAAACAAATTAGATTGTACTTCCAGGCCTATAAAGGGCTTCTCCTTTCATGGACACTATAAATGTCCTGTATTCACATTGAAGGCTGTGTGCAGCTAAATTGTGATGTGTTTCCTGCTCACAGCTGATGTGCCAGGCTGTTGGCCTTGCCCACGGATGCCCTTACGCCCAGGAGTAAGAGTAAGGTGGCCCAGCCATTCTTAGCTGAGGCATCCTACGTGAGATGGCTGGCCATTGCTCCAAGTGGTCCAGTGACACTTGCAGTGACCTTTGATGCCACCTTTGACAGTGTAATTTCTCTACAAAGGGTACTGGTGGGTTCTAGTTGAGCATGCACAGCTGCAATATGTATCTGCTGTGTCCACACAGTAGCTAGAAGGGCTCTTGGGCAAAACCCAGACTAGCATGATCTTCAGTTTTCTGCTTTTTCGTGGTCCTGCGCTTGTAAAAAGAATATGTGTGACACAGGCCTGTGTCCAACAATATAAACTTTGTGTGAATTTTAGTCCCATAAGGGATTTATGGCTGAAAGCAAGTCTGTAGGTAACTGCTGTATTTAGTGATTCAAATTACTTATGATGTGCAAAGTTAATGATGTGAATCAGGAGTTAGCATAAGCTGAGACCTCAGCAGTAAAGCAACAATTTACATTAGCTTAGTTCTTGTCGTTGTGGTGCTATGTCCTGTGGATCTCATTTAGCCCCATGGGGACTTTTGACATTTTGAGCAAGGGTCACCAGTTACTTGGAGACGAACCAAATTCTGTGTGTTGGCTTTCCTGCAGTTACGATGAAGTTAGATACTGGTGTGTCTTATTTCTGCTGCCTGCTTGAAAACTGGAGGGCTGATAAGTATTTCATGTAATGTCTGCCACTCTAAATATTTCTTAGTTTCTTAGTTAAAACTGTTGGTAATTCTACAAGTGTTCTGAGCAAGTACTTTTAAAATGGAAACGCATTTAATAGGAATTAATGTGCACTTCCCAGTTATATCCGTAATGGTACACACTATGTATAAACCAGGTTCCATGTCACAGAAACTAAGAAAGAATTCACTGTGTTAACTATTAAATGTAAAATTTACTAAAGAACAGTTGTGGGAGATAAAAAACACAGTTTTTTGTTTTTTAAGGTTTGACAAAAAGATTGCTTTATATAGGGACTTTCTCAGTTTAGCCAGGAGGTATATAAAAACCTAATCCCACTTAGAAAATACTGCAGTTTGACGAACTTTCCACTAAAATCCAGTGAGATTTACTAGGGTAAAAACTACAAGATTAGGTGTTGAGAGATAGCTGTCTGTAACTCTTGTGAAAATGTGTAGCATAAAAATGACCATGCTCAAGTAATTGGCTTTAATGATGAAATACGTTCAGTATTTAGTACTGCTTTTAGAAACATCCACAGCAGAGTAGCTGTGGTGGAACAAACAGCACTGTTACAATTATTACCTGAAAATTATGGGCACAAATGGAGTTTTTTGATACCCTGTCAGTTCTGTCATATCCGTGTCATGGATTTACCCAGAGAATTATTAAATATGTCTCATTTTCATTAGTTTTGTATAATTATTTTATTATAGCAATAAGACATAATAGACGTTGCATTTCCTGGAAGATTACAGTGTAGTTTGGTTGAAAGAATTTGCTCAGCCTTCAGCCTAATGCCTCAGAAATCACATTGGTCTTGCAGTAATACTGGAGTGCCTTAGGATATTACTTTCCCTGCTCATTCTGGCATAAACAAATGGCTAATTTATCACTATATTGCTAGCATACTAACCGAGCTGCAGCAGGGGTACCCATACATTTTAATGGGTCGGACAAAAAAACCAAACAGCCCTGAAAACCCAGTCATCCTGAAGCTAAAACTCTCGCTTTTCTATCATTCAGGGAGAAAACAATGAACTCAGTGATGTCGGTCTCCGAAACGCTAAGAGGGGTAGGAAACTAGGCCAGGGTTCAGCTAGGACACCATTTTACAGAGATACTGAAGCTAGATATGATTTTAACAGTTTGTGCGCAAAAGCTCATGACCTGGCACAGCCTTGTCACGTACAAGTTCTGGTAAACGTTTACTCTCGTTTTTATAAGTAATACAATACATCTCAGTCATGTACGCAAATCAGGCTGTAAATAGTTTGCCTACATCCCTGTTCCCTGACCTGTAATTTGACTGGTATGTTTGGGCACAAAAGGGAAACACAATGTCTCTCACTGACTCTGATACTGCTCTTTCTTTCTCCCTTCCTTCCTTCCTTTCTTCCTTCCTTCCTTCCTTCCTTCCTTCCTTCCTTCCTTCCTTCCTTCCTTCCTTCCTTCCTTCCTTCCTTCCGTCCTTTTCTCTTTGTTTGTGAGTTTGGAGTTTTGTCTTGATTTGTTGGGGGTTCTTTACGGGGATGGGAGTGCTATGAAGTGATGGTAAGGATGCATTTGTATGCGCCGCCTTTTGATAAGTATTTCAGGATTCCCTTGACTAAAGGGGCATGAAACAAACCTGAGACAAGAGTTTTCTGAGCCCGGCATCTTTGCAGTGCTCGCTATGTCTGCATCTCCAGCCTCATCCCACGCTGTTTATGCTGGCAGGCTGCTGGCAGCCCTTTAAGTGTTGTGTGCATCGTCATGTACCTTTATCGTCTTACCATTATTTGAAAGCACAGTTTGTTTCTCTAAGGTAATAGGATGCGGTGTGCGGAGCTCTATTAAACAGTAAAATCTCTATTCAGATGAAGGGGTTAGTCATTTTGGGATGAGGAGTTAAAACACAGGATGAAGCAGCTTCCTGAACCCTCTGTACCTTTAGGGAAATGTGATTGTTCAGGAATTCTTCAAGCCATAATTTTTATATCATCCAGATGTATTCATGATAGGTATAGCAGAAGGAGATCTTTTCTACTCACTACTTTCCTAGATCAAAGCATATAAAAGCTGAAACTTTTCTCATTCCACTATTCGCAATTTTTTAAAACCATGAAATTGTAGATGAGCTGCTGATACCTCTTTTTATATTTAATGGTACTTGAATCCAAAAATATTCTAATCTATTTCTTGGCAAGCTATTCTTCAGTATGAATATTGGGATCCAAAGAGTTAATTCTGTGAACAGCGGTACTTGGAAAGGTGATACTGAATGGTATTGGAAAGTGAACAAGTGATGTAACAGAGTGTCCTTGCTTTTCTCTTCTTTGCTATCATCAATTTTTGGTTCCTGGGAAAATAATAGATTCATTTTCCTACAGCTACCTGATTTCAGCAGAAGTGGAGAAGGTCAAAAGTACTTGAGATCTCAGAAGTATTAATGTTAGATTATCCTAAAATATGCGACCATTTAGCTAACATATCATAAGTCTCTGAGGAAATCTTTAATCAGATGCATTAAGGAAGATACATCATGCCTAACAACATAAATATCTGCGCGAAGGGCAAAGTTAGGCAGAGGAAGGGTGTGCAGATTAGCAATGCTAATGTTTGCATTAAAAAGTCTTTTTATGTCTTTGCATGGTTAGGGAATGAAGTATAATTTCCTGCTGCTCTGGATTGCTCAGAACAAGCAATGAGTGTCTCCTCAATACTAGGGGATTGATCTGCAGGTACCTGAGTCACGGTGTAACTGCTTCAGCACCTCTCGGATGTGGTGTTCCACGTATGGGAGGAAAATGCGTTAGTGTAGTACAAGCAGATCTCCTATGACAAAATTGTTTACTTTTGGTGAGCAGGGAGTTGTCCTCAACCCTTCCCATCAAACTTGCCCTTTAGTCAGAGGGCACAAAGAGCGCTGGGGTACCCTGGGTTTGTGCTGAGGGAGCGCCCTGCGGAAGCCTGAGGGCAGCCCCGCCAGAGGGAAGGGAGCAGTGCCGCCTGCCTTTGAGCCACCATCGCGCTCCCGAGATAGTTTGGCCAAGCAGGCACGTCTCTTCTTCTGCATAAGCAAAATGGAGATGATGGCTACCATCATCAGCATTAAAAAATAAGCCACCTGCAATGAAGCCTTCACCTGTTCAAAATTTGTAAAAGAATGGCTTGAGGCTTGGAAGGGGGCTACAGGATGGTCCTAAAAAAATTTTCTGCCTTCAACCAAGCTTGCTCCTTGTCTTTGACATTGCCAAAATGGAATATGCAGCTTTCCTTGAATGTTGGGGGTTTTTTCAACTTTTTTCAAGTGACCCACTTACATAATTTGCCTCTGGCTTAAATTAAAAAACATACATATATATTTGATCTCTGACTGATTTAAAGGTTTGTACTGGCTAGTAGCGCTACATTTTGGGTAACTGCTTTAATAGTACTGTGGCTTTTAAAATCGAAACAGTTGTTCTGAAACTTTAGCATTAGATGGATTTGAAAAAATCACGAGGCTTTTTATGTTTTCACTTTATCATTCTGTTACAATTAAAGGGCAATAACTGTCTGAGGAAGAACACATTAAAGGACAATATAGATTGTGCCCTGAAATATGGCCCAGCTGGGAAGAATAAATCTCTTTGCGTGGCCAAATAGATTTACATTAAAATGTTATTTTAGTATTCTGACCAAACAGTTTTAAGTGCTGGCTAATCCAGCCGGCTGGGCATTCTTACACCTCTCTGAGGCAGGTTTCAGTCTGCTGATGCCCCCTACAACCTCCCAAACACCCAGCAAGAGCTTCCCAAAGGAAACAGCAGGTTTTCCTTTGTTTAGGGGTTAATTCCAAACTAGCCGAAACCGGGACAAAAACTGTATCAGAATTTAATTTGCATTCATTTTGCAACAAAGACATTTTCCTTGCTTTTTGTTGAAGAGTCTGTGGTCCAGTAATGTATTGTTATTTATTTTTTGGTGATGGTGGTGTTAATGAAAGCCTATGTGGTAATAGCTGCCATGATTCCAGTTGTACAAAGATCACTTTTTTTTTTCCCCCTTTCTCCTCCTCCTTCCTCAGAAAATTAGATAAATGATTTCTTCTTAGTGTAAAATGATATCCAGAGGTCAGTCTTTGACTTTGCTAAGAGTCTTTTAAGGGATATATCAGCAATACCACTTAGCTCTTGTTGAATTAAATATAAATACAGCTCATACAAATAATATTATTGGAGGAAAAAATCACTGTCTGTGCAGCTTCAGATTTCTAACTGAGTCTAAGACCTACAGGATTAATGGAGTCATGGTCCTTTGGGGTTTTGTCCCAGACCACACAGGTCTTGTAAGAGAATAAGGCTATTTTAGATTGATGGACTATGTTCATATTCGGTGCCATTACCTAGGCAATACCGACCGTTTATCTCCTTTAAAGTAGACAGAGATAGTTTGGCAGGAAATCTGTTATCATTTCTCTATTCCTAAGGGAAGGAAATGAAAGATAGGAATGCTCAGTTTGTTAATTGATGGCATCTTGTGAAAAAATACATTTATCCTCCCCCACACCCCCCAAGTATTTCAAATAGATATGAAATCAGATGAAAATGAAAAATCATTATTCAGACTGGAAGAAAGAATTATTCAGGAAATACTCATGAATTAAACAGGTTTTAAAATTTCATAGGAAGCTGTTTAATATTTTTAGTGAGTATTTATTTTTCTCAATCTTTTTTGGTTCCTCATAAACAATTCATAAATACTGGAAAGACAGCACATTCACAAAGACAGATACAATAGTCTCGCTTAGAAGTCTTTACATTTATAGAATAAATATCAACAGTAACAGACACTTAAAGAGCTTTGCGAAAAACACCTTTAACTTTGATCTTCTATAGTTTGTATAAGCTCTTAGATTTACATATCCATATACATCTTTAAAAGGACTAATACAGAAGAGGCTTGGTTTGAGTGTGTGTTTTATGGCTTATATGCAGGGTGTGAGTAACTGTTTAAATCAAGGGGGTGTATACTGGGAAGACATACCATGCTACGAGGAAAGTATCTCTCTAAAGTGGAATTTAAAAGTGCATTGACATACTGAATCACATTTAACTTATATTTTCCACCTAAGTTTGGTGACGAGCGTTTATCTCATCAAGTGGGATGACCAGTCTTTATGCAGTTGCTTGTGTTATATCTGGTCTCATGTTACAGTATTTTAAGTCCTGAAATAAAAGGCCAGGAACTGCATAAGCGTTTATGGAGGCTTTAATGAAATCGATTTTAAATACTTGGAATTGTTGGCTTCATTTTAATGAGGCCTCCAGTCTTTATTTACATGGCTGGAGTGGAGGGAAATGTACTTTTGTCTGAGAACTGCATTAGCTAAAACACAAGGTTGAAATGGCTGAAAAACAGACTCTGATGTCGATTTGGACTTTCCTGACTTTAGTCAATCCTGGAAACTTCGGAGGAAGAATATTTCAGGATTTATTTCTGATAAATCAGGCTGTAAAACTAAGCCCTAATGGGCAGTCTTCCAGTTGCTTTTTTTCAGTTCCAAGGAAATCATGCAAATACTTCTGTGTGAGTAGAAGCAGGATTAGGCTTAAGGTAGTCTTAGCAGTTCTTGGAGAAGAGTCCATATTAAGCTGATAAGGCTGGTTTTAAAAAGCGTGTTTGGATCTTTGTTAACATGATTTATCTGTTTTCTGTTCAGTAGATGAAGACAGCAAAAATAACTAAACTACAGCAGCAGACTTGCCCTTATGTGCTCACTGAGCCGCTGTGAGGGAAAGAGAAGTCTGAATCCAAATCCTGCCAGGGTAACTGAGACGGATTTGTTTTTCAAGTATTTCACGTTAGCACGTAAATGCATTAGACCACAACAGTGCAGTTGATCCCAGAACACAGAATGGCTCAGTTTGGACAGCACCTCTGGAGATTGTATAGTCCCTTGGTCAAGCAGGCTCAGTGGCAGCAAGTTGCCCAGGATCGTGACCAGCTGGGTTTTGAATATCTCCAAGAATGGAGACTCCGCAGCCTGCCTGGACAACCTGTTCCAGTGCTCAGTCACTGTCACATTCAAAAAGGTTTTCTGAGGTTTAAACAGCATTCCCTATATTTCAGTTTGTGAACCAGGGCACCGCTGAGTCCAGCTGTCTCGCTCTTCTTTACTCCACCTTCCCCACGTGTTTATACGCATGGACAAGATGCTCCTGAACCCTCTCTTCCCAGGTCCTCAGCCAGGACTTTTGTACAGATACTCTAGTTCCTCCATCATCTCTGTGAGCATTTACTGGATTTACTCCCTTAAGTGCTTATCTATCTTGTACTGGGGAGCCCGTGACTGCACCCGTGACTCCAGCTGTGGCCTCACCAGTGCTGAGCAGAGGGGAGCGATCACCTCCTGCCTGCTGGAGGCTGTTGGCCACCTTTCCTGCAAGAGCACGTTGCTCTCTTGGCTCATGGTAAAACAGGACCCGCTGTGCGGTTGCTGCAAAACTGCTTTCCAGGTGTTGGCCCAAGCCTGTGCTGAAACTCAATTCCACCTGCTGTCCAGAGCCTGCCACAGCAGATTAGTGGCAGATCCAAGACATTAAGTAAATAATTTTTGTTGCAGAAGAAAAAGGGGGGAAAAAAAGAACTTAGTAATGTTATACTGTTAAAACACTAGTGAAATATTAAAAACTGTAAGACTATAATTATTAAAAGTATTGATTCTCTAGTCTAATTATGACTTTTCAAAATCACTGGAGGATTAACATACCTGTCCCATGAGAGTTTCTTAAAATGGACGGAGATGTGCCTATGTGATAATTTCTGAAGAAGCCGAACCCCTTAATTTCTTACGGCGAGTATTTGAACTAGAGATCCTGTACCACCTTGGAAATTCAGATTGCTTTATCTCAGCAATGTTCCCTCATTAAGTTTTACTCCATGAGTGTTTTAAAGTTCCAAACACAAACATAAGCATACTGCAGTCAAAACAGCGCTTAACTTCTGATCGTCTTTGCCAAGTGCACCGTCATCCAATAGTATCATAATTGATCTCAGTGCTAAGGTGCCAAACTCTGTGTTGCTGAAGGATTGTGTTTCGCAATAAAGCACACTTTTGTTGAGCTTGATGTAAAAGCAGGAGATGAAGGTATTCTTTTATTGAAGCAAACATGTGGAAAATTGCTCTAGATTGTTATAGTACCGAGCATCTCCCCTGAAAGGAATGAGGTTCATCTATAGGGCAAACTCTGACTGTGGCGTTTTATTGGGGTTACTTCTGGACTTTGTGTGGTCAAAGCAAATAACGTCATGTCCATCTAAACTGTTATAACCATGAGACTGGCACATTTTCTCATCTATAGTGTTATATTCTAAACTGTCACTAGGCATTAACTCAGTCACTGGTGAAGTCCTACCACCTAGAGATGAACTCTGCCTCAGAATGATGTTTTCCACTTCAGTGCTACTCGTATAGCAATTACTGGGTCATTAATATCATTGCAGGCAATTAGTGACAGTAGAATGAGCAAGAGGTTTGTTATTTATTTAATATGAACTTTCACTATAACCCTTTCTTATCCAAGTGCTACAGACAGGAACCAGAGAGATTTTTTCAAGGCAGATGAACATCCTTAAAGAGTGGTGGTGAGATTGTATGGAACAGAAAATAGGTCCTCATTTAATGTTAGACCCTCTGCTTTTGTTTCCAGCGAGCCCGCTTGTCATTAGCAACAATCAGTGTAACTTCAGTGCTAACTAATTCTATTAGTTCTGTTCAGCTGAACAGTTAAGCAAAGCTTGCTGTGGTAGCGGGGAGATAGTTCTCCCCATCCACGAGAGGCTTTTGCCAGTAGCATGCTGGGAGAAAGGATGAACTCACATAGAATACTTGTTTGTGGTTGGTGAAGTTAACTAGCTAGTAATCTGTTTTAAATGCATACTCTCTGATATACGCTGAATACATCATAATTAGTGGGCTTACATCTGCCACAGTTACTTCAGTGCTCACAAATATATAATTTGTTTATGTAAACTAGAAGCAACCATGTGCGCCGTAGATCATTATCTGACAACATTTCTCAAAGTATGTGAAATATAGAACTGAAATACTTTTAGAAATGCATAACTGTAAAAAAAGACTTAAATTGTCATTCATAGTGATACAGTATTGAGATACTCTTCGCTTTTTTTATTTTTTTTAATTTTTTTTTATGATCTCTGAATCATTCCAAGAGAATTAGGAAAAGGGAGACTTGCCGGCAGTGAAGCAAGTAGGATTTTGTTGTGGGTGGGTGGATGCTGTGACCTTCTGTAATGGATAATAATTCAGCAAATAGTTTACTGTTTAGTAGGCTTCAGCTGTGGTATTCCTTAAGCCAGAGATGAAGTAAGTGATGCTGTTTTTAAAATGATAGGCAGCACAAGCCAGTTGGAGCTCACGGCTTCTTTGATACTTTCCAAACTCTGTCTTACTCACTGTCTCTTTTTGCCTTTATGGAAAGGCTGTTGACATAAGGGGCTTTTCTTTGACACCTGTATCCTTGTTGTGACATGCCATGTCTCCCTGGAATTAAGAGAATCATTCTGAATGTAAGAAAGGGGGGAAGATTTACAAAAACTCTTTCCCTGTTCTGTGTTTAATACTTGGGCGGCACTTCTGAGTCTGACATGAGATGAGAGTCATGAGAATCGATGGATTTCCAGGGCTGTATCTGGAATTAAACAGTTGTATACCAAGAATATTACAGTACAGAACTGATAGGCTCTGTCTTGCTTGTGTCCTCCACATTGTGAACACATCCCGCCCCCAAAAAATAATAATATTGAAACAGGAATAAAATCTGTCTCCCTTTCTTGACATATGAAAACAAGCAGAGAATTTTATGGGGAATTATATAAAGGCTCTTATATCATGAGTCCCTTCTAAGTACCACAAGTCACGCCTGTCTCATTTGGACAAGATACATTTTAGAGTAGTGGTTAGAAAAGTGAATCATAAAGTTTCACTGCAGAGCCTTCGCCTTCTTCCAGGCAAGAAGAGGCCTGTTTTTTTTCATTTTCCTTCATTTTCTTCTGGTTTTAGCTTGGCTAGGGAGGGCATTGTGGCTTATGTGCTGTGCAGAATATAATTTGTGGATCCTGCTTAGATATAAATCCTGAGACATAACATAGGACTTAATTTTAAAAAAACAAGGACAAGAAATGGAAAAGAAGGGAGAGTTCTGTTCCTTTCCTTCACATAGAATTTTTGCCTCATGTATGGATAGAAAAAGAACTGGCTTTGAGAGTATTTATAAATCTCCGTAAGCTTTAGTCTAAGAAAAAAACCCTGTCTTAAGTTGAAGAGTAAGATTGAGAGAATGAGAGTTTCTCACTGGTCTTTAGGTTGAGTAACTCCTCAAAATTCTGCTGCCACCTTGACTTTGCAAGTAAGACAAATAAAAATCTAGACACATTAGACATTTTAATAGATTTTTCGTGACTGTGTTGGTGTCCTACATTGTATTAATTGAACAAATTCAGCAAGTTTTTATCTTTTTTATTAACCATCCTTTCTTTGTCTCTGTAAGATCAGTAGAAGAGTTTGGGTATGATTTTATTGCTCAAACCCAAAGAGTTAAGCAGAGGAGGCCTCTAGTCTGTAGACAGAGACACAGATGACACGATGGCAGTATTTTGTGTGACTAGACTACTCATAATGCATTTAAGTTTTAGCACTTGAGGTCCAGGCTTGGGACCACTGAGAGTTAAATTTTGGAAGACACCACCAGTTTTTTAAAAAGTGAAGACTTCAGTGTCAGCCTCATTTTTTGTCACTACAAGCAAGGGCAAACCGTTAGTTGCTAGTAGCTGAAATTAGTATATTTATCTTCTCTATAAACTCTCTGCACCTCACCCAATGTAGTGTTTGCCAAGCTACCTGTTCTTTGGTGAGTGGCCTGAACAATTTTCTTTGGTTGTTTCAGATCTCCGTGCAGGTTTGGCATTGCTACTAAGAAGAGGGAGGAAAAAAAAAAAAAAAGAATTTAATTTCATTTAATTAAAACACTCTTTCTATTACCTCAGCTGCCTTGTACTTCATCCCTGGCTGGTCTAGAAACAACCTCTGTGTTGTGATCTGTGATTTGTGGTTTCGCAGTGTGTGATTTCTGGTGTTCTTAAACCTGTCCCATAAATTTAGATAATTTATGAGAAAAAAGAATTATTTATTCAGTGCTTTACTAAGAGAGTCATTAAAAGGACCAAAAGCAGATGAAAGCAGTCAGAGCACAAACACACGAGGCCTGGCCAAAATAGTGTTCTATTACTTAATAAAATAAAAAACCCTCAAAAGCTTTACATGTGCTTAGTAATCCTGTGAGTGCATATGAGATCAAGTGCAGCTTTGCTTTAAGAATAACTTCATACTACTGTTGGATCTAAAGCTTTCGTTGATTTTTGCTGCTGTTTAGGCTTTTCCATTCTGTTTCTAAGCACAACTGGGGAAAAGTGGAGATGGGTACAGTTAATTGATTTTTTTTAGCTCTGATTTTGAGAAATATGTGTTCTGATGCTGAATTCAAGCAGTATTTAAGAAAAAAAAATGCTAAGAAAAAACACTAATAATGGATAGTAGTGATCTACCCCAAAGAAACATGTAATTCTTATTTTTCTATTAACAGATCCAAAGCAGCAGCAATTAATCCTTGATGACCTCATCAATGGTGTGTCTCTGATACATTGCCAAAAGGCTTGTATTGTTCACCACAGTAAGGGGGGCCAAAACCAATGTTGCCCTTGCCCATCAGTTGACATCACTCATTCATTCCTGTAGTCTATGGTTTAAGGTCCATTTAGTTTTCACAGGAAAATTAAGCACAATGATTATAATTTCTCTCTTCAGCTATGTAGTCCATTTCATATTCATGCTCTAGAAATAAACGTGCTATAAAGTTGCATTGGTTCAAAGGATATGACATTTAATTTGCAAGTAGGTAATGTTTTTCATAATCCTAAAACATAAAAGTATTGGGTCGTAATTGTGGCAGAATTAAGAGACTGAGATTTTTGTCTACTGTTTTCTTTTAAGTAATTGTGGTGGCATTTTTGCATTTTGTAATATGTGTTTTTAGGAGTGAAGGAAGTTGAATTTTTGTGACTGTGCCTTCATTTCTAATCTCTTTGTGAATGAAAAGCTATATACAGGCACAAATCCAGCAGCTTAATTCTCCATCTGATTAGAGCAATGTTACCAACCTGATAGGTTGAAAACAGCCAAGATCCATGCAGTGACTCGGCCTCCTGGGAGGCAGAGTAATAACAATCAAATGAAGACATATTAAAATGCAATATTACTTCCTCTCCATGGGGACTGTATGAGAATCATAGCCAGGAACTATTCATGTCAGCTGACTCGGTTTCGCTCACCGATTTCCCTGCCTCTGCATTTATGACTAATGCATTTCATACAATAAACAACACTTGTGAAGTTTTAAAAGCAAATAAATATAAACCATCATACATTGATTTACACTGAGTTCCAGATTGGGGGTTTTTTTTGGTCGTTTGGGTTTTTTTAAAAATAATTGTTATATTTCAAAGAAAGGAAGGCAGAACTGGAATGAAATTGTTTGGTCTGAATAATTTCATTTCCTCTCATGTAAATGAGGTATGTTAGGCAGTGCTTTATGAAACTGAAAGTATATGCTGGCTTCTCTAAAGTGAGTATGTATCAGCACTCTTGACCATAATTTTCTAAGAGGTCAGTTTTTCTGAAACTTGCAAACCCAAACTTGTATTCCTTATAAAATGGCAGCTGCTGTTGTATTCAAGGAATGCAGACATTCAGTGTTCATATGTAGCATGAATGTAATTTTTAACTGCTGCAAACATTGCCTTTAAATTATTATGATTTTGTCAGAAAACCTTAACATTAATAGATTTTAGGCCAATTACATGTGTTTATTTGTAGATGTGGATAAACTGAATAATTGAGTGTGCTTTTGACTGTAATTATTAGTTTTGCAATTGACACCGGTGGAACAGGATGGGTCTCAGAAAATCAGAGGTACCTGTCCATCAAAAAGATTTTAAAATATTTTGCTGCCTGTTTAGCAACTTTGGACTCACTTGTAGTTTCCTATGTCTCACTGTATTAATGTAAAGCAAGTGTGGGACCCTGAGAACTTCTAATACTCATGAGAAAGTTTATATTAATCACTAATTATGTTTATTAATTTTAATATTTAAGTAGTATCTAGTCATCTTACTGCAGGACCGTGTATGACAGTTCATGTGTGAGTAATTGCCTCTAAAATACATATCCATATTTAGACCTCAATAAAAAAAAACCAACCTAAACATGTTCTTCCTTATGTATATGTATACAAAATTAAACTGCATGGAAGGTCTAAAATTTGGTCATAGAAGCGCACCAGAGACTAGCATTTTCCATTTCAGGCACAAGAAGCTTGTGTTGTGTTTCTGCATTTATATCCAAAACTCTTATCACAGCCACATTTTTTTTTGGAGTGAGCGGAGCTCCAGGTGCAGGGTCGTTTTCCTGCAGAAGCGTGGGTGCGGTGGAGGAGCTCACACGAGAACGGGTATAATTTTCATTTGGAGATCAATAAAGAAAGGCAGCGGCAATTGTTTGAGGAATATTTCGTACTCCTTCCCTTGTTTGACTTCTGCACACGAAACTGTCAGGGGGCATTAGCAGTATGAAACTGTGTTTTCTCTGATGTCCCAGATTACTTCTTTTTCGCCGTGCAGCTATTCAAAGCTTGAAATGATGTGTTTAAAACTACCCACTTTCTTCCTGGTACACTAGGGATATGTGAGGTTATGTTTCGATAGTCTTAATGAATTTTGAAAAATAATTTCCTCCAGTGGCCTTGGGTAATTGTCGGTTTAATTACAGGGAGAAGCTGAGATGGAAACTTTCCTTTGTCACTGAAATGCTCCTCTTTGAAAATTCCCCGTTCCCTGGGATGTAGCAGTCTGTACTCTGAGCTCTAACGTAGGCTTCTCGAAAACCCCTTGAAGAACTGTGGAAAAAGCGAATACTTCTGCAAATTCATTCATCTGACATCAAAGCTATGAAAGCATTCTTTTAACAAGCAAGTGAGACAGATTGCGCTCGCGTAGGCACACAACCAGACTCATTGTGCATCTGGGCCTTCCCATTTGGAGACTGTATTTGAAGTAATTTTGTGTTCTTTTTTGTGCCGTCTGACTTTCTTATTCTGTACTGAGGTCAGGCTGCTGCTTCTGCGTCTTGTTGAGGTCTTCTGCTCTATGGGTTAAACGGATAGGCCTTTAAAGAATAAAAAGGCATTGATGTTCAGAAGAAGCAGCATTCCATTCAATTAAAATCGAGTAGAAGGTGTTTAAGGAGATGCGCACCCCATTGCCACAATTAAATAACAAATGAAGAATACAAAATCCGCAAGACAAAGTCAGTGTATATTAGTTGAACTTTCGGTTGATGCTCAGCTTTGGTATTTCTATTTACTCCTCTTTCTCCCTTGTCCTTGTGCTGGTACATTGGCAAATAGGTCATAAAAAACACTTTCAGCAAAGACACATTTGATTTATGTCCAGAACTGGTTCTTAGTATTGATTTTTTTTCCCTCTGGAAAAAAACAAAAGAAAACAAAACTATATGTCTCCATTATTTTCTGAGCTTGGCAATGCAGTGGCACATTTCAGATCGGCTTTTATCTTAAATTACTCATTGTGATCTTCTATATGTTTTAAGAAGCCTTTTTTGCAATTTGGAAAAAAAAAGCAGCAGTTTCATGGCCAGCCATTGTCCTGTTTTTACAGGGGGAGGGAACAAGTGGAGGAACTGGGAGGGACCACATATGAAGAGAAGGGAATTTTAGGAAAAGAAAGCACAGTTTGGGAAGTTTGTATGGTGGCTGTAATTCGAGTTAGTCACAAAAGAGGCAGAAGTGGAACAAAAACAAGAAGTAGATCAAAGGCTAGGAAGCAGGGTTCAGCAGTATGGGGTTTATATCTTTACGGCTAGAGAGAAGATTAGAGCAAGAAAAACACTGCCATGGGGCTAGGAAGACATTGTGAAAGAAAAAGGAAATATACATAGGCTGCATTTGAAAGAAAATCCCCAAGGAAGGCGAAAGAGAAGGAGTGAGAATTAAAAACAAAGATCTGAACAGTGTGAAGCCCTGATTGAATTAGATCCTGAGCTGAAAGGAGAGGGCAGAGGCAGGAAAGTGCTGCTTAAGCAGTTCACCACAGCCACAGCAAGCAACGAGCTCCGTCATCTCCCAATTTTCTATTTGTTTTCTCCAGCTGGTGGCTCGGGGCCAGCACGTGTGCACGCACCCACTCCTACGCGCCTCTCGGGCCTTGGATAAACAGCCCTAAGAAATGATGGAGAAATTTGCACCCCAAGAACTACCGGAGTGGGAAAAACCCACTGGTGGGTTCCCTAAATGGCAAAGCTGGGGTCCACCCGTTGATGGACGTGCCTGCATTATCATAGAATCATCCAGGCCAGAAGGGACCTCCACAGGTCATCTAGTCCAACTTCCCTGCAGTCACAGGGACACCCCCAACTAG